>OY992880.1:134268303-134328303 GCA_963921405.1 Cepaea hortensis | reverse complement strand
GAACTTATCTGTTCAGCAAGGAATGAATAAAAGCTAATTTAACCATCATCACAGTCTTAAATGGGAGCTTTTCATGTTTATCCGAAAGATGATGGAAGATGAAAGATTTGAATGACGTTCAGCCCTCTACTAGGTCCTTGGAGACTAACGATTTAGAACCGTATACGATCGTGCTGTACGGCTAGAGTCAGAATCAGAACAATGCAGTTTTGAATGGAGAGATTCCTGAAACCTGGGTGTCACATGAAGACCTTGAAGTACACAAGTCGATGTAGCAAAGCCAAGTCAGGGGAAGAGCTCCGGCACTGTTATAGAGGGCGATCTGGTTTTTTTGTAATTATCCAAACATTGCTTATGGATTTAATTAAACATGGGAATCGTCGCCGGAGCTACGGAGCACGTGCTCTGCGCTTGACACATCTTTCAGCGGCTAGCGAAGAGAGAGTGAGGAGGAGAAGGTGAGGAAATGGTATGAGAAGAAGGCATAGAAATAGGACGGCAGGCGCCAGGAGAACAAGACGAAAAGTGGAAAGATTAGGTTTCAACCATGTAAGAGTGGGATACTGGAACTGTCGTAGTGCCAGGCAGAGAGGTCCTGTATAAGAGAGGCTAATATATGATTTTGATGTCCTCATGCTCCAGGAGTTAAATACAGACAAATACTATTGTCCTGGGTACGTCAGTTATATAAACCCTACTAGGCAGAAGAGACGTGGGCAAGGTCTGCTGGTGAAGAAAGGAGTGAAGTATGTGGCACTTGAATTGAGCCAGTGGAATCACAGTGCAAGAGAGGTCTAGGGTATACAAATGGAGATTGGTGGCCTAAGTTGGAACATCATAAATGTATATGCCACAGTGGACTGTTTTGTCAGTATGATTAAGGAATAATGGGACTGGCTTAAGGAAATGGAGGAATTACCAGATGATAGGCTACTCATATGTGGAGACTTCAATGCGAGGAACAGAGATTGGGATAGTAGTGGAGAAAACCGACAAGGAATTGCCCTTGCGGATGCCATGGTGGACTCCGATGTGGTCTGCATAAATGATGGTAGGCTGACTAGAATGGCAATGAGGCCTGGCGATGCAGACACTGCTATTGATTTGGCACTTGTCTCCCAGTCATCAATCCTTGATGTAAAGTGGACTGTTTTGAATGACATGGGAGTGATCACATGCCATGCTCAGTCCTGATCTCTAAGTCAAGAAAAGGTAAGGCTGTGAGAGCGCGCAAGACCTTCCGGTATGAGTGGACCGACGGCCTTCTTGGATGCCTCAGACAAGGGGCATGCAACAGGACTGTTAAAACTCCTTTTTTGCAGCCCCCATGGTGGACCCCAGAAGTAGACAATGCTTGGAAAGCAAAGAGAGCTGCAGTGAAGCAGCTAAGGAAAGTGCGACAGACACCCAGAAGCTCACGAGAGGAAGTGGACACAGCGGAAAATGACAAGAAAGACAAGGTGGAGGCCTTCAAGCGATGTGCTGCAGATGCCAAGAACGTAAAATGGGAATGTTTTATGAAGGAGATTGGAGGTGATAAAACACTGCGTAAATTCTGGAAACTGCACAGATAAATGCAAAGAAAAGATCGGCCTATGGCAGTGGGAACAATTTATAAAGAGGATGGTGTACGCGTGACAACAGACAAGGAGAAAGGGGAGGCGTTTCTCCAGAGATTTTTAGAGCAGACCAATCATAATGATGCGGATACCAGGGATGCAGTTAGAGAGGAATTATCTGGCACAATGGAGAATATGGCTTATGAAGACATCATACGGGTTGAAGATGTTAAACATATTTTGAAAAAGGCAAAAGACACGGCACCAGGGTCTGATGGTGTCAGGTATGGCCACATGAAGGCTTTGAGCGATGTAGACCTGAAGGAGATGGCCGACTGCTTTAATCAGAGCATTAGGACAGCATCAGTACCGCAGGATTGGTTACATGGCTATCTCATCCCTCTCGCAAAACCATTCAAGGATCATTCAAAACTTAGCGGCTTTAGGATCATCACCCTTCAAAATACATTTGGGAAGGTTTTAGAGAAGATAGTTGCTGTTAAGCTGCAGGAATTTTTGGAAAGGGGGAAGCTTCTTCCAAGAGGCCTGGGGAGCTACAGGCCAGGAAAAGATACCTGGTCAAATGCAGCCACTTTTGCCGTTGACGTTTATGAGGGGTTCCAGAGCAGACAGGAAACGATGGCGGCAGCGCTTGATCTCCAGGATGCACACAATAGAGTTCGCTATGATATTTTGATGACCGCACTTATGGAGAAGGGGGTCAATCCCTGGTTGGTGAACTGGATAGCAGCCGTCCTGCATTCTCGTCGGGTTGCTCTCTGTCTGGGTGCATGGACCTCAGAGCCACATATTTTAACCCCGGGACTGCCACAGGGATCTGCAATCTCACCAGTGCTCTTTAATGTGTATACGAGCAAGATTGCATACCTAGAAGCACCAGAGGTTGGAAGGATTCTAACATTTACGGATGATATTCTTGCATACAGGCAGGGGAGAAATAGGGATCAAACAGCCCGGGAGCTACAGGCGACAGTAGAAAAAGTGATTGACTGGTGCACTGAAATGTGTGCTGTCATCCACCCGGAAAAGGCGGCTCTTTTGTGCTGCTCTCTGGACAACAGGATTGTGAGAGATAATGCCCCAAGCCTCACGATAGATGGGAGAAGCGTCAACAGAGAGAACAAACTGAAGTATCTGGGAATCACATTTGACAGAAATCTGTCGTTCAAGGACCATGTGGAAACGGTTGTGACAAGATCTCAAAAAGGACTCAATGCACTTAAAACTATGGCTGCAATGGACACAGAGCAGAGAATGCTCTTCACACTATACCAGCACTTGATCTTCTCAGTGATTGATTATGGACTTGGACTTGGACTTTGCCGACGACATAGTGCTTTTGAGTTCAACACACCCGGATGCCCAAGAGAAAATAAACCACCTCCAAAATGTTTCAGGGCAAATTGGTCTCCAAATTAACACCACAAAAACAAAGACTATTGATCTTACCAACAGTTCAGATGACACCAAATTTAACAGCTACGTTCTTGAAAAATTCAACAGCTTCACATACCTAGGAAGCAAAATGACATCTACAGGGGACTCAACACCAGAAATATCATCTAGAATCGCACTGGCATCTGGTGCCTTCAATAAACTGTCAAACATCTGGAAGTCAAAGAAACTCAGCAAACACACAAAACTTAAAATCTTCAACTCTTGTGTGATTCCAGTGTTAACGTATGGATGTGAAAGTTGGAAATCAACGGTAGCTTAAGATAAAAAATTAGATAAATTTGAGAACAAATGTCTTAGAAGACTTCTAAACATCCACTGGACAGACTTCAGAACTAATACGCAAATAAGACAAGAGACTAAGCAAGATACAGTATCCAATTTCATAAGAAGACACCGTTGGAACTACATCGGCCATGTACTCAGAATGGACACGACAAGACTCCCCTACCAAGCCCTCATATGGTCACCGGTAGGGAAAAGAAAACGGGGAAGACCAAGAGAGACCCTGCGTAGAACCATCATTAGGGAAGGCTCATTCAATGGCCAAGTAAATATCCAAGATCTACAACAGGTAGCAGCGAACCGCCAAGCATGGAGAGTCAGGACTTCTGCCCTATGCGCCGCCTTAGGCTCAAGAGGAAAGACTAACTAACTAACTGCTCTCTGTCTCAAAGAGTCAGCTGGTGAAATTAGAGCGCATACAGAACGAAGCTATGCGGGTCATTCTGGGATGCACTAGAGACACCCCAGTAGTGTGTATGCGTTACATCCTTGGTCTGCCGACTATTGCTGGTAGGCTCAAGGTGATGCAGGCGAAGGCATACCTCAGAGTAGCTGCAGACACAGATCACCCGTTGCATGAGGCGCTGGACGTAGTGAAGGGTCAGAGACTGATAAGAGAGAAATCATGGATGGCTCAGGCGGAGGATACGATCAGACAGGTGTGCCCCTTGGAGAACATCAGGCGAGGAGAGGAGTGGGTCAGAGTGCCAGCCGAGCATTCAGAATTGTGCAGAGTTATAATCACATTGAGCCGGGAGTGCAGGGAGTGGCCAGCAGGGGCCACGGAAGTGGAAATTCAGCAACTAATTCAGGATAATTCTCGCCCGGGTGATGTGATTATCTACACGGATGGTTCAGTGTTGAGAGGTAGGAGAAGTGCCTGGGGATACTTAGCAAAAGCTAATGGTCGACGTTTGGTGCAGGAGAGCCTGGCATATGATGACACAACATCTAGCTTAAGAATGGAGGTGGAGGCGGTCAATGCAGCTTTCCGCTGGATAGAGAACACGATACATACACACATGATTGTAACTGACTTAGAAAGCATGCTGAGGAGGGTGAGGACAGGCAGGCTACGTGCAGAGTGGCTTGCTTCGCTTCGGAAGTCACGGGTAGCAAGCATCACCTGGATCTTTTCTCCAGGGCATGCCGGTGTGCTGGGGAATGAACAGGCGGACAGATTGGCTGGCTCGGCAAAACTTGGTGGAGTATTGATGCATGACAAGACAGACGTGGTTGCGGCCTTGTGGGAGCACGTGTACACCTCGGAGGGAGGGAGAGAGAGAGAGAGAGAGAGAGAGAGAGAGAGAGAGAGAGAATGAGAATTGAATTGATCTTTATTTTCAAAGAGAGAGAGAGAGAGAGAGAGAGAGAGAGAGAGAGAGAGAGAGAGAGAGAGAGAGTTGAATTGATCTTTATTTTCAAAGAGAGAGAGACCAAACCTGATGGGATCAAACCTGGTGCAATGAAGCTGATCTTCTCACTGTTATAGCAGTGATGTTGAGTAGATATACCATCTGGTGCAATGACGTTGATTTTCTCACCATTATAACAGTGCCGTTGAGTACATATAACCTGGTGCAATGAAGCTGATCTTTTCACGGTTATAACCGTGCTGGTGAGTAATGAAGCTGATCTTCTCACGGTTATAACAGTGCTGTTGAGTATATATAACCTGGTACAATGAAGCTGATCTTCTCACGGTTATAACAGTGCTGTTGAGTATATATAACCTGGTACAATGAAGCTGATCTTCTCACGGTTATAACAGTGCTGTTGAGTATATAAAACCTGTGATGACCCATTGAGTATACAACACACAAACATACACAGACGTCTGCATGCTTACTCATGGATCCCAGACTGGATGCTACAGGGTTACTACTGCCCGGTGACATACTCTGGGTCTGACCAGCTTGAGGAGATTGTACTTGCTGCGGGTGCTGCCAGGATCCCCCCATCGGAGGCATAGTCCCCATGCCACCCAGCAAGGGTGACTGCTGCTGCTGTTGTTGAGACTGGGATGTTGCCATCTGATGAGCCTGTATAGATGAATTCTTTGCTGGCATTGGCAAGCGCCCGCGTGGGTTGATCTGAGGCGGGCCCATCGGCATGCCATAGGAAGGGCAAGTTAAGAGTGGAGGAGCTGTTGACCGAGGGTTCATTTGCCAAGGAGAATTCATTGCCTAGGATTGTGAATAAAAGAAATATACCTCAAATGTTAGCTGTATGTCTTTTACAGGAGGCCGCAATCAACCCCAGCATTTTTTGGGGGTTGTTTGTGATTTACTGGCCAATCTTTACGTTCAGTAGTTAGCCATTCCTTTCTGAACGACCAACACCTCAGACTATCAAAATCAACACAAAGTGAACTACTTCCAAATCTCTGCAGCTGGTCTGAAACCCCCATCTTGGAATGATGGGGAACTGTGAAACACGCTCACTGGCCCCAAGCCACAGCGCAGGCTTACTTCAAATAGACATGGGTTTATCCAGGGATAAGAGTGTGGCTTTTGTGACAATATTCATCGGTTTGAGACCAGGTTGCGATACAGATGCACATAGTTGTCAAACAGACACCTCACGGTACCTGAGGTGGTAAGGAACATGTTGAGAGTAAAGAAACTGCTACTGACCTCATATCGCCAGGTATGATCCTGCACTCTAGCATGGATTTCAACATCTTTTCATATGTCCAAAATATTTTATATATTGAATTTTGATCTCATTTAGTCATTCTCAACAAAGTTTGTTTGTTTGTTCGTTCATTCTCTTTTCATTGTTGATACTTACATCGTTGGTACATTGTTAGTACTTCTTGATGTGTTATTTAGTCTCCATGATATGTAGGCAGTCGAGGTAGTGTGCTGGCTACATGTTCACCTCCCAGTCCAGTGGCTATGGGGTCAAACCCATTTCTAGACCAATCACAAAGGTGACCTACTGCCAGGTCGTCCTGGTCTAAAATGGGCACCAAGACAGTCTGGTAAGTACATGCAGCAGGGGTGACACAGACATCACGTCACCCACTGAGTGCCGAATAGTCTAAAATAATGGGATAGTCCAGTGCACTTTGAGACATGTAAAATGGTCCTTCACTTTACTGATTTACATCCACAATGTTATTTTATCCTTCCATGACATGCTGGTCTGTCCAGGACACTGGTCCTATCTACAAAACATTGACCATCAATTGTCAACGGTCCCAGTCTGTGACATGCTAACATTGTATCCTGTTTCAGTAGTCACTTTCTGTCACACCTGAGAGACAACTGTGTGAAACTAACCATCAGCAAGTAACAGAGCTCTATCTGTAAGTTCTCTCCAATTCCAGACAGCAAATCACTGTGTTCTTGATTGCTCAGCTTGACAATCATGTACTCTTCTCCTCTGAAGCTTAACTGACTTTCATCTCCCTCTATCCTCAATGATCATAATCATCATGTCACGTCCTCGAGACCTAGTTCCTCACCATCCTTCTGTAAATTTCCATGGGAACATCCTTGTTCTGGTACCTTGAAACTGATTATATTTAGGACTCTAAAATGTTAACTCTTTGCATCATATGCAGTCACTGCTTCAACATTTTAGAGTAACAATCTTTGAGTCTGAATGAGTTACAGTAACACAACTATGGAACAGAACAAGTTAAAGCAACAAATTGGTAAGGGTTAGAATGGATTCAAAAAGAGAAGAATGAGACAGAAAAGTTACAAATGTAAACCATGTATTAAACATGATTGATTGATTGATTGAGGAATCGACATCACAGCATTCGGGGCATTCCCATAGCGCTCCGTCCCCATCCTCAGCAGCCAGCGAAGAGTTCCAACACAAATAGTACCAGTAGCAATCTGATTATATGTCCGTCTCGCCTTTCCTCTGAGCGTTGAGCGTCAGCCAGATCCCCTCGTCACTTCTTGCTGTCTCATTCTTGCCAGACCATGGTAATCCATTTGCTCCTCCGAGGTGTGCACGTGCTCCCACAAGGCCGCAACCATGTCTGCCTTGTCATGTATCAATACTCCACCAAGTTCTGCAGAGCCAGCCAATCTGTCCGCCTGTTCATTTCCCAGCACACCGGCATGCCCCGGAGAAAAGATCCAGGTGATGCTTGTCACCCGTGACCTCTGAAGCGAAGCAAGCCACTCCGCACGAAGTCTGCCCGTCCTCACCCTCGTCAGCATGCTTTCTGAGTCAGTTACAATCACGATGTGTGTGTGTGTCGTATTCTCCATCCAGCGGAGAGCCGTATTAAACAATGGAAGAGTGGCTTAAGGGTTATGTCTACCCCTCTCTTGTGCTGACCTAGTTTGATTCTTGGAGTGAACTTTTACAAAATAAGAAAAGATGTGTAGAAAGTAGGCAGTGTAAAAGTAGGCAATATAGAAAATATACGAAGTATAGAAAATACATGTAGTAAACAAAGCTAGTGGTCCAGAAAGCTGCTGATATAGAAAACTGGTAGTTTAGAAAACAGTTAATACAAAAAACAGGCAGTATAGAAAACAGTTAATACAAAAAACAGAGAGTACAGAAAACAGGTAGTAAAGAACGCATGTGTAGAAAACATGTGATACCAAAAATTGGTAGTATAAAAACCAGGTAATATGGAAAAATGAAAGTTTTCAAAGCAGGTAGTATAGAAAACTGTTATTATAGAAAACAGGCAGTATGGAAAAAAGTATAGAAAATTGGTATGATAGGAAACTGATATTATAGAAAACTAGGTAGTACAAAATACAGATAGTATAGAAAACTGGTATTATAGGTCACTGGCATTATAGAAAACAGGTAGTACAGAAAACTTGTATTACAGAAAACTGGTAGACTAGAAAGCTGGTAGTATAGAAAACAGGCAGTAGAGAAAGCTGGTAGAACACAGACAGTGTAGAAAACAGGCAGTACAGAAAGCTGGGAGTGTAGAAAGCTGGCAGTGTAGAAAGCTGGCAGTGTAGAAAACAGGCAGTATAGAAAGCTGGCAGTGTACAAGACAGGTAGCTGGTATTAAAGAAAGCAGGCTGTGTAGAATCAGTCTGTATTTACCATTGGGTTTGGTGGAGGATTTGATAGCAAAGGCCGTCCGTAGGGTGGAGTGAAGGTTGACTCTGTTTTTGGTGGTGGCGGCGGTGGTCCTTCTCCAAGTTCAGCCATCAGAGACATATACTGAAACATGTGTAGTTGAGAAAAATCACAACGGCCATTCAGTAAAACATTTGTAATCAATATCACATCAGTGGTATTTATACTGAAATATTTGTAATCAGGAAGATTACATCAGAGAGAGAGACATATTCTGAAACATTATTATGACACATCTAAACACAAATTAGACAGTAAAGCAAACAAGCACCTACATACTCACTGTCACAAAACAAGATACCTTCTGATCTGTCGAATGAGGAACATGCATCACCTAATCTTCATAATGACATTAAATTATATAAAATACCAGGTTATAACGAAATGAAATGTGTATATATCCGTAACATTCTATTACTGTTATAGCACTGGACACATTAGGGAGGTTAAGTCTATTGTACTATCATATTGTACGAGTATTATCACTCCTGCTCATCTTATCTGTATTGGGAATTTCTGAAGTTGAATTCTTTAGTGTACATGACAGTGCTAGTTATTTGTGACACCATAGTCTCTTTCTGAGTTGGTAACAGCCATCAGTTTTTGTCAGCTGTTGGTTGTCCCGGGAAGGCTCTTTATTACACTTTCATATCTAACTAAGGAAAGATCTACAGGTCGACACATCTGGACTTTTGTTCCATAATAATGGTAAACATTTATTTTTTATGAAGATCCAATCATACCAGCCAAAATTCATTTACAATTTAACAAAATATGAAATGAAAGTTCATAGTGTTGTACCTGCCTTGTCAGGACAACTGTTGGATAGGGCAAATAAACAAATGACTAGGTCTCTTGGGGTATTCTTTTCAGAAAGTTTTCCAAGGCTATTTTGGGATCCTATAGCTTGTAGGAAGTAGAACATCCTGGGAATTCACTTGGAATCTAACTCTCAATAGACATCCATTCACCCCTTTCTGAGGGAGTTTAGTGAAATTCATCTTCTCATCATCATGTGGTTGTGCCAAGACCCTGAGCTTTATATATTTTGCTTCACAGGGTAACGCTGGTCTCTACTATCCTTATATCTCATGTACTATACTATGAGGACAGGTTCTGGGAAAATTATGAATTCATGTAATTATATATGATCTTCTTGGAAAGTATAACCTAAAGGCTCGCCCGTGTGTTGCCGGGGCCCATAAGGGAAGCGAAGAATAGTAACACTGTTGCTTTCCATGCATGTCGTAAGAAACGACTAAGGAGGCTTTGGGCTGAGACTTAGTCTACAGTCTATTGGGACTTCCCGTCACCTTCATGGCGGATAGGCATTTAAACCATTAAGGCCTCTGGAGTGTTTACGCTCGTGGCTACGGTTTGCATTCGCATTTCCCTCATGTTGGACTGGTAGTGCATGGTTCCATCGCCCTGCTACTGAGTGTGTGCGTGGCCCGACACTGTGAACTGTGAATTTCACATGGAATGCTTTTACATCTGTCCGCGGTTGCTTGTAGCGTGAACTGCATGTTCGGATGTTCTGATATGCCTTTTCGGTTCATGAGTGCATTTTTCAGGAGACTCCTGGGAGTCGTCCCTGGAGCTACAGAGTTTGTGCTTTGTGTGGCACTTTCGGTGGGTCGCCCTGTGGAAAGAGACTGGGCCATATGGGCTAAATCCCGGGTCAATGAAGTCTTTCTGGTGACTGCCGATTCCGTCGACGATTAACTATTTTTCGTGGAGGACTTTTGTGTTGGCATTCTGGCGGCGGCATTATGCTCAGCGTACTTGTGTGGGCTGTTTGTTGGCTTGCCGAGACCCCTGTCTATTCTATTGTTCACATAGGGCAGTGAGGAGCATTTTGTGTGATATTCACTGGGACAGGAACGGAGCATAATGGGGACGACCCGTTGCCGTGAAGTTGGAACCACGACTAACTAACTAACCTAAAGGTTATCTTAGGAATCCTATAGGAGAAAAACATTTCTTGGTCTTGAAACTTTTCAGGCAGGAATTTCTATTCCAAAAAGAATGATGTCTTGTTGAATAGACAATATGTAGTGGTTTGATCATATAGATCTGAAAGGGCCAAGAGTGTGTTGGTAGTGGGGATAAAAAAGTGATAAGGAGATCTGAATGTATCTGAACTAACCAACTAGATGTGTCGTGATTGATGAAGTGGCATTATAATTAATTAGTCGTGTTTTAACACCTAAACACACATTTAGCTTCACTTGTATGCACACACGTGAGGTGGAGGGGTTAGAGAGAGAGAGAAAGACTAGACTGTAACTATGCTAAATAACTTAAATAACATGTAATCACCTCACTATCCATCTTTGCTCTTTCTGCAGGGTTCTGCTGCACTTTGAATGACTCCCCTGGTCTGTGTCAGCAGAGACAGACACAAAACATTGTAATACACAAAACATACATATGAAGAATGTAACGTACATACAGAAAACACATTTACGTACATAAGAAGAAATAAACACGAAAAATACATCTCATCAAAGAAACCTGGACTGTCCACTTGTGTCCTGGTAGTCAAAATGACACCCATGTGGCAATGGGACCCATAACAGAAGCAAAGAACAGTAACACTGTAATCTACCATACATGTCATAAAAGGCAACTAGGGGGAGTTGGCGCGAGATTGGGAACCTCATCCTGTAGACAACTGTAGCTGCAGAATCCTCTCAATTATGAATAAATTTACAATGGGCTGGGTTTAATATGGTGAGTGCTTATGCATCATTGAAGGATGAAAGGCAAGGGAGGAACAGCCAAGCAGATGCCGATTGGCATGTCACAATGGCTTATTAGGGGATGTGTTGCTTCATACAATGGGGTGGTGCTATGGGTAGTGAAGATACAGTTGAAAGTCCACAAAGAAAGAGATCATACCACTCCACCATAAATCTAGGCCTGTGACTGCCCATAAACTGTTTCCTGGTAAATGAACATGGTTTTCCACGCCTTCCACATCCATATTAGAGATGTGCATGCTACAAACATTCTATTATGAAAAACCTTTTTTTGTTGCCAACATGGCTGCCAAAAATATCTACTCTTTACAATTTCCTACTGCCAAGGGATCTTTATCCTATCATTCAAACAATGCTCGAATTCAGGACAATCGTCAGTAATGGTTATTCACCCAGAATATCTCAATAATTGACAAACTACAGCTTTACGTGAGGGGCAGATTGGATCCCCTGCCAAAGTGTGCAGTCTATCACCTGATCCTATTCTCACACAATGTGTAGATCTTTATTCCAGCATAATCATATTCTCACACAATGAGTAGATCTTTATTCATATATGATCCTATTCTCACACAATGTGTAGATCTTTGATCTTTATTCAAGAATGATCCTATTCTCACACAATGTGTAGATCTTTTTTCATGATCCTATTCTCACACAATGTGTAGATCTTTATTCAAGTATGATCCTATTCTCACACAATGTATAGATCTTTATTCCAGCATGATCCTATTCTCACACAATGTGTAGATCTTTATTTAAGTATGATCCTATTCTCACACAATGTATAGATCTTTATTCAAGTATGATCCTATTCTCACACATGTAGATCTTTATTCCAGCATGATCCTATTCTCACACAATGTGTAGATCTTTATTCCAGAATTATCCTATTCTCACACAATGCATAGATCTTTATTCCAGCATGATCCTATTCTCACACAATGTGTAGATCTTTATTCCAGCATGATCATATTCTCACACAATGTGTAATTTATTCCAGAATTATCCTATTCTCACACAATGCAAAAACTTTATTCCAGCATGATCCTATTCTCACACAATGAGTAGATCTTTAATGAAGCATCCACTGACACAACTCATTCACTGTTAAACAATTGTCAGGAGATTTAAACCGCCCACCATCATGCAACATCTGCAGCCAACAAATCTATATCCTATCTATACATTGTACACTGGGCCACTCTTGGTGTATCTGACTCATGATTGGCATGCATACAACAGTTAGACTGTGCCAGGCACTTTTTGACTTAGAACCTGTATGCATGACAGAAACAAGGCAGATCAACAACAGCAACTTCAGTGGTGGAAAGAAACTAATGGGAGTCAACAAAACCAGGTACAGCAGGTGCTTTGAGAATATGTAAGCCACATGATTCCACAGGGTCAGTTCTAGCCGGTGCCCTTAGGATTGAATTTGGTTGAAAAAAACATCTTTATCTCATTTAATATTATCCTTTTGTATTTCAGTGCACAAAATCTACATCTGAGGCAAACATTCCAATCTGTGTATACCAAATTCACACATAGAAATAGTATGTTGTAGATAAGTTCCTAATTGAGAAATTTAGATAGAGCAGTGGTCTTCTACTCCCTATGTTCATTACTGCCAACAATCTTTTGTGACATCATTTCTACCTGTGATTCTTTCTGGTTACATTCCTTTCTTTCATGAATCAATGTCAATCCCCTAGCTTCCACAACAATCATAACAAACTCCAAATCTTACCTTTTTTGTTTACAATCTTGAGCAATATGGCCAGCTCCACCACAGATTGTACACACAATTGTATTGGTAACGATTGTTTGACTTTCTGCTATTTGCCGCAGCTTGCTGTAAATTGACATATAAAGGTCTGTTCACTAAAATGCATTAGAAAAAGACAAATGGAATCATCATTTAGAAGTAATCATCATCATCATGTGCCGTGCAGATAAGCTTGCATGATCATGCTTCGCCATCTCACACAATCACCAGAGATGTGGATCAGATCTGTGTTCTTATCTCGACTATGCCATCCAGGTATTTACTTCTCTACCTTCCCCTTGTTCTTTTCTCCTCAATCTTGCAGTTGTCACCAAGTTCTCTAGTTTACTTCTTCTGATAACGAGCCCAACAAATCTTGACTGCCAATGTCTAATTTCTCTAATCAGTTTATGGTTTTCATTTGTTTTTTGTGGGACCTGCTCATTGGTTCATGTAGTAGTAGTAAGCCCATTACATTGCCTGTGTTTCCCCGGGACCAATAAGGGAAGCAAAGAATAGGAACACTGCAACCCAGCGTGCATGTCACATTCAGCTGACAGAGGTCAGTGTGGCAGAATGGATTAGAGCACTTGCTCTTAAACTTCCTGTGTGCTGATGCTGAGCTAGGGGGTTCAACCCCTACACCGGCTAGTTGGACTAAAATGATGAACTCTCGTCCTTGACTTGTGGACACAAATTACAGTACCTTCTTCTTCTTCTTCTTCTTCTGCGTTCATCCGGAGTGCTTTTTTCAGACGTAACTGTGGTGTGTCTCGTTATGCACCCTTGGGCCAAAAGCCTACACATTCAACTTTAGTGTGCGTTTTTTATAACCAGGTTAGCATTCCTGGGGGACTCTCACGTATTGTGTTACTGTCCACATCCTAGCTGGTCAAGTTAGAACGGTCGAAGACTTCACGGTCAGCCCTCAGGGGAAGGCAGGGGCAGTCCATGGGAATTATCCGCCATCCAAGGAAAGGCAGGGGCAGTCCATAGGAATTATCCGCCATCCAAGGAGGCTTCCATATTTGCAGAGCCGGCACATAGTGCTCTGAACCGAGGTCCTATTCCATTATTCCATGCATCATTATTCAGGCAGCTGAGGCCTGCTTTGAAAACTCTAATTTTTTCAAAGTAAACGCGCCAGCCATCCGGGATGCTCAGCGAAGAGCACCCACGGGAGAGAGCCGGCAGATGGTAGGGCAGGAACAACAGGCAGTGAACCAGCCTGAGCCGGATCGCCGCCTGCACCTGAGATCCAACTACGAGTTTTTAAACTGCAACAACTTTAATATACGCTATTGGAGATGGAATTACCGTGGCTGCTGGCATCAGACTTGTCCTCCAATAGATTCTCGTTAAAGGGTTTTAAATGTACACATTCCAATTACGGGGCCTCGATTGAGTCCCGTATTGTTATTTGTCGTCACTACCTCCCCGTGCTGGGAGTGGGTAAGTTTCACGCCTGCTGCCTTCCTTGGATGTGGTAGCCGTTTCTCATGCTCCCTCTCCGGAATCGAACCCTGATTCCTCATTACCTGTTACAAACATGGTAGGCATGTCACGTACCATCGACATTTGATAGGGCTGACATTTGAAAGATGCGTCGTCAGCACTTGAGGCCATGCGATCAGCACAAAGTTATCCAGAGTCACCAGTGGGAACGCCGTGTCCTGTGAAGGGCAATGACGATTGGTTTTGAACTAATAAAAGTACTCTTTCCGCGAGGGTTTGAGCTTGGTAAGCATGTATTAGCTCTAGAATTGCCACAATTATCCAAGTAGGATCGTGTCATCTAAGGAACCTCGACTGATTTAATGAGCCATTCGCGGTTTCACTGTGAGACAGTGTGAACTCAGACATGCATGCATCTTTGAGACAAGCATATGACCACTGGCAGAATCAACCAAATATCTATCGGACAGACGGACTATTTATGCACACACAGACCAAGAGTAGCAATCGCTCAGTGCACTCCCTCGGTACCCAGTGAAACAAGCAAAACCACTGGATGCCTACCGACGAGCTTCCAATCTACGCCGGCAGGACTGACTGAAAAGCTATGTCAATTTACTTACTGCAGGTCCACTGCTCATCGAGATTGATTGATTGATTGATTTAGGAACCGACATCACAGCATTCGGGACATTCCCATAAGTGCTCTGTCCCCATCCTCAGCAGCCAGCGAAGAGTTCCAACACTAATAGTTCCAGTAGCAATCTGATTATATGTCCGTCTCGCCTTTCCTCTGAGCGTCGAGCGTCGGCCAGATCCCCTCGTCACACCTCGCTGTCTCATTCTTACCAGACTATGGTGATCCATTTGCTCTTCCGAGATGTACACGTGCTCCCACAAGGCCGCAACCACGTCTGCCTTGTCATGCATCAATACTCCATCAAGTTTTGCCGAGCCAGCCAATCTGTCCGCCTGTTCATTCCCCAGCACACCGGTATGCCCAGGAGAAAAGATCCAGGTGATGCTTGCTACCCGTGACCTCCGAAGCGAAGCAAGCCACTCTGCACGAAGCTTGCCTGTTCTCACCCTTCTCAGCATGCTTTCTGAGTCAGTTACAATCACGTGTGTATGTATCGTGTTCTCTATCCAGCGGAAAGCTGCATTGACCGCCTCCACCTCCATTCTTAAGCTAGATGTTGTGTCATCATATGCCAGGCTCTCCTGCACCAAACGTCGACCATTAGCTTTTGCTAAGTATCCCCAGGCACTTCTCCTACCTCTCAACACTGAACCATCCGTGTAGATAATCACATCACCCGGGCGAGAATTTTCCTGAATTAGTTACTGAATTTCCACTTCCGTGGCCCCTGCTGGCCACTCCTTGCACTCCCGGCTCAATGTGATTATAACTCTGCACAAGTCTGACTGCACGGCTGGCACTCTGACCCACTCCTCTCCTCGCCTGATGTTCTCCAAGGGGCACGCACACCTGTCTGATCGTATCCTCCGCCTGAGCCATCCATGATTTCCCTCTTATCAGTCTCTGACCCTTAACTACGTCCAGCGCCTCATGCAACGGGTGATCTGTGTCTGCAGCTACTCTGAGGTATGCCTTCGCTTTCATCACCTTGTGCCTACCAGCAACAGTAGGCAGACCAAGGATGTAACGCATACACACTACTGGAGTGTCTCTGGTGCATCCCAGAATGACCCGCATAGCTTCATTCTGTATGCGCCAGCTGACTCTTTGAGACAGTGAGTAGTCCTAGTCCATAATCAATCACTGAGAGGATCAAGTGCTGGTATAGTGTGAAGAGCATTCTCTGCTCTGTGTCCATTGCAGCCATAGAGAGAGAGTGGGCATTTATCGAGACTTTGTTGAACGGTCGTACAAATTTGCTCTTTCGCCTGCTCAAACCATGACTCTGGCTTCACGATGCAGTTACAATTTCGAAACGCCTGCCTAGCTAACATGCGTAGGCTGGGAAACTCCCGATTGGGTGCACCTCACACAGCCATCCGAGACACCGAACGCAAGACGTGGGACTGATCTTGCGAACCAGACCAGCCCTCACTTACAAGTACCTCAAAAGTCGGAGTGGGTTCACCTGATGGTGACGGACACTGATAATAGGGAAAGCTAATCCACAAGCAAAAATCAGTCCAGTGCACTTGAAGTAGTAGCATGTATATGTACTATGTTTGAGCTCAAAGTGAGCAAACTCTAAAACAAAATAAAACATATGAAGGTGAGTAACGAGGAATGGCATGAGATTGTCTACTTCATGTCTGAGACAACTCTACAGGCCAAATCCAACCATTCATGAACAAATCTACAAAGGGCTTGCTGTGGATTGGCTGAGGGATTATGCTTTATTGGGAAATACAAGGCAGCGGCAGCAGTAAAAGACAGAAACAAGATGAAGAAGAAATTGAAGAAGTAGAAGCTTTACATGCCAAAAGGCAAATTGAGCACATGGTTTTAGACCTAACTTTGTCATGACTAGCTGGCACAGGTATATCACACAATGCAATAAGCATTACCCATGATCCCCTTGGCTTTCCTAGAACTCTAGTGTCTTGTAGCTTCTGCAGCTTTCAATACTCAACATCTGTTTTCTTCTCTGTCCATGACAGTCTCAACATTCTTCTCACACCCATCACTACTACATTAGTAGGGAGCGTGCACTAACCATCACGCTATCAAACCCACAAAATCATCACGTAGAGAAGACAAGCTGGAAGAGCACAGACCCCCAAAACCAAGCTCAGAATGTGAGAAGATATTTCCCAGGAAAAGAAAGAATGAAATGTAAGTATGCTCAGAATGTGAGAAGATATTTCCCAGGAAAAGAAAGAATGAAATGTAAGTAAGATCAAATCAGACAACCCGAAACCTTCTCATCTAGAAATAAAACTGCCAAATACTCACGACAATCCATCATTTTCTCGCAGTGTTCCATTCAGTAAAGCCAGTTCCCTCAACTGCTGCCTTCGTAAGTCATTCTGTCCTTCTGGGACCTCAATGCCCTGCCTGATGATCTCTTTGATCTGATGGTGAGATCAGGTGTACACCACAAATAACTATTTCATTTACTTTTTTTTTTTCAAAACAAAGTAATTAAGACACATACACTGCAAACATTCAACAACTAGTGCCTGTGCAAAACACAAGGAATAAAATGGTATGACAGAATCACTCATGTGGAGCTCATGGAGAGAACTAGACAAGTACAGTGAGCCAAGAGGTAAATAACAGATGCTTGTGTTGGATATAACATACACTGAGAAAATCTAAGAATAATGTAACTAGACTGGCCTTTGTCTGGGCAAAAGATATAGAGGAAGACATAAACACACTTGGAGAAGAGAAGTAGAAACAGAAATGATTAATATAGGTAGGACATGGACTGAGCCACAAGGGATAGCTAAGGATAGGAGGACATGGACTGAGCCATATGGGATAGCTAAGGATAGGAGGACATAGAGTGAGCCACATGGGATAGCTAAGGACGGAAAGACATGGACAGAGCCACATGGGATAGCTAAGGATAGGGGGACATGGACAGAGCCACATGGGATAGCTAAGGATAGGAGGACATGGACTGAGCCACATGGGATAGCTAAGGATAGGAGGACATGGACTGAGCCACATGGGATAGTTTAGGATAGGGGGACATGGACTGAGCCACATGGGATAGTTAAGGATAGGGGGACATGGACTGAGCCACATGGGATAGTTAAGGCTAGGAGGTCATGGACTGAGCCACATGGGACAGTTAAGGATAGGAGGACATGGACTGAGCCACATGGGATAGCTAAGGATAGGAGGACATGGGCGGAGCCACATGGGATAGCTAAGGATAGGAGGACATGGGCGGAGCCACATGGGATAGCTAAGGATAGGAGGACATGGGCGGAGCCACATGGGATAGCTAAGGATAGGAGGACATGGGAGGAGCCACATGGGATAGTTAAGGATAGGACATGCGAGGAGCCACATGGGATAGTTAAGGATAGGAAGACATGGGAGGAGCCACATGGGATAGTTAAGGATAGGAGGACATGGGAGGAGCCACATGGGATAGCTAAGGATAGGAGGACATGGGAGGAGCCACATGGGATAGCTAAGGATAGGAGGACATGGGAGGAGCCACATGGGATAGTTAAGGAGGACATAGAGTGAGCTGGTTGAGGGCCTATGCCACAATGGGGGACAGAGGGTGAAGGAAGAAGAGGAAGACAGACGCAAACAGTATTGTGATTGCAAAATGGGAGAAGACTGCCCCCCCCACACACACACACACACACACACACACACACACACACACACAGATAAGTAAAAAAAAAGTTTTAAAACAATAAGAGAATTAGACTTTTAGTACAAACAAGAGCTCACAGTAATGATGATAGCAAAGAGATAGGATTCTATGGCGTGCTCATTGTATTACCTCTATAAATAAAACAGAAGTGACAATTTGAAAAAGAAGACGAACAAGAAAAATAGAAAAATGATGGTGAAAATGAAGATGAAGCAGAAGAAAAGAAGGCAATTGAGATGGAGAAGGTAAAACTGGTGAATATGATAAAAATATGTAATGGAAGTCTGTAGGCTGGTGTGTAAACTTGTGGCAGTTGAGGACACATGCCTAGAAATTCCCAGCATCTTGGAAAAGATGACTTCATGTCACAAATAAGTGAGTAAATACCACTTGTGATGCTAAAAGATTATTTCCAGTTGCTATTTGGGCAACTTCAAGTGACTTAGGCAAAGTGAGTTAATATTAGCCTCTACGATTCAGATTGCCGAATTTAACTGGAAATATATTTGCAGATTTGTTTGGCAACTATTTTTTGTGTCTCCGATTTAAGGAGATTTAGAATACTCATGATGTTAAATTCCCTGATTATTTCAAGATCACGTTAAAAAAGAGATTGATTACTTTATATAGTTTTCTCCTCCAGGATTTACGTTGTGTACATCTCATGTTTCTGAAATTTGTTTCCTAAACAGAGATACAGAGTGACTTTTTCAGACATAAGTAGACCTGCAAATCACGTTTTATGTAGATGTCTGTGTTTGTTCTAGTATGTATTATTAGATTAAGCATCAATTTTTACGTAAATTGTGTAATTTTCGACTATTAAAGTCGGAGGGCACATCACAAACTAAAATGATGAAGATTGCATGCTGTAAATTGATATTTCAATGGCAAGATATAGCCATTTCCTTGTCAGCAATGATTATTTAATACTGTTATGGAATATTCACAGCAACTTTAATGCCAATGAATCCATCTTTGCATTCAACATCCATTCTAGTATTTAAGTGTAATTTTCCATCACTCTACACGGTCTGGATCATTTATTTTTGGGTAACCTTTTAAGGCGAATTCTCTGGTCAAAATGGATCTCCGCCTTGCGGCCTCGCGCTGACAAGACAGCACGTGCAGTAGCGCGTGGTCTGACGTCACCACAGCATGACATAGAGGTGTATATATCGCGTGTGTGTTTATATATATATATATAAAGTGGCAGCAGTTATCTTTCATTAAGTTAGACATTGGCAGTTTTAATCTCCCTTGGTGTCAGTGTTACCAACAGTTATGTGAGTATGTAGGTAGATCACACTTTGTGAAAGGGTAAAAATCGTATGTTGCTCCGTGTTCATATTAAATGATAAACTGACACACAAATATTAACATCGCCGCTTAGAAATGACCTACAGACTTTAATAAGGTACCGTTGGATTCGTTTTTTCAAGAGGTATCCAACTATGCAGGTTTCACAATTTAAAAGCAATTCAGAAAATGTTACTAAAGTGGCTAGTTAATATCACAAAATGGGTAAATACTTGTGACACTAGCAATTCGAATGAACGAACAAACTTTATTTTCAAAGGGTAACAAATTGGGCACACAGGCCTGTCTTACATTCTGCTCTTCCAGTCACTCATCTTTTGTTCATCATTGTGCATCTTACATTCACATAGGGAAAAAACATTGCCAAATGAATAAGTCACCTCTGGTAGCTAGTTGTGTAATTCCCAGCCAGTTGTTATGAGGCGTCCTTCCCAGACAGCTCTGATCTAGTATATGTTACCCATTTTATGAGCCTGGCCTAACCCCGGAGACATTAAAGTTGGAAAAAAGAATCCTGAAACTGCCAGAGGATTAAATCTGGACCTCAGATTTGGTAAGAAAGCTCACTACTAGATGAAGTTTCTGAGGCTAACAATATCACAACTATCTGTCAACTGTCATTGCTGCCTACAGTACCTTTCGGTGTAGGACAGGGGAGTCTTGTGACTGAGGAATTACGGCAGCCTGGCTAGAGCAGTTGCCATGAACAGTGAGAGACAGTGTGTTCATTTTTCTTTTGGCAGAAATCAATCAATAAAATGAGGATTTGAACCTGGGTCTCTCAAATGAGAGCAGGCCATTCCAGCCACTTGGTGAGACGCTCATCAAAGTGAGTACTATCACTTGGGTATCCTATGTACACATAGCATCAATGAGTACTATCACTGTGATATCCTATGTACACATAGCATCAATGAGTACTATCACTGTGATATCCTATGTACACATAGCATCAAAGTGAGTACTATCACTGTGATATCCTATGTACACATAGCATCAATGAGTATTATCACTGTGATATCCTATGTACACATAGCATCAATGAGTATTATCACTGTGATATCCTATGTACACATAGCATCAAAGTAAGTACTATCACTGTGATATCCTATGTACACATAGCATCAATGAGTACTATCACTGTGATATCCTAGGTACACATAGCATCAATGAGTAATATCACTGTGATATCCTATGTACACATAGCATCAATGAGTACTATCACTGTGATATCCTATGTACACATAGCATCAATGAGTACTATCACTGTGATATCCTATGTACACATAGCATCAATGAGTACTATCACTGTGATATCCTATGTACACATAGCATCAATGAGTACTATCACTGTGATATCCTATGTACACATAGCATCAATGAGTACTATCACTGTGATATCCTATGTACACATAGCATCAATGAGTACTATCACTGTGATATCCTATGTACACATAGCATCAATGAGTACTATCACTGTGATATCCTATGTACACATAGCATCAATGAGTACTATCACTGTGATATCCCATGTACATGTAGCACCTATGAGTACTCTTACTGTGATAGACCATGTACATTTAGCATCAATGACTACTATCACTTGGATATCCTATGTACATATAGCATCACCTGTACATTTCTGTAGGAAACAAACACATATACACAAACCTTGTCTACAGCTTTTGTAACATTCTCTGGGTTGTGGGCCGTCACGTACGCATGCAAGGGCTCATCTTCTCCTGGCAAGGGTTGGCCATCTTTGCGTCCAATTTTTCCATCCTTCACCGAACCCTTGCCTCTGATGATAATTTTAGCTCCAGTCTAGAAAACAGTGAGATAGGCTCATGTGAAAATACAAATTAATAAACTAAACACAGACAGTGAGAAAGGATACAGTGGAAACACTTTTTAATAAAGTGAACAGACTCTGAGAAAGGATACAGTAGAAACACTAGTTAATAAAGTGAACATTAACAGTGAGAAAGGAAAGTACTGCCATAACTATGATGCTGAAATTGAGGCAATCAAGATAGCAACAGAGAAATTACTAAATATCAGCAATGGTACACAACCTGTGGTGCTAATGACAGATGCAAAATCAGTACTCCAGGCGCTTCTGTCTGGGAAATTGCCAGTACTAAGGACACTACTGAACTTAGCAGTCAGCATAAGGTCACCATACAGTGGATACCATCCAACTGTGGAGTACCAGGAAACGACAGAGCTGATCGATTGGCTAAGGAAGGAGCAAAAGAAGAACAGCCTGATGTGCTCATTACATACCACCAAAAGAAAAGAATGATCAAATCAGTCAGAAAGCCACCAAAACCGGCTCAAGACGACTACTACGTTATGGACAGACCAGAACAAGTCATCATTCTGCGCCTCAGAACAGGACACAATAGATTACGCAACCACATGTATACAAAATTCAAAATTGGTGAATCAGCCATGTGCACATGTGGATTGGCGTCGCAGACGGCAGAGCACGTACTTCAAGACTACCCAAACTACACCATATCTAGGCAAACCTTCTGGCCTAGAGAGACAACAGTGGATGATAAACTCTATGGACCGCTGAGTGAACTAAAAAAGACAATTAAATTAACACAAGAGACAACATTGCAGTTATAGACATATTTCAAGTGAACAAAAGAAGAAGAACTGTCTGAGACAGAGCTTTGAAATAAAGTAAAAATTTTCTAGGAAAGAAGGAATTAATAACTTCATGGCACATTTAGAAGAAAAGAGATCCTCAGAAATCAATAACTTGGTCTTCTACCATCATTACATGGACGATATACTAATTATCACTACAGACGAGCTACAAGCAACGTCATTCCAGGCCACAATGAACGTGACACATAAAAACATCTCTGTCTATGGAACACGAAAGCAACGAAGCGTTGCCGTTTCTAGACATCCTAATGAGACGTAAAGCAGACGCCACAATTCATAGATTGATGTACCGTAAAGAAACATGGACTGGCCAATACTTAAATTGTCAGAGCTTCGCACCTGTCCAGTACAAACGGGGCTTAGTACGGACCCTGTTTGACCATGCTAGGAAGATATGCACCCAGGACACACTGACAGAGGAATTTATAACTGAAGAATGCCTTAAACCTGAATGGGTCCTCCACAGGATTTATAAAGTGCCAAAGCCAACAGCCCAAACCAAAACCAGAAGAAACTACAGTCCATAAACTCAAGGTATTGATCCAGCTAACCTTCCGAGGGGATGACGTAATGCAACATCTGCAGGACCGGCTCATCACAGCAGTCGGGCGAACATTCTGTGCTGCAAACTCCAGTTATCAGGTACAGAACCACACTGATCCCCACCCCAGCAGTAAAAGAACCACAGGTTCTTTTACTGCTGGGGTGGGGATCGGTGTGGCTTTGTACGCCAAATCGAATTGTATTTACTAATTTACATGCAGGTGCGAGGCCATCTACATCGGCAGAACAGAGCGACAGTTACATAACAGGGTTTTGGAACACATTCCGAACTAGGTCGACAAGATAATACACACAGACGATGTCAGCCTAGGTAGGTTGACACACCGGAACAGTTTCGCTTCGTCGGTTACGAGACATGCGGTCGAGAGTGGTCATGTGGTTGAGAGAGACAGTGCCTTCCGTGTGTTGTTCAACACACAAAGTAGTCGCTTGTTAAAGCTTGCAGAAGCTATACTGATCAACCTACGTAAACCGGCCATGAGCAAGCAGAAAGACATGTTAGTCAGTTTAAAATTACAGTGGTAAACAATCGACATTACTGTGTGAACATGTGTATATTTCAGCTTGAAGGGGTTATCTAGTTATTTCACTTTATGTTGTGTGACTTCTGCAGTGTGTACCTGACGAGATGCAGCTAAATATGCCAGGCAATAAATCATGCAATCTATTGTTTGTGTCTTCGTTATTCAAATTCACAATGGGAAAACATTGTTTTGAATTAATAACTGTCTGAGACAGAGCTTTGAGATAAAGTAAACATTTTCTAGGAAAGAAGGAATTAATAACTGTCTGAGACAAAGCTTTGAGATAAAGCAAACATTTTCTAGGAAAGAAAGAATTAATAACTGTTTGAGACAAAGCTTTGAGATAAACATTTTCTAGGAAAGAAAGAATTAATAACTGTCTGAGAAAGAGCTTTGAGATAAAGTAAACATTTTCTAGGAAAGAAAGAATTAATAACTGTCTGAGAAAGAGCTTTGAGATAAAGTAAACATTTTCTAGGAAAGAAGGAATTAATTACTGTTTGAGACAAAGCTTTGAGATAAACATTTTCTAGGAAAGAAGGAATTAATAACTGTCTAAGACAGAGCTTTGAGATAAAGTAAACATTTTCTAGGAAAGAAGGTAATAATAACTGTCTGAGACAGAGCTTTGAGATGAAGTAGGCAAGAAGGTAATAATAACTGTCTGAGACAGAGCTTTGAGATAAAGTAAACATTTTCTAGGAAAGAAGGTAATAATAACTAAGACAGAGCTTTGAGATAAAGTAAACATTTTCTAGGAAAGAAGGTAATAATAACTGCTTGTTTGTTTAAATCTTTCCTAGAACCTAGGCCTTTCTCAAAACTTACCTCTTTCTGTAATCTTACTTCTGTCTCTCAACTAATATGTCTCTATTCATGTATCTTTCTCCAATCTTACCTTTTATTATACTTAAATCTTTCAGTTTCCTTACAACTTTCTCTGGCATATGCAGCTTAGGGTCAATGAAACAGTTTCATAATTCACCAATACACCGAGTCAAGGGTTCGAAATCTGACACAGACGGTTTGAGAGCGAATCCTTTAGACCATTCAAAGAGCAATGGCTAGCTACTGAATGTTAAATTACTTAGTAAATTGCAAACAGTCAATAAATGATGAGGTTGATTGCAATGCCATTTAAAGGACATGCAGCTGACTTAACATATTTCTCTAATCATACTTCTTTCTCTCAGTTAATATTTCTCTACACATGTACTTTTCTCAGGCTTTATGCTATGGAGAGTTAAAACTCCATTTTACAAACTCTATCAAGACAGCAAGGTGAGAGTCATCTTTCTCTAAGCTGACCTTTTAAATTTGTAATTACATCTTTCTGTATCCTTACATTTTTCTCTCATAACTGGCTACTTTCGTACAGCCTACCTCTTTCTCCAAATTCTTCAGAGTGTTTCCCCTGGGCCCAATGAGCAGACCAACAAAGTTAATCTCTGGATGTTCTTCCTGTGGTATCATGACCTTGTCATTCACACGTATGATTGGTGGTCTGTGTACAGGAAACATCACATCAAACAGCAGTAAATAAACACCATTTGTGACAAAACAATGGCAAATGTAAGGGTTGAGTATTGGATAATTTCATACATCAACAATGATAAATATACTATAGTTATAACAAAATAAATGATAATTACAGAAAGAAGAAAAAAAAAAAAAAACAAGAAAATGAGCATCATCTTTTTTCTTCTTCTCTTCCTCCATTTACATCAGTGTTGTTGGGAGATGTAAAGATCATTTATGTGCTCTTTGTAAGCTGGTATTCATTTCTCTAAGACTGTTCTTGATACCATGACTCCATCCTTTACACAGACTTCCCCTTGATCTGTATCCACTATATTTCTTCAACGTGGTTCTTTGTGGCAGATGGTACCAAGGAATTCTTGTGAGGTGGCTAAATCATTTAATCTGTTGCTCTTTAATGAAGTGCATAACTGATTTCAGACCTAATCAACATCATTATCAAGTATTTCAGACCCTGGACTGGTCGTCAAGCTTCCTAATCATTCCATAGTTGTCTGTCTTGTGCTGTCCACTTAACTGTTGTGCTCTCCACTTAACTCCATGTATGTCTACCTGATAGATCAGTGCAGTTTTATAAATGCCGTCCTTGGTCTACAACTTCTTTCCACCAGTATTTTATCTTATGGGACTCTGGTATTTCTTTATGACTTTCTTGATATCTTTATGAATTCTCCTTTGTTTTGTTATATTTTATATAGAAAAAAGTAAGTAAAGAAAGAAGAAAACGAAAGACATACTTGTAGTCACCAGGTGGCTTGAACTCTGGGTTGAGTTTCAATGCCTCTTGAATGAGCTTGTGCCGGTCCTCTTCTAGCTTCTTGCGAGTCCGATACTCACGAGTATTCATCCTCTTACCCTCATTGTTGTAGATGGGCTCTGGAGAAGGTGACCTATTCAACAAACAATACAACACAAGCTAGAGGAGAATATCATACAACTTTGCCTTCATTCATGATCTTTCCTCTTCTACTCTGGGATGTGGAGATACCAATTTTGTTTTAATTTTGGCATAATCTCTCTCTCTCTCTCTCTCTCACACACACACACACACACGCAGTCATAATATGCCTGTGTCTTCACGACACATTGTGCTTCCAAAATGGCATAACTACAACCCATGGCAGTAGCGAATTGACTGATCAGACCAATTTGCGCTGTTAATGTTCGTCTACACTGGATGCACATGAACATCCCTAACACCATGCAGACAAGAACTTATAAACCATAACTACTACCTTTAGCTTTAAGGGATGAAGCTATACCTCTCATAGCACAAAGCCTGGGCTGAAGTGTAGAGACCATGTGTTACTCATGCAGCATGATCCCTCTCTCGGCCTGCCTAGTTGCCTAGTTTACTCCAGAGGTAAGGTAACACCAATTCGTCTGGAATAAGACAAGATGAAGAAGCTGCAGAATCAGCAAAGCAATGCCCTGTCCACCTGTGTTCGTTATCTTGAGCTCCAACGCGAAGTCCTGTATGTCGGATGAAGGCATCCTGTTGTCCAACATCAGTGTGATGTCATACAGGACCTGAGTATCTAGGGGACCTGCATAAGTATCCGTTGTCCCATGTCTGGCTTATTGGTGTGCAGACTGGTGGTTCCTCGCCGTAGACCAGTTGCCAA
This sequence comes from Cepaea hortensis, assembly GCA_963921405.1. Classification (NCBI taxonomy): domain Eukaryota; kingdom Metazoa; phylum Mollusca; class Gastropoda; order Stylommatophora; family Helicidae; genus Cepaea; species Cepaea hortensis. Next base: position 134,301,337 of record OY992880.1, on the reverse strand, counting down.
CCAAGGCGTAGGGCCTGGTCTGCTCTGTCATGATATTTAGTCTTAAGGTTGCATTTCCTAGAACTACATAATTTTCTATAAGACCTAATATAAAGTGCCTATAGGATCCAATGAAGTATTTGTAAGATCTAATTAAAAACCTGTAAGATCTAAAAAGAATTGTAAGATCTAATTAAGGATCTGTAACACCTTGTGAATCAACTAGAATCAACATAGAATCAACTCTGGAAATAAGATATACTATGCACTACAACATCTACTAAAATCAAAGGCGTTATCTCGTAACACCAAAATCACAATATACAAAACACTGATCAGACCAGTTGTGCTGTATGGCTCTGAAACCTGGAGTACAACGAAAGTAGACGAAGCCTTGTTACAAACCTTTGAGAACAAAATTTTAAGACGCATCTTTGGATCCATTAGGGATACACAAAGTGGAGAGTGGAAAAGAAGAAGTAACAAAGACATTTATGATCTGTTTAAGTCCCCGCTAATCACTGGTATCATGAAGGCTAATAGACTACAATGGCTGGGGCATATAGAAAGAATGGAAGATAATAGGGAAACAAAACTCACTTACACTCAGGAAATAAATGACCGTAGACCCCGAGGTAGACCAAGAAGACGGTGGAGAGATAATACATGTACAGACCTACAAGCACTTGGAATCAACGATTGGCAAGAGAAGGCCCACCAGAGAGACGAATGGAGACGGATTGTATTTGCAGCAAAGAACCTCAATGGCTCGGAAAGCTGAAGAAGAAGAAGAAGAAGAACACCTTGTGTGGTATCTGTAAGAACTAGTGTGGTATCTGTAAGATCTAATTAAGTAACTGTAACATCTAGTAAGATATCTGTAAAATCTAATTAAGGAACTGTTACATCTAGTGAGGTATCTGTAAGATCTAATAAGTATCTATAAGATCTATTTAATTTTATGATACAACTATTGGTCTGTAAGAGTTAATTAAATGTCATCAGACCTGGCAGAGTTAATAAGAATTCTATATGCTATAGGAAACAAACCTCTCCTCTGGATTTCCAGAAATCCCTAGATCTCCAGTTCTCAGCTTCCGGGTGAATTCCTCAATTTGAAGATGGACTGAAAGAGATGTAGTTACCATGTGATCATCAGAGCACAGTGGGTATAGACATGAACAAATCACAGATATGTGATACCTGTAATAATCTAGACATGTATTTGTATTCAAGTGTTTGTGCATTCGCAAATGATAAACTAGTACTAGTAACAGCATGTTGGCGTAATGGTTAGGATGTTATGAGAGGGAAAGAGTGGCCACCTACACCCTCACATGAAAACCTTAAAATTGTGATAGAAATTACAATAACCATGCTATTGTCTTGTAACCTGTCAATACTGTTGCTAAGGATGTCAAGAGTGTTAAGCATGCGCCATCACAAGGACAGTTTAAAGATGACCGCCCCACTTTTGACATGCACCAAACAGAATCAGCGTTCTGTTATCCGTTTTTTTCTTCTTAAATCAGTGAAGGGATGACACCTGTAAAAAAATAATTGGCAAATGAAGGTCCAGTATGGTGATGCATGCCTGGCAGTCCAGCAACTCTATGAGTGGAGTTTAAAGTTTCAAAACGGAGTGACAACTGGAAAAAGGTACATCAGGTGGTACATGAGAAGTTACACATGTGATCAAGAGAATGTTTTTCTTTAGAAATCCAAGCAACTTTATCAGCAATGGAGGACTTGCATTGAACGCAGTGGTGACTACATTGAAAAATGATCCATCCATCCATCATGTGCCATGGTGGGCGGTCATGTTTTGCCATCTCACTCGATCACCAGAGTCATGGATTAGCTCAGTGTTCCTGTCTCGTCCATGCCATGTGGCCAAGCCATCCATGAATTTTCCTCTCGGTCTTCCCCTTGGTTTGTTCCCTTCGATCTTGCCAGTTGTCACTAAGTTCTCCAATCCATTTCTTCTCTTAACATGTCCAAAAAATTTTGACCGTCTACGTCTAATTTCTCTAATCAATTTACGATTGTCATTTGTTTTCACACATCATAAAGTAAACTAGATAAATAATTCAAGCTGAAATATACCTATATTTGCACAGTAATTTCAATTGTCCACCACAGTAATTTTAATAAGACTATCATGTCTTTCTGTTTACACAAAATTGGACTATGCAGATTAATCATGATGGCTTCTGTGAAATATGCCTGGCAATATATTGTGCAATCTATGTTCATGTCTTTGTTATTCAAATTCACTGCGGGAAAACATTTTGGTCCCCCTCGTACTCCCCCATGCACTCCGGCCTACAAAAGTGTGATGGTTAACATTTGAATCCCCTTGTATTCCCCTGTGCACTCCGACCTACAAAAGTGTGATGGTCCTAACATTAGAATCCCCCTTGTATTCCCCTGTGCACTCCAGCCTACAAAAGTCTGATGGTCCTAACATCAGAATCCCCCTCGTATCACCCCACACACTGCAACCTACAAAAGTGTGATGGTCCTAACATCAGAATCCCCCTCGTATTCCCCCACACACTCCAGCCTACAAAAGTGTGATGGTTCTAACATCAGAATCCCCCTCGTATTCCCCCACACACTCCAGCCTACAAAAGTGGGATGGTCCTAACATCAGAATCCCCCTCGTATTCCCCCACACACTCCAACCTACAAAAATGCGATGGTCCTAACATCAGAATCCCCCTTGTATTCCTCCACACACTCCAGCCTACAAAAGTATGATGGTTCTAACATCAGAATCCCCCTCGTATTCCCGCACACACTCCGGCCTACAAAAATGTGATGGTCCTAACAGCTCAAAAAGTCACAGCAGGTTCCTGCTATGGAGTTTTTTGGTTGTATTTTATAGTGATACATAAGCACACCTCCCCATGCCATAAATCCAGATAATCTAATATTTCTTCTTCTTTCATCCCTATCTCTATCTTCTTCATTAAACTAACTAGTTAATCCTGTTACTAACTGTTCTAGTGTTTCTCTTAAGGAGAAACATCACCAGGATGCCGTTTCCTTCTGATATGTGTGACCAGCTCTCTATGCTGCTGACAAAGGCACTGTGTCTGCCCCATTGTAGATGTAAAGTACAACAAATGAAGAAGACAATATGTTTTCAAGATTATTTCAAGATCGCATTAATACAAGAACTGATTACTTGATATTGTTTTTCCCTCCACACTTTACAGTTCTGTACTTCTCGTCCTTCTGAAATTTGTTTTACAACGTAAGCAGACCTGCAAATCACATTTTATGTAGACGTCTAGACTTGTTCTAGTATGTGTTATTAAATTTAACTTCCATTTTTATGTATACTCTGTGTAGGGTCCCGGGGGGAGGGGGGGGGGGGGGAATTCTGAATGTATGGTGAAGGGGTGCATGGGCAAAAAAAGATTAAGAACCACTGCTCTAGACAGATTCCATCCAAGGTAACAGAGGCAATAGCCTTATGACCTACCTTTTGCAATGTCCATGCACAACTTGCATACAGGACCTCCTGTTTTTGCACTTATCTGAGTACACTAGGAATCCTATCTCACTACCCAAGAGATCAGGGGCAATGTGTGATATCACTAGATAACGATTCTTGGAACAAAATGTCCAGCATGTATTAACATGAGTAGAATATATGACAACATTTAGTACACAACAGGAAAACATACCCACATACTGTCGCTGTTGTGATTCTGTTAGATTTGCAGGTATGACGGTTGGCATTCCAGGGATAACAATTTTATCGTCAGGATTGGAGCTCCATCGGCTCTTTCTCTTGCGCTTGTTATCGGAAAACCCATCTCCGCTGTTGCTGTGATCTTCCCCATTGATCCACCCTTCAGGTCCTCCTGCATTCCAGATTAAAACAGAGTTATATATATATCACTGATTCAGTGCCATGGGATCATTAATTGTCTTAAGCGACTTGGGCTTACATACAGTAATTTTCCCTAATCAACCCCCTTTGATATGTATTAGGGACGTTAATTTGAAACCCGTTCCAATGGCTTTATTACAAAAGCATGAAAGAAACATTAACATGTGTGGTAGAATTAGACAAAGCATTCATTTTGAATAAATAATGCACCATGGGTTGGTCAGAAGAAGTTGTCGTAGGCATTCAGGCAAGCATCCCATTGCTTAGGTAGGCAGCGAATGCCGTCCGCAAAAAATGATTGTGGTTGCTCACTGAACCAAGTGTTTACCACGTTCATTACGTCTGCATCTGTGTGAAATCGTTGTCCCTTGAGAGCTTTTTTTCAGAGGTCCAAACAAATGAAAATCACATGATGACAAATCAGGACTATAGGCTGGATGTTGCAGAATTTCCCACTTCTTCCTTGCTAATGCTTCCTGCACAATCTTTGCGACATGAGAACGAGCATTATCGTGCAACAAAATCACACCGCAAGAAAGCATGCCGGGTTGTTTATTCTTGATGGCTTTTTGCAGCTTGTCTAGTATTTGCAAGTAGTGGGTAGAGCTGATGTTGACCCAGGTTCTTTAGTCGGCCACCAATAGCCTTTCATGGTCAAAAAATGCGCTCAGCATAACCTTACCAGCGGAAATCTGTAACTTGAATTTTTTGGCTTTTGGTGATCCAGCATGAGTCCATTGCATGCTCTCTTTTTTTGCTACTCGGCTCACAGTGGTGACACCATGATTCATCACCTGCCACTATGTGGAAAAGAAATGCATCATTCTCCACTCTGTAACGCAGCAAGTGGTTCAAACACCATCCCATGCATTCCTCTTTTTGGTGGTCGGTCAACATCCATGGTACCCACTGTGAACACACCTTCCGATATTGCAGTTTCTTACGAACGACCTTTTGAATTGTCCCAATTGGCACATCAAATTCTTTCGCTAGCGAACGTATGCTTCGACAATTGTTCATCTGTACTGCTGCATCAATTTTGCGATTTTTTTCCGTTGCAACAATATGCACTTGACCCGGCCGTCGAAGATCTGTCGTGAACTGATGTCCTTTCTGAAACATTTGTGCCCAGTTTGTCACTGTTGTCTTCGACACACATTTGTTACCGTACGCTGCCTGCATTCTTCGATGAATTTCCACTGGTTGACATCCTTCTAATGAAAGAACCTGAATCATCTTTGAGCTTCTTTGGATGGATTTTAGATCAACCCAGCCATTTTCTCAATGGTCAGAAACAGAACCTATGCATCATGGGACGATAAGCGCACGCTCTTTTATTCATTGGTCAGTACTTATCACATGACTATGACATGATCATGTTCAACGTACGCCATTTCGCCCGGTGCGGCACGAACAGATTTCAAATGAACGCCCCTTATAATAAACATGTCGGGCTGCTACTATGTTAACAACTTTTAAGTCATAACTGTGACACAATCCCATTTCACATTTTCCGTAATCCATTTTTGTTTGGTCCAAACCTACTTCTGTTTGGCGCTGAATCATGAAAAGTCCACATTAAAATAAGAACAAAGTGAAAGTGTCTCATTAATAAAGCAAGAATATGGCTCCCCTTGATATCAGACTAGGGTAGAAATAGGTAGCAGATATTAGACTTGGTAGAAATAGGTAGCAGATATTAGACTTGGTAGAAATAGGTAGCAGATATTAGACGTGGTAGAAACAGGTAGCAGATATTAGACACGAGTAGAAATAGATAGCAGATATTCGACTTGGTAGAAACAGGTAGCAGATATAAGACTAGGGTAGAAATAGGTAGCAGATATTAGGCTTGATAGAAATAGGTAGCAGATAATAGACTAGGGTAGAAATAGGTAGCAGATATTAGGCTTGATAGAAACAGGTAGCAGATAATAGACTAGGGTAGAAATAGATAGCAGATATTAAGACTAAAAAAAATGGTAAACATGGTGTTAATAAAACCGGTGGTTTAAAAAAAAAACGGTAAAAATGGCGGCAACCTAATGTTCATTTTTCGGGAGACGCTATTTTTAGTTTTTCCTGAGGATTATGTGGTGTTATTTCATATTCGTTTATTGGAAGTGTTCACAAGAAGCCACAGAAGGCAGGTGGTGGATGCAATTTTGAGGGCAGCTGACAGACAGTTGTTGGTTATGGTCTCAAGTTTTGCGATGGCAGGCAGAAGATCTCTTTCACGAGACAATGGCTGGCGTCACCGACCAGTATGGTCACTGCTAAGGAAGGAAAGCAACAGCAAATTACCTTCTTTAAAAGTGCCTAGTTCATTATGATTTGCCTAACTACAGATCATCGCAAGACAAGGACAGAGACATTGAAATTAGCAACATGAATGTCAGGACGTTAAACGACAATGAAAAATTAGATAACATCAAACAAGAAATAGAAAGAGAAACAATATTTTAGGGATGTGGGAAACGAGATGGACAGGAGCAGGCATTAACATAGATGAAGATTTTAAGATTTTATATTCTGGAGGAGAAGATCGACAAAGGGGGGTAACAATTATCTCGGATCGGCAAACATCAAAATCTGTTCAAGAATATTGGGCTGTGTCAGAGTTCAACTAGTTAAATTAAGCGGCAGACCTTTTAGCGTAAATATTATTCAAATATATGCCCCGTGCCGAAACTGTTAATGATTTAGCAGAAGCAACTACATCCAGAAATCTAATGAACGGTGCCTTTGTTTCTTCTTGATGTCACTGCGCAGTAGAAGTGGTGAATCGGCACTGGCTCTGAGGTAGGCACATGCTAGGCAAATCATTGTTCTGTCTCCCATGGTTAGAAAATCTACTGCATCACTCCTCATGCTTATCTTTTCTACACACAAGTATTTTGCACATTCATTGTTCTGTATTCATTCCAGTCTCTCCATTTGAGATCAGCTATGAGTGACGATCATCTGGGGAGAACCCAATAACCAAATGGGCCAGATCCTGGAATAGGAGAGAGATTATGCCGCTCAAAGTTTTCCGCCGCCATTACTCTCATTGCTGCCATGCCTCTCCCAGCTTTCACTACATAGTCTATGTGCTCAGTAAATACCACTCCTAGGTACTTATCTGAATGAGTTCTCTGAGCATAAAACTTACTGCTAGTGTTGGAGTGTTGACATTATATTTATTTAGTAAGGACCATGTCAAAGCTGCCTTTCCTGGATTGGTCAATGCTCCTGTTTTCTCGCACCTTGTGGCTATGCGGTTGAGTTCTAAGTTCACCAGCAACCTGCTCTCTGTTTTTACCCTGATGATAGACTAAACCGTCATCCACAAACAACAGTCTTCTTCCGTCTTGAGCTTCTCTGGTTTTCACAGTACAGGCGTTGACTAGCACGAAAGATAAGGGTGAACCCTATGGTAAAGTCGAGATATATTGCTAAAAATAAAACTACATAACATGACTTGAAAGTGACTTAAAAGTCGACACAGTCAACTTCATTGCACTGTGTTTTATCTCATATGGCTCAGTCTTTTTCCACAGCGCAGAAAGCATCGCACAAAGCACGAACTTCATAGCTCCAGTGACGACCCGCAGGAGTCTCCAAAAAAATGCACTTGTGAACCGAAGGACGCAGCCCGGAATTGAACCCAAAACCTTTGGAGACTGAGTCAGACGGCTAGACCACTTCACCACAGACTCCCACATGACAATAATAATAATAATAATAAGTATAACATAATTAAAATTCTGAAAACCTGAAGCATGATATGATTTCTTATTTTCATTCAGTATTTTATTATTTATTTCATAAAAATTGTATTATTTTATTAATTTTGAGATAATTGTCGAAGGATATGAAGACTCTGAAATAACTCCCTAACTACACCCCAAAAGATTAAAACACGACATGATTTATTTCGTAAATTAAATGAATAAATACTACCGTAACAAAGATCACAAAACCCACAACTACAGGAACATATTTCCAAAGTTCGTCAACATGTTTTCCACAACGACGCCATATTGCTTTTTTGTAAAACCGTAACAAACAAACCTTATTTTGTTCTATTTCAGAGTTCTATCAAGTAAACATTCTCTAGAACGTTCAACTATCCGCATATCCACATAGAATGTATACCGAGAAAGAATGTTTAGGCTTGGAATAACAGATTTATCTTACCATTACTAAAATTAAATGGTCGTTTCAGGCCCGGTAGACTGCTATACATTTTGTTTTGCTGAGGTTATGTCCCCACTTGCAGGAAACACGTCACCCAAGGGTCTATGTCGAGTGAGGATCCGGATAAGTTGTCATTAAGTAAGTAAGTAACAGGTCGCAACGGGAACTTTGGAGGGGAGGGGAGGCAGGAGGAGACCAGGGGGGGGGGGGAGAGGCAGGGGAGGATCAAGGGAAAAGATGCTGGATAGGTTGCTATCATAGGATGGAGGAACGGCGGTATCAGAAATTATTGGCAGCACAAAAGATATAGGACTGTGGACAGACATAATTCATTAATTGCCAACGCCAAGCGGCGAAATGGGCTTTGAAAAGGTGCTGATCAGATATGAAACAATTAAAAAAAATGCTTCACGTTCTTTGCAGGAAGTGGTGATCAATCCCAACCCTAGGTAGACTGATTTATTAATTACTTTTACATATAGTAGTTTGCCATTGCTTTTTAAATGAGAAGTCAAAGTTGAAATTAACTGACCAGTATAGGGAACGATCCCACTACCCGGCCATCAGCGCACAGGAAGTCTAATCACAAGCACATTGAGCCCCGTGGACTCCTGTTAAGTGCGATGGGAGTCTTCGTGGCGAAATGGTCAAGCCGTTTGACTCGGGCTCTGAAGGTTGTGGGTTCGATTCCGGGCTGCGTCCTTCGGTTCACGAGTGAAATTTTTCGAAGACTCCTATGGGTCGTCGCTAGAGCTACGAGGTTCGTGCTTTATGCGACGCTTTCCGCGCTGCGGAAAGAGACCAGGCCATATGGGATAAAAACCCGGTGCAATGAAGTCGGCTCTGTCGACTTTTAAACGACATTTTTAAGCAATATAGAACCTATACTATATATGGTAATTTCAAGAGAAGGAATAGCTAAAAACTCTGGCCACATACAAATAGATAATATGACCATTAAAAGAACGGAAACATACAAATACCTGGGTACAGTCTTCAACTGCTCCAACATCATAAGGGAAGAAATACAAACAAGAATCAATTCTGGAAATAAGATATACTATGCATTACAACATTTACTAAAATCAAATGCGCTATCTCGTAACACCAAAATCACAATATACAAAACACTGATCAGACCAGTTGTGCTGTATGGCTCTGAAACCTGGAGTACAACGAAAGGAGACGAAGCCTTGTTACAAACCTTTGAGAACAAAATTTTAAGACGCATCTTTGGACCCATTAGGGATACACAAAGTGGAGAGTGGAGAAGAAGAAGTAACAAAGACATTTATGATCTGTTTAAGTCCCCGCTAATCACTGGTATCACGAAGGCTAATAGACTACAATAGCTGGGGCATATAAAAAGAATATTATGAACCTTTGTGAGGAAACAAAACTCGCTTACACTCAGAAAATAAATGACCGAAGACCCCGAGGTAGACCAAGAAGACGGTGGAGAGATAATATATATACAGACCTACAAGCACTTGGAATGAACGACTGGCAAGAGAAGGTCAACTAGAGAGACGAATGGAGACGGATTGTATCAACAGCAAAGAACCTCAATGGCTCGGAACGCTGAAGAAGAAGAAGAACCTATACTGTTATCTGCCTGTGAAACATGGACAATCAGCAGACAAGCTGAGAAACAGCTCATGGCAGTGGAAATGTCGTTACTGTGGAAAATCCATACCATGGACGGACAAAAAAGTCAACACCATCATTCGGGCGACTTCTTCGCAATGAAGGTTGGCTGCAATAGATCTCCAACTCTCTCTCTCTCTCTCTCTCTCTCTCTCTCTCTCTCTCTCTCTCTCTCTCTCTCTCTCTCTCTCTCTCTCTCTCTCTCTTACAGACGGCTATTCGCTCATCTGTTGACATTAACACCCACTTGTATCGATGTCAGACGTTTGCTCGCATGCGTACAATCGACTTTTAACTTCTGTCAGAAAACAATGGCAAACTACTGGACGTAAAATATCCTTGTAAATCACAAACAGCCAATGGGGACTGGGGTAGTTGCAACGTCCTGCTAAGGACATGCGATGTTTAACAACAAAACAACTTTTTAAAATAAAAGAGCTATTTTCTTTAAGTTGGCAGAAAATTCTTTTTCTTCTTTAGTTCCCGCGCAACTCATTGTTTATATCTGCAGTGTTGTCTCTTTATTCAGCTCACTCATTTGTCCATAGAGCTTACTTTCCACTGTTGTTTTTCTAGGTCAGATGGTTTGCCTAGATATGTTGTACTCGAGGCAGTCGTTGAGTATGTGATCTGCTGTCAGTGGTGCCAACCCTTATGTGCATATGGCTGATTTGCCAATGTTGAATATTGACCGCTGGCTTTCTTTCCGTTCCCACCCTATCTAAGATCTATGCATTTGACTGCTTTTTGTTTCAATGAAATGTGACCTATTCTCAACATTCTCCTCGAAAACCACATATCCGCTGCGTTCAATTTCTTCGCATTTCAAATCCACACTGTCTACCATCAGCATCCATTCATATACCAGCATACATACTGGCACTTTGTCGTCTTGACAGACGATAGTTTGCTATATTGTAGTGAAAGGGAGAAAAGGCATACTAACTACAACCCAGGGACAAGATATGAAGTTATGCCTCTCCATAGCAAAAAGCCTTGGCTGAATTGTAGATACCACGTGTTATAGTATGTCCACATTTATTTGCCGCAATATAAACATCAATATCTCAGTAACCAACTGAGGGAAAATTATGAAATTTAGTATATCACCTTATCATTATGTCCACCCAACAAAAAAATTTTTGTTCTTGAGATTTTACAGCAGATTTCAAAGTTTGTTTATATGAGATATATAATTTGTGGGTCTGACATGAAATTCATAATTTTAAATGTATTACAGCGTAGCCAGACAATCAGGGCTCAATTTTGAATATTGTGTGTGTTTTCACAGGATTGGCCTTTTGCCAACCCCCCGCGTTGTTCAAACTAAGACTGTTCAGAGGTGTCTCAAAATTTGGGCTATTTCATGAAACCTGATTAATATGTTTTTTTTTTTTTTTTTTTTTTTAAATCTTATCACTTATCGCTAACATTGAAATGTGTGAATATTTTTCAATGGGCTTTAATGCAAAATTGTACACTTCAAAGAATCGCTATGAAGTTGTACACATATTTTTGTCAAGAAGCTGATCGCAAGAAACTGTTTTATACTATTACAAATTCCGAAAAAAGAACAATGCATGCGTTGGGCTTGAGTAAACGGGCATTTTGTCAAAGGGTGCAAGAATCTGGAATTAAGCCACCACGCAATAACCAAACGGTAGGTAGAAAGATTATTGTGGACAGTTTTGACAAAGATGTCATAAGGCGAGCTATTATAAAAATTCTTTAAAAAGTCGCTTGATATACGACAGGGTCGACTTCATTGCACCGGGTTCTATCCCATATGGTTCGGTCTCTTTCCGCAGCGCGGAAAGCATCGCACAAAGCACGAACTCCGCAGCTCTAGCGACGACCCACAGAAGTCTCCGAAAAATTTAACTCGTGAACTGGAATCGAACCCACGACGTTTGGAGCCCGAGTCAAAAGGCTTGACCACTTCGCCACAGAGACTCCTAAAATTATAAAAATTTTGGATTTTATATCCAGGATTATCCAGCATTATAAAAATGCTGGATGCCAAAGAAACTGACTGTAAGAAAACGTAGGGTTTAGTTCAGAAAGAACAATAACATAGAGCTATCCAAAACAACTTTGTGGAAAATTATAAGGACATTATCTTCACTATTTGAAAGTACAAGGGCGGTAGAAATAATCTTTGCGAGCAACCGCATTTAGGAGCCATGAGAAGCAGATACCTACATGAAATAAGGGAAATGCGCAAAGAAAATTATGGCATAGTGAGTTTGGATGAAATGTGGATCAATGCGCACCACACAAGTGATAAGGAATGGCAACCAGTGGATGGACAGATAAAGCGATATGTGCCCAGTAGTATAGGACAGCTTTTGGTCATGGCCCATGCTGGTAATACGCATAATGGCTTACAACAGAATGCTGTGTCGTGTTCGTATCAAAGCATACAGACAATAGGGATTATCATAATAAGATTAATGGTAATGTATTTAGAGATTGGCTCGAGAATACTATATAATAATATATGTCTGTCTGTCTGTCTGTCTGTCTGTCTGTCTGTCTGTCTGTCTGTCTGTCACGAAGACTCACAGCGGGTCTGTCACCCATGTGTACGTGTGAACAAACTACACTGACAGCTGAACAGATCCTTAAAAATGGAAACATGATGACTAAATTGCGGTATCATTTCTGGTCACTCCATACGCACATTAACGCACAGCTATTTGGAAGCTTTCACGAGCTCAATATAAAAAGCTAAATACATCCTAGTAACATGAATACTTGTGTACAATTATTAACCAGCAGCTGAAGAAACAAGAAGGAAATGAAAAATAAGGTAAGAAATATATTCCTTCTACTTTCCATGTCAATTTACACATTATTTACCCATACCTCTGTACATTCTCTGTCTTTACTAATATTACACATTGCACCCCTCTCGGGAATCTCCGTGGCGAAGTGGTCAACCCGTCTGACTCGGGCTCCGAGGATTGTATGTTCGATTCCTTCATTTCACGAGTGCATTTTTTTCGGAGACTCCAGAGGGTCGTCGCTGGAGATGCGGAGTTCGTGCTTTGTGCCACGATTTCCGCCCTGCGGAAAGAGACTGAGCCATATGGGATAAAAACCCGGTGCAATGCTACTTTAAGCTACTTTTTTTTTTATTGCACCCACTCCCATACGAACCTGGCTACGCCTTGTACTTGTGTCTTTACCAGAAATAACGTGGTTTACTGTAAGACTAGTTTGTTAGCGTGAATTCACTACATTTCCCCCAAAACATCAAAGAAATCTTGCCGCTTTCAATGATTTAAGTTGCTTTTGGACCTATCAAAGACATATTCCTTGGGAGGGGGTAAATATAAGACGGCTGGAAAAATTTCATAACGATGCAACAGACAGTTTTCAAAATAATTGATCGTGAATGAAGGCAAACAAATGTGGACATACTATAGTGACTAACATAGCACCCGAATTAATCGGCACGTGGTGCGCCAGAAAGGTTCATCACATGACTCCATTTAGCCAATTGAGCTGCACTGTTTCATCAAGCCTGTGGCTCAGTACATCAGACTTGGACTAGAAGTTATTTAAGGTTTCCTTTCCGTTGACTGTAACTGTTCCCTGTCTACCCACAAGCCAGTTCCACTAATTCTATTTCTTATTGTCGACCCTTCCCCTGAGCTAATGTTGATTGTTCCACGCTTCGTCATTGTGAGTTTGTTTCTTTGTCGATTTTACAGTCCGTTTCCTATATCAGTGTATGTTTGTTGTTTGTGCGCTGACAAAGATTTTAGCCGTAACGTCATCATTTTGCCACTCGTGATCGTGTTCTAGGAAAACTTACCGATTTGTCTTCTCGTTTTGTTGATTTACCCATAAAGCTGCAGGTGTGTATATCGCTTCGTCTGGTCCCTACCCCTTGCCCTGTTCGACAGTGAAAACCTTACCAGTCGCTGGCGGATACAAAAGACGGTTCTTTCATTGAGAACTTCGAACCATTTTGATTCTTATTAAGTGTGTGTTTGTGAGTGTGTGCGTGCGTGTATGTGTGTGTATACGCGCGTGATTGTATGGAATGCACGAATCCTACAAGAGAACAATCAAATATGAAATACATACATCATACTTGAGAACAACCATTCATGGAATATAACAAATTATGCAAGAAAACATTAAAACATGTAATATAACAAATCATACAAGAGAACAACCAAGCTTGGAATAAACAAAACATACAAAAGAACAACGAGATAAGCGGAGCGGCTGGCCGAGTGGCTAGAACGCCGGAGTTCGCGCACAGTTCGCGGCGATTACACTAGCCAGGCGGCCTTAATTCCTCAGGCTCAAAGACCCCTCTGCCATACACCGCAAGGTACCATACTGGCAGTAAATGACAGTTTTTTGGCAAAAAACAAAACAAAACAACAACAACCAAACTTGGAATAAACAAAATATACAAAAGAACAACCAAGCATGGAATATAACAAATCATACAAGTTAGTTAGTTAGTCAGTCGCGGTTCCAACATCCAGCAAAGGGTCGTCCCCACTATGCTCCGTTCCCGTGCTAGTGAATGTCACATAAAATGTTCCCCACTGTCCCATGTAAAAAATGCAAAAGACAGGAGTCTCGACAAACAACGGCCCGCTCAGGCATACTGTGCAAAATACCACCGCCAGAATGTCACCACAAAAGTCCTCCACGAACATTTCAGTTCATCCCTGATGGAATTGGCAGTCACCCTCCCAACCAGACGTTCACCCACAAAGTCTCAACATTTCCAGATATTGCTGTTCCGTTTCCAGATGTTCTCCAGCCAACCACGCCACCCCACACCCCTCCCTCCCCCGAAATGCAGATCACACAACAAAACAGCCTCGAACAGATGCAAAGAAACGCCCCACTGCATGAAATGCTTACAACACAAAAGTCCTCCTCGAAAACACAGTTCACCACCGATGGAAACGGCAGTCACCAGCAAAACCAGCAGCCAAACATCTCCGCACAAAGCAAGAAAACCGGTCGCCTCTGCGACACATCAGCCGCCACACATGAACATATCTCTGGATGCCGTTGTTCCATTTCCAGATGCCATTCAGCCAGCCACGCCATTTTGAGCATACAGATCACGCTACAACACCTCGGACAGATGTAAAATTACATTCCACTGTACACAATGCCGTCTCCAGAATGCCAAAACCACAGTCCTCCATGAAAGCACGTTTCATCGCCGAAAGAAGCGGCAGTCAACCAGAAGACCAGGCGCCACACATTTCTGCATAAGGCACAAAAACCGGTCAACTCTGGGACATAGCTGTCCGCCATTGCTCTGAACATGCAGATCACGCTCCACAACCTCGGGCAGATTTAAAAGCTTTTCACACGAAATTCACAGCTCACAGCGTCGCGGTACGCACTCAATTCAGTAGCAGGGCAACGGAACCGTAAACTACCAGTCCAGCATGAGGAAAATGCGAATGCAACGGTAGCTACGAGCACAAACACCCAGAGGCCTCAACCGTTTCGCTGCCTATCCGCCATGCTGGGGACCGGAAGTCCACAAAATCATACAAGAGAACAACCAAACATGGAGTATAACAAATCATACAAGAGAGCAACTAAACATGGAGTATAACAAATCATACAAGAGAGCAACTAAACATGGAGTATAACAAATCATACAAGAGAGCAACTAAACATGGAGTATAACAAATCATACAAGAGAGCAACCAAACATGAAATATAACAAATCATACAAGAGAGCAACTAAACATGGAGTATAACAAATCATACAAGAGAGCAACCAAACATAAAATATAACCAATCATACAAGGGAACAACCAAACATGAAATATAACAAATGATACAAGATAACAACCAAACATGAAATATAACAAATCATACAAGGGAACAACCAAACATGAAATATAACAAATGATACAAGAGAGCAACCAAACATGAAATATAACAAATGATACAAGAGAGCAACCAAACATGAAATATAACAAATCATACAAGATAACAACCAAACATGAAATACATAAATCAGACAAGAAAAGAAATAAACATGGAATACACAAAAGGTACGAAATTCTATACAAATAACTCTCCTAAGTAAATTTACAAGTTGCTTCCCTTTGTTTAATGCTCGTTTTAAGAGTTTTTTCGGCGGGTCCGCAAACCACTTCTATGTCGAGTGAATGACGTCTTCCTACAATATTATCAGACAGTGGGATCAACACCTTGTGCCACATATATTAACAGACAGAAAATCAAATATTTTGGCTCTATCTCGTTAGAATGCAACATCATCTGCTACCTGCACTGGCTATACTGTACTATACACTAAAGAAGATCTGGTACAAGACCAAGATTCAATAATCATTACCCCATATGGAAACAATCACATTCAGATTAACAGAACTGTGAGGGTAAAACAGTGTGCAGCTGCTTTGGTGGGTGACTAGTCACAGGACTATTATTC
This sequence comes from Cepaea hortensis, assembly GCA_963921405.1. Taxonomy (NCBI): domain Eukaryota; kingdom Metazoa; phylum Mollusca; class Gastropoda; order Stylommatophora; family Helicidae; genus Cepaea; species Cepaea hortensis. The sequence continues at coordinate 134,285,159 of OY992880.1, read as the reverse complement.
TGAGACGGTGATGGACCCTAACTATAACTTCTCCTTGAGAATCTCCTTGGGATCATGGTGAAATCGAATCAAATAAGCACGAAAGAAGATTGCGCACGAGAAGACAATGGATTGACGACATCAAAGACATTGTACAATCACGCGGAACGATACTATCCAGTGCCACACACCGTGCACTGGAACGTCAACTGTTCCTCCCCACGACGCATGTGTAGGGATGCTTAGACTCAGTCCAGTGCACTAGAAGTTATATCACATGTATGGACTACGCTTGAGTTGAAAGGTGTGTCAGGTCTTAGTCAGATATGACTGAGCTACCGTATAACAGTAGACGGTACTACCTGCTTTCTGTTAGCGCCGAACGTTGGGCGGCGCTTACCAAACCCGACACCCCACATTGTGCCAACGGCTTCGGGCGGAAGAGCGCAACTGCGAGGGTACAAGCCTTACCCTGGTGCGAGGAAATACAAACTAAAGACAAAATGTCATGGCAGGGCAGACCAGGCCCTAAAGCCTTGGTTGGCGGCTGGTCTAGGATCGAAGCTCCGACAGGCGGACAGTTAGAGCATTGCTTTGCTGATCCGGCAGCTTCTGCAGCTTGTCTTGTTCCAGATGTAGGGGTGTTACTTATCCTCTGGAGTGAACTAGCAGGTCGAGAGAGGGATCATGCTGCATGGGCAACACATGATCTCTATATTTTAGCCCAGGCTTTGTGCTATGGAGAGGCAATAACTCCATCCCTGGTCTTAACTGGTCTCGGGCTTGGGGTTAGGACAAAATCTGAATCGCAGGCTGTAAAACCAATGCACCAGGTACAAACATAAATAAAAATAGAAACTTCAAGCTACGGCTTGCAACCTGGAACATGAGAACCATGTGTCCAGAATTTTCCACTGACTTGACCAATATTGACGATGTGAGAAAAACGGCTGTGATTGATGCTGAACTCAATCGTCTTAACATTGATATTGCTGGCCTGCAGGAGACTCGCCTCGCTGAGGAAGGGTCACTCAGGGAAAACAATTACACCTTTTTTTGGAAGGGTAGAGGGCAGGCAGAAAAAAGGCAACACGGTGTGGGCTTTGCAGTGAAGAATTCGCTACTGGGAATGATTGAAATTCCAGCAGGAGGAAATGAAAGACTATTATCCCTGCGCTTGGCAACCTCTTGTGGGTTTGCCACCATTATTACTGAATATGCACTAACACTCGATTCCTCTGATGATGTGAAGGATTCGTTCTATGAGGAGTGATCAAGGCAGTTCCAAAATGTGACTACATTTATATGCTCGGTGATTTCAATGCTCGTGTGGGCAAGGACTCGAGTTCATGGCCAGTGTGCCTTGGAAAATACAACATCGGTCGCATGAATGAAAATGGGCAAAGGCTGCTGGAGCATTGCACCAGTAATGACCTATGTATTACAAACTCCTTTTTTAAAACAAAAGAGATGCATAAGGTCACATGGAAACATCCAAGATCCGGCCATTGGCACCAGCTGGACTTCATCATCACACGGAGACAACATCTGAACCATATATCATTGACTCGAAGTTACCACAGTGCTGACTGTGATACGGATCATTCTTTGGTTGTTGCAAGGGTTAGACTGAGACCAAAGAGAATCTACACAGCTAAGCACAAATCTACCCCCAGGATTAATATTATTAACACTCACGATCCTGAAAAGTGCTTTCAGTTTCAACAGCAACTTGAAGACGCTTTCACTGATACTCCAGAAAATTGTACAGTAAATGAAAAGTGGGGTCAACTTAAGCAAACTCTTTATAAAACTGCCGTAGGGGTTTACGGCACTGTGGATCATAAGAGGCAAAATTGGTTTGCGGCAAACAGCGAGACTCTGCAGTCCTTGATTGATAAGAAGAAGAAAGCTCTCTTAAGAAACAAGGAAAGACCAACGCGTAACACTCTGAGTGAGCTAAGGCAAGCAAGGAAGGATGTGCAAAAGGCTGCCAGGCAGTGTGCACATGATTATTGGATCAAGTTATGTGAGTCCATTCAAATCGCAAGTGATAAGGGAAACATAAGAAGCATGTATGAAGGAATAAAGAAAGCCTGTGGTCCAGTGGTCAAAAGAAGTGCACCATTGAAAACCTTGACTGGAGAAATCATCACTGATAAGAAACAGCAGATGGACAGATGGGTAGAGCACTATTTGGAGCTTTACTCAAGTGAGACTAAACTAGCGGATGATGCCCTCAACGCCATAGAGGCTCTACCAACTCTTGACCACCTGGACACACTTCCCACCATAACAGAAGTTAAGTGTGCTATAAATGAACTTGCATCTGGCAAGGCTCCAGGTAAGGATGGGATTCCAATAGAGGTTATCAGGAGTGGGCAAGACACACTCACTCTACAGATCCACCAGCTAATTGAGCTATGCTGGCTAGAAGGACAAGTCCCACAGGATTTCAAAGATTCAAGCATCATAACACTGTACAAGAACAAGGGCGATCGGAGCGACTGCAACAACTATAGGGGTATCTCACTTCTGTGTATTGTTGGAAAAGTATTTGCCAGAATTGTTCTGCGCAGACTTCAAGTCCTAGGAAATCAAGACTACCCCGAATCACAGTGTGGCTTTCGACAGAACCGGTCTACCATTGATATGATATTCTCATTGCGACAAATGCAAGAAAAATGCCGTGAACAGAATCAACCGCTGTTTATTGCCTTCATCGACCTCACAAAGGCATTTGATTTGGTCAGTCGTGAGGGTCTGTTCAAGGCACTAAAGAAGATTGGCTGCCCACCAACTCTTCTGTCCATTGTGGAATCGTTCCACACAGGCATGAAGGATATAATCAAGTTTGATGGTGCAAAATCAGAAGAATTTGAAATCAAGAGTGGAGTTAAGCAAGGTTGTGTACTAGCTCCCACCCTCTTTGGAATATACTTTTCACTTCTACTGAAATATGCCTTTCGTGATCAGGATGGTGGTATATACATTCACTCACGCTCAGATGGCGGCCTCTACAATGCTCAGAGATTGAAGGCCAAGACTAAAATTAGGTAGGGTACTGATCAGAGAGTTGCTGTTTGCAGATGATGCTGCAGTTACGACCCACTCTGAGGAAGAATTGCAATGTCTACTATCTGCATTGTCCAATGCTTGTTCTGAATTTGGTTTAACAATTAGCAAAAAGAAGACACAGATTATGTCACAAGGTGCAGATGGGGTACCATCAATCTTTATTGACGACGCCGAACTAGAGATGGTAGACCATTTTACATATCTAGGATCAGTGGTAAATAGCAAATTATCCATAGATGAGGAAATCAACATCCGGATTGGTAAGGCAGCAACAACAATGAACAGGTTAAGAAAAAGAGTCTGGGAGAACAGGAAGCTTATTGCAAAAACAAAAGTCCTTGTCTATCAAGCCTGTGTCCTTAGTACTCTTCTTTATGGCAGTGAAACCTGGACAACTTACTCACACCAAGAGAAACATTTAAACAGCTTTCATATGCGGTGTCTGCGAAGAATTCTTGGTATTAAGTGGCAAGACAAAATCACAAATACTGAAGTATTGGAAAGATCAGGTTGTGTGACAGTTTATTCCATGCTCAATCTTCGTAGACTTAGATGGTTAGGACATCTTAGGAGGATGGATGATGGTAGAATACCAAAGGACATATTTTTTGGTGAATTACAGATGGGTAAGAGATCTCAGGGTCAGCCTCTACTACGATACAAAGATGTGTGTAAGCGGGACATGATTGATACAGGCATTGATAATGCACATTGGGAGCAAGTCGCCGCTGAACGTGTTGCATGGAGGGCAAACATCAGAAATGGAATCAAGACAAAGGAGAAAATTATTGCAGATAAGTCACACACCGAGCGTTTGAGACGTAAGATGGTGCATGATGGTGGAAATGACCACGTGTTCACATGCACCCACTGTGAACGGACATTTACAGCGCAAATTGGCCTGATCAGTCACATTCACTACCACCATAGGTAAAAGTTATTATGCCTTTTTAAAGCACAAACTATCGTCTGTCAAGACGGCAAGGTGCCAAATGTAAAATGAGTTGAAATCGAGTGGAAGAAAAAAACCCCCCACTCTTTTGCTATTCCATATATATACACATACAAACATACGCATTTCTCTAAACCTATTGCTGTTGCATATAGCAATAGACGTCGTGGAATCCCTCATGTCTGTAGCCTTCATTTTACAATGTTTGTGTTTGAATATACATATAACAAATATAATAGATAATTGGTGTGCGAAAAATGGGTGATTGGAGGGTCTAATGCAAGACGGGCTTCGTGCCCACTTTGTGACCCCTTGAAAATAAAGTTCGTTCATTTGTTCATTCAATGTCTTTTGAGTTATTGTTGTTGTTTGTGAACCCCACGGAAGACTGGTTTTAACTCTTAAGTCCGATGCAATATCGCTGATATCTTCTGAGCACTGGGCAGGCTTGTATCAATCACAGTCACAGTCGTATAGAAACCGTTCTCCCGACCTGAAGAGGCTTGTATCAATCACAATCAGAATGGTATAGAAACCATTATCCCGATCTGGTACCAAGTACCATCTCCACAAGGACTGTATTGTAAAGCTTCCCTTCCCCGCCCCAAACCCAGATACCAGCAATTGTCTTTATAGCGAGAGCCGTCTACTGGACCTTTACTTTACAGAAACTTCACTTCCGTGGAGAAGTGGCATATTAGGAGGGAACCAGATGGTGGCTCAGCACAGGACCTACGGACCGGGCAAGGGTTGGGTGCATGGTGATCCTGTTTGATCCACTGGTTGGTGGTATTTCATTGCAAACAGCTACCAACCCAATGTCCAGAGGAATGCCACTTGGGCGGTAATTGGAGACGCTGTACCGCTCACAGTGGGAGTCCCTGACCTAGTTGACAAGTGTAAATCTGCAGTTAAACACATGACAAGAATCTCATGGCAGATATCACGTTAGAGTTATGAATCGCTTGTTTTTTTGTTTTTTTTTTTGGTTTGCATATCCTTTACAGGACATCGCTGTCAACACGTACATTTTACCGCTGTCGTTGATTTCTTAGCAAGATTTCGCTCAGCAGTTTGCCATTGCTTTCTGAGCGGTCGGCTCACTTATCCCGTAAGTTACTAACGCGGCGAGAACCGCTTCCAATTCTCGCGCACAGTGTTATCCTACGTGGATAAACGGGATTACCGAGAAAGTCGTTTAAATCCCCGGCCAGGGAGACCGGCATTATGAATTGCTATGTCTTGACATCTACAAGGTTATAGTATATCAGACGAGGTAGCAATGTCTCTTCCTAACCGCCTTTTATTCCTGCAGATTGCTGGGTTGGCGTAGGTGAATCTTGCCTAAAAGAAAATATATTAAAAAAGTACTTTCTTGTTAGTTCCAGCCAATCTAGAAATTCTAACACCGTATACCAGTACTTTCTTGTTAATTCCAGCAATTCTAGAAATTCTAACACCATATAACAATACTTTCTTGTTTGTTCCAGCCAGTATAGAAATTCTAACATCATATAACAGTACTTTCTTGTTAGTTCCAGCCAATCTAGAAATTCAAACACCGTATGACACTTCTTTCTTGTTTGTTCCAGCCAGTTTAGAAATTCTAAAACCATATAACAATACTTTCTTGTTAGTTCCAGCCAGTTTAGACATTCTATAGTCTGTCCGGAAATTTATGCCGTCATTCAAGATCAATTATTTTGAAAACTATCTGTTGCATCGTTATGAAATTTTTCCAGCCGTCTTATATTTACCCCCACCTAAGGAATATGTCTTTGATAGGTCCCAAAACAACTTAAATCATTAAAAGCGGCATCATTCCTTTGATGTTTTGCTTAACAACTAGTGATTTCTTGTTAAAAATGTTATGTTTACGGTAATGAGGACCTGCAAATTCAGATGACAAACAAAGGCGTATCTGGATTCGTATGGGAGTGGGTGCAATCAAAGAAGTAGCTTACAGTCGACAGAATCGGCTGCATTGCACAGGATTTTTATCCCATATGGCTCAGTTTCTTTCCGCAGCGCGGAAAGCGTCGCACAAAGCACGAACTCCGTAGCTCCAGCGACGACCCTCGGCAGTCTCCGAATAAAATGAATGATGCGGCCCGGACAGACAGACAGAAAGGTAGGTAGGTAGGCAGAAAGATAGGTGGGTGGATGGATGGCTGGCTGGCTGGCTGGCTGAGTGGGTGGATCGGTCGGTCGGTGGGTCGGTCGGTCGGTGGGTGGGTGGGTGGGTCGGCAGGCAGGCAGGCAGGCAGACAGACAGATAGATTAGATAGATAGATAGATAAATAGATAGATAGATGGATAGATAGATAGATAGATAGATAGATAGATAGATAGATCGATATCGGTAGGTCGGTCGGTTAGTGGGTGGGTGGGCAGGCAGGCAGACAGACAGACAGATAGATTAGATAGATAGGACAGACAGATAGATTAGATAGATTGATATCGGTAGGTCGGTCGGTCTGTCGGTGGGTGGGTGGTCGGGCCGGCAGGCAGGCAGATAGATAGATAAATAGATAGATAGATAGATAGATAGATAGATAGATAGATAGATATATAGATAGATAGATAGATAGATAGATATCGGTAGGTCGGTCGGTTAATGGGTGGGTGGGCCGGCAGGCAGGCAGACAGACAGACAGATAGATTAGATAGATAGGACAGACAGATAGATTAGATAGATATGACAGACAGATAGATTAGATTAGATTAGATAGATAGATAGATAGATAGATAGATAGATAGATAGATAGATAGATAGATATCGGTAGGTCGGTCGGTCGGTCGGTTGGTGGGTGGGTGGGCCGGCAGGCAGGCAGTCAGGCAGACAGACAGACAGATAGATTAGATAGATAGATAAATAGATAGATAGATAGATAGATAGATAGATGGATAGATAGATAGATAGATATCTGTCGGTCGGTCGGTCGGTATGTGGGTGGGTGGGCCGGCAGGCAGGCAGAGAGACAGACAGACATACAGACAGACATACAGACAGACAGACAGACAGACAGATAGATATATAGATAGATTGATTGATAGATAGATAGATAGATAGATAGATAGATAGATAGATAGATAGATAGATAGATATCGGTACGTCGGTCGGTTGGTCGGTGGGTGGGTGGGCCGGCAGGCAGGCAGACAGACAGACAGACAGTCAGACAGACAGACAGACAGACAGATAGATAGATAGATATATTAGATAGATAGATAGATAGATAGATAGATAGATAGATAGATAGATAGATAGATAGATATCTGTCGGTCGGTCGGTCGGTCGGTATGTGGGTGGGTGCGCCGGCAGGCAGGCAGACAGACAGACATATAGATTAGATAGATTAGATAGATAGATAGATAGATAGATAGATAGATAGATAGATAGATAGATAGATAGATAGACAGATAGACAGATAGATAGATAGATAGATAGATAGATAGATAGATATCTGTCGGTCGGTCGGTCGGTATGTGGGTGGGTGGGCCGGCAGGCAGGCAGGCAGACAGACAGACAGATAGATTAGATAGATTAGATAGATAGATAGATAGATAGATAGATAGATAGAGATAGATAGATAGATATCGGTACGTCGGTCGGTTGGTCGGTGGGTGGGTGGGCCGGCAGGCAGGCAGGCAGACAGGCAGACAGACAGACAGACAGATAGATAGATAGATATATTAGATAGATAGATAGATAGATAGATAGATAGATAGATAGATATCTGTCGGTCGGTCGGTCGGTCGGTCGGTATGTGGGTGGGTGCGCCGGCAGGCAGGCAGACAGACAGACATATAGATTAGATAGATTAGATAGATAGATAGATAGATAGATAGATAGATAGATAGATAGATAGATAGATAGATAGATAGATAGATAGATAGATATCGGTACGTCGGTCGATCGGTCGGTGGGTGGGTGGGTGGGCCGGCAGGCAGACAGGCAGACAGACAGACAGACAGACAGATAGATAGATAGATAGATAGATAGATAGATAGATAGATAGATAGATAGATAGATAGATAGATAGATATCGGTAGGTCGGTCGGTCTGTCGGTGGGTGGGTGGTCGGGCTGGCAGGCAGGCAGATAGATAGATAGATAGATAGATAGATAGATAGATAGATAGATAGATAGATAGATAGATAGATAGATAGAATAGATAGATAGATAGATAGATAGATAGATAGATAGATAGATAGATAGATAGATAGATAGATAGATAGATATCGGTAGGTCGGTGGGTCGGTGGGTAGGTGGATGGGTCAGCCGACCGGCAGACATTCAGACAGACAGACATTCAGACAGACATTCAGACAGACAGACAGACAGACAGACAGACAGACAGACAGACAGACAGACAGACAGACAGATAGATAGATAGATTGATTGATTGATTGATTGATTTCCACCAGAAACCGGGCCTTGTCAGCTAGTTTATTTATATAATCACGTTTCATGAATGAACCCACATTTGGAGACGCCTCTGAATCTTCGCGCTGTTTGTTTGAAAACGAAAGTCACGTGAAAATTTTGAATAATTTGGGTCGAATCTTGGGGAAGCTGTAAAACTGTTAAAATCATGGTCGTAATCTTTAAGTCATAATTAATATACCGTATATAAGCTAACTTTAAAATCTGCTGTAAAATCTCCAGAACAAAAATTGTTTTGTTGGGTGGACATAATGATAACGTTATATACTAAATCTCATCATTTTATCTCAGCCCGTTACTGAGATATTGAATTTTATATTGAGGCAACCAATTTTTTTTGTTGCGTATCTCTTACGGGTCGGCTCTGTGGCTAAGGTCGTGCGAACGCGGTTTGTGAGCCCGTATACCCGGGTTCGAAACACAGCGGTGCTGGTTTTTTCGAAAAAGCTATAGGAGTCGGTCGTTCAGAAAGCAATGGCAAACTACTGAACGTAAAATTTGCCCAGGAATCACGAACAGCGAAAATGCTGGGGTTGAGTGCTACGTGCTGTGAAAGACATGCAACTTAATCAATCCATCACGGGACGTTGCAGTCAACACCAGCATTTTTCAGCTGCTGTTGATGTACTAGGCAAGTGTTACGTTCAGTAGTTTGCCATTGCTTTCTGAACGACCGGCTCCCATACCAACACGTTATAACACAACGCGACACGGTCTGCTGCACAAATCGGTCGGAGCTGAGCTTCGAACGCCTGGTACCCGGCTCACTAACCGCGTTCGCAAGCCTTTAGTCACGGAGCATGCCACATATACCAGTACTTTCTTGTTAATTCCAGCATTTCTAGAAATTCTAACACCGTCTACCAGTACTTTCTTGTTAATTCCAGCATTGATAGAAACTCTAACATCATATGACAATACTTTCTTGTTTGTTCCAGTCAGTCTAGAAATTCTACCACCTTAAAACACTACTTTTGTGTGTGTTAGTTCCACCTAGTCTAGAATTGGGACAAAACCCCCATTGAATTAACAAACAAGCAAACAAAGAAACATAAGAACGATTGCGTTTATTGGAAAAGGCAATATATACCAGCCTTGTAATGACATATCGTGTTTCATTTTAAAACAAATAGCCAGCTTTCTTTCCCATGCGCAGAGAAAACTTGAAAGGCATAATAGCATACCATGTGACTGATGTACGGATAACGTAATCGATCACACAAAGCGCGCATTTTTGGGACACAATAGGATATAGTTTTATTTAGATCGCTCGCTTTGAACTCAAGCGTAGCTATATCCGTGCAACTACTTTTAGTGCACTAGACTGAATTTTGCGTGTGGATTAGCATTCCCTATTACCAGTGTAGCGCGGGTAAACGGCGGGAGTAACTATGACTCTCTTAAGGTAGCCAAATGCCTCGTCATCTAATTAGTGACGCGCATGAATGGATTAACGAGATTCCCACTGTCCTTATCTACTATCTAGCGAAACCACAGCCAAGGGAACGGGCTTGGTAGAATCAGCGGGGAAAGAAGACCCTGTTGAGCTTGACTCTAGTCCGACTTTGTGAAGACACATGAAGGGTGTAGCATAGGTGGGAGCGCAAGTGCAATTGAAATACCACTACTTTTATCGTTTCTGTACTTATTCAGTCTCGGTAGATATTTGTTCGCAGCAGACGAGCATAATCTCAGGCGGGACTATTCTCGCCGGTCGCGAGTACCGCACAGTGGAAGGATGGGAGATATTGCTCGCAATAGACAAGCAATATTCTGGCTCTGGCGGGCCTATTCCCGCTGGTCGCGGGGTCCGCTAAAGTCAGGTGGAGAGTGACTACAGTGCACGTTTTACACAGACCCGGACACTTGTGATTGACAGATGTGCGCGCCCTTATGGTCCGGGCTCGTACGAGGCCCTCACCTGTGTGACTTGGCTGAACGCCTCTAAGCCAGGTCCCTTGGGTGTCAGGGTCTGGCCATCACTCGCCACCTGCTCGTGGTGGCGAGGTCTTGGAGGTTTTGACGCTGTCCCGCCAGCGTCTGCAGCCTACCTTGTGCCAGACGTATTGGTTACCCATTCCTCTGGAATACACAAGAATTAGGCCGAGAGAGGGATCATTCGTTTGGGCACCACATGTTTCTCTGAAGCTCTGCCCAGGCATTGTGATGGAATATTGGCCACATTCCAACTCACATACTTTGGTCTGTCAAGACTGCAAGGTGCCACTCATTACCAGTGTCCATCACCATCAGGCGAATCCACTCCGACTTCTGAGGTACTTGTAAGTTACCTCCCCAAGTCAAGGACGAGATGTGGGTTCGACTTCGGGCCGTTCCCCTCGGTTCACGAGTGCAATTTTTTGGAGACTCCTGAGGGTCGTCGCTGGAGCAACTGAGTTCGAGCTTTGTGTGACGCTTTCCGCGCTGCGGAAAGAGACCGAGCATATGGGATAAAACCCGGTGCAATGAAGTCGACCTTGTCGACTTTTAAGCGACTTTAGTCAAGGACGAGAAATCAAAATTGTAGTGCAACTGACCGGTGTAGGGCTTGAACCCACTACCCCGCCATCAGTACACCGGAGATGAGATAACCCGTATTCTAAACCATGAATGATCAAGATCTGGTAAGAGAAAATGGAGGATGTATGTCTGTCTGCTTCCCTTCCTTCTTAGATATTGTTTTGCACACTCCCTCTTTGTAGAAATGCGTGTGTTGAATCAGCTTTCCAAGATGAAATAAATCCCGAGTATGTCATTTCGTGACGGAATTAGCAATTCGGTACAACAACGTTTCAATCTACCAACTAAGCAAGGAATTGAAAAATCACATGAGAGAACCAACGAAACGTAAATAAACCACCCATGCAAGATAACCAAACAATCATGAAATAGACACAAGATTCTGGAGTAGGAACCACATATGGAATAGCCAAACGCACAAGATAACCAACCTCACATGGAATAGAGAAAGCACGTTGAATAACCAGCCAAACAAAGAATGGAATATTATACAAGAAAACAAAACTGACATGGAATGACCAAACATACAAGGGAGCGAATACAATAAGCACCGGACAAACCGTGCAAAATGAGTTGAATGAAGAATCAACATCAGATCACTCGGGACACCCGTGTGTTACAGAAGCCCATAATGGAATTAATATAAACATTGTAACTTACCATGCATGTCGTTAGAGGCGATTGTGAAAGATTGATACCCGTTCCCTTAGAAAACTGAAGCTGCAAAATCCAACCTATCGTGAGCAAACTTACAAATGTCTTAGAGAGCTTATGTTTCATTGGGCATTGAAAGGTAGCACTAGAAGGAGAAGGCGTAGGATTCCGTTGTATGATCGGTACGATCCCGGGGTCAACCCAGCATGGTACAATGAGTATCGGATAATTTGCTGGTAATTGTTTACGAAGTAAAAGCAGCCAGGGAGTGAACTAGTCACCCTGTCCTATGCCATAATCTTGATCACGTGAAGACGCAGCACTTGACACCCCACGGCAGTTTCTGTCATTGGGCTACCATTACATTCTAAACAATTTTACCTCGCTGTGTGGCCCCTGTGGAAAAACAAGGGGGGGGGGGGCTGCAATAATAATAATAATAATAATAATAATAATAATAATAATAATAATAATAATAATAATGACCAAGACCAAGAAGACGGTGGAGAGATAATACATGTACAGACCTACAAGCACTTGGAATCAACGACTGGCAAGAGAAGGTCCACCAGAGAGACGAATGGAGACAGATTGTATTTGCAGCAAAGAACCTCAATGGCTCGGAAAGCTGAATAATAATAATAATAATAATAATAATAATAATAATAATAATAATAATAATAATAATAATAATAATAATAATAATAATAATAATAATAATAATAATAAATAAATAATTTGTTTAGAACTCGTCCACTAACAGTACCTAACCCTAACCCTAACCCTAACCTGGCCCTAACCCTAACCATAACCCGTGAGGGTTTCCCATGCACGAGTCGCAACGTTATCTATGCGATCGTCTGCACACGTTGTGACATGAGATATATTGGTGATGTAGTCGAGGGAAAAGACAAAGGGAGACAATCATAAAGACTGATGCTTCCTTCACTACGGTGCTAAGAGGTAAAGAGTAGTTCTGACTTCGTTACGGCCAAAGAAGAAAAATAGTGAAGAGAGAGAGAGAGAACCTCACACCGCCTCAACCGACAAAAAAAAATAAGATGATAGTAATTAGATAAGAAGATATACTAGATCTCGGGCAGAGGCAGAAACTATTTTATAGATGTTCACACAGGAAACACCATGTTAGAGCCCAGGCAATGAATTAAGGTGTTAGATTGTGGTAGAAATAGTGGTTGTAAAAACTAAAAGAGACTAAACAAAGAAATCAAAAACAGTACAAAAATAGCTCTTTATTTATCAACTGCTACAAATTTTGGTGACAATTTGTGTTCAAACACATTGAATAAAGCATTCAATAAGGGGTGTTCCATTACAGATTCAACAGACAACTGCATATATCAAACATCAACCAAGGGTAGCCCCTATTCAGTCACCAGAACTTAAGACAACAGGGTACACCAAGTACCACAACACAGGTGCTCCAAGCAATAGCTGGTTAGACTGACACAATAAAGAACCTTGACACAAGCAACACTGCACAGACAATAAAGCACTACAAAAACATAGGTTACACAACATAAACCCTAAGACACGACATAAACAAAGAGTTGTGACACAATTTACTATCCCACCAAGAACCCAGGCCTGCTGACACTAACTAGTCAGCCGCTCGGCTTTTTCTTCTGACATATGTTGTTCACTGATGAACAGATGGGAAACCCCACATATCTTGTCTCAAAGCGGGCTGGCCACAAAACTACACAGGGCCCCAGCGCCTGCCTTCACACACCGAGCTGGCTGCTACAAGGAAAAATGGCCTCCGGTCTTTGTTTCAAGTGGCGTTTCCGGCGTGGCCAGGACCGTACGGTTTTCACAGACCAAACTAAGTGCATTGGTTTGGCGCTGTGACAGTGAGATAGATCTACGTCTTGCTGACAGATTTAGGCAACACCTATCTGATATCAACAGTGGTGCCCAGAAACCGGTACCAATGCACTTCCACAATTCTGACCACTGTGGCGTGGCGGACATACAGGTCACGGCGCTCAAATCATGCGTATCTCACGAACGTGATCGTAAGACACTGAAAAACCGTCTCATCTTCCAGTTGGGTTCACTCTCCCCTCACGGCCTCAATGTCCAACATAGTTTCATCTAACTTCCAACTTTCCCTCCCCCTTTTCTATCCCCGCAGTTGTATAGCCCACTAGAATAAGGGGTTAGCATATCCTGTACAGGACATTGCAATCAACCCTAGCATTACCTTTGCCGTTAGTGATTTCTTGGCGAGTTTGCGTTCATTGGCTTGTCATTGCCTTCTGAGCGACCTGCACTCATGCAATCCTATGCTAATCAAAACAGGGCGTACTGCATTCCAAGCGTCCGCTGGCTGTGTTCCTACTGGGTATGCGGAACTGCGAACTAAAACCTTCGCCACAGAGCCGGCTATAGTTAACTGCTAATCCACTTTTCACCGTTCGCCCACATGGGCGTCTCTCCCCCCCCCCATCCCTCCCATCGGGTGGCTTAGCCAATCCCTGTTACCCATCGACCCGCCGTTTCAAACCAAACATCCGGTCCTTTCTATCCTCATCAAACATTTAGCGCTCAAGACGCATTCAACCAAGACAGAATTCAGATAAGTAAAATCTGTATTTTCATGTAGTGTTCCTCGATTAGTTTTGTGTCTGTTTGTGTTGGTTTGTTCTGTGCTGACGAAGGCTTTGGCCGCAACGTCCATCTTGTTTCTTGTAATCGTGTTCTAGTGAAGCTCATAATATACTTCTCGTTTTTGTGATGATTCATTCATTGCCACTAACAGTACCGGGGAGTCAGAATATTGCCACTATGGTCTCATAACTCGTCGAAAGAAAAATCGCACCTGTACCTCTGCCCGATAGACGATTCAAATAATTTTGTCCCAGTTTCCTGGGATGGGTCTCTGATGTAGCCCTGCATGCAAGTAGAAATAAGTAGACCATTTTCTTCCCTGGCTTAGCAGGTGACGAGTCCAGCCGTCGATCCCTCCTTCCACCGCGCTCATGCCACTCTGCGCATTTCCTATCAACTTCGCAGCTGCTATGTGGAAATGTGGTCGTGAAAAAGAAACGAAAACTAGAGATGAATTTGGCAAAGGTCGCTTTTTGCAAGGTGGAAAAATATTGACCATTAAAAAGATGTCAATTGCAACGTGGAAAAAAAGAGCATCGACGTGCTATAAAGAACCTGTACTTTTGAATGGATGTCAAACGTTGACTATGGGCAGGCAATCTGAAAAACATCTGATGGCTGTGGAAATGTGGTTTCTTATGAAAATACAAAGAATACCATGGACAAACAGAAAATTTAATGAGCAAGTCCTGCAAGAAACAAATTAAAACCATAAATTGATTAGAGAAATTAGCATAGACAGTCAAGATTGTTTGGGCACTTTATGAGAAGAAACAAACTGAAGAACTTGGTGAGAACTGGCGGGATTGAGGGGTAAAGAATAATAGGAATTCAGAGATGTAAATATCTAGATGGTTTGGTCACATGGCATTATCAAGACAACAACACAAAGCTGGCCCACGACTCTGTTGATCGAGTGAGATGGCGAAATATGACCGTCCACGCTTAATGGCATGGCACATGATTATACTGATAAATTAGTTATTTAGTCGAGGTTCCAACTTCACGGCAACGGTTCGTCCCCATTAAGCTCCTTTCCTGTGCCAGTGAATATCACACAAAATGCTCCCCACTGTCCAATGTGAAAAGTGAAATAGACAAATTAGTCTCGGCAATAATGATTATAATGATTTAAACACAGAACCGCTGGGAGAGCAAGGCGTGTACACCAGTCCCTACACCATAGCATGTTTTGATTACGCCCAGTGCTAAATAAAATACGTAAGTACACAAGAAGTAAATCAGCTGAAATACACAAGAAGATAAGAAAGAAAAACACATTATGAATATAATTTATTATTTTAACAATTATTTCTAATCTTTTACATGTCGTACATTATTTCCCTTAAAGATGTCAACAAACTCAAGTTGACTGCTGTTTTCTTTGTGTTTATTCAAACTAAGAAGGAGAAGATTACCCTTCTAACAACGGCAAATTCCCTTGGCAGATTATTACGGCGTAACTCCATTGTAAATCTGACATATTATTTTACGGCTGTCGTATCCAATCCACGTTTTACTATCCATTTGCTTATCTAGAGCATCGATAGCGACGTACGAGTTGTTGGTAAATATAAGCAATAAACAGACACCCACTTGCAAGTGTCAAGTCAACTACTATACTGCCAAGACTTGGTGACTTACAACTACTTCTGTGACATCTACTTCTGCCACAACCACTTCTGCTACAGCTACTTCTGCCATACGGAGTGTTTGGAATACTAGAAGGTTGACTGACCTAGTTTTAGTTATTACGACCTGTCAAAGCTCGGCGAGTTAACATATGCGGCAGTAGAATTGTTATCAAACTATGCAGTGTGGCACACTGGTGTCGCGAGATATGGCAACATATGATGTTGGTGATTCAACATATACATATTCGGCTTGTCCTTGCCTGAGTTTTGAAATATTTGAGTTGACATATGATGTCATGCGAGTAACCATAGACATTTGAAAATGAAACCACATTTACTGAATACCAGCCTCGTAGACAACCCGTGGTGCTATTGACAGATGCAAAATCAGTACTCGAGGCGCTCCTGTCTGGGAAATTGCCAGTACTAAGCATAAGGTCACCATACAGTGGATACCATCCCACCGTGGAGTACCCGGAAACGAGAGAGATGATCAATTAGCTAAGGAAGGAGCAAAAGAAGAACAACTCTCTTTTTCCGTTCATATCATCAAAAGAAAAGAATGACCACATCAGTCAAAAAGCCACCAAAACCTGCTAAAAACGACTACCACGTTATGGACAGACCAGAAAAAATCATTATTCTGCGCCTCAGAACAGGGCACAATAGATTACGCAATCACGTGTAATACAACTTCAAGATTGGCGAATCAGCCATGTGCACATGTAAATTGGCGCCGCAGACAGCAGAACACATACTCCAAGACTGCCCAAATATAACATATGTAGGCAAACCTTCTGACACCTAGAGAGACGACAGTGGATGATAAACTCTATGGACCTCTGAGTGAACTGAAAAAGACAGTTATATAAAAAGTCATATAAGAGACAACATTGCAATTATAGATATATTTCAAGCGAACGAAAGAAGAAGACGTATAAAATTAAATAGTCCTAAAG
>OY992880.1:134143303-134265803 GCA_963921405.1 Cepaea hortensis | reverse complement strand
TATCACTCTCTTTCATACATTATTTCATTCACATATCATCCAAAGCTAACAGAGTACAGCAACAATATAAAAGATATGCATTATAACGGCATGGGGAAAATGCAATAATCAATACTACACGACTCAGTAATATTAATGAATGGTGTGGCACTTGTTATTAGCTAGGTAGAATATACAGGTCTACCAAAAGGGGACAGGCTGTTATACTAGGGTGTCATCATTCTTATTATTTGTATTATTAAGAGGGAAGGTAATCCGTACTGATATAGTGTTCGAATAATTTGCGATTATATGTATAGGGATTGGTGATATCTTTGATTTCTTGTGGAAGATTGTTCCACAGCTAAGCTTGTTTTGTATAAGTCTATTCTAGACTTCGGAATGTGTAAAATATTTAATCGTTTCATGTGTCTAGCATTATATTTAAACAATGGCCAAGGGTAATTTGGGGCATTCCGATGTCGGATATTGTGAATTAGTTTGGCCTTATTGAAAAGCAGGCGTTTGCGGAGTGGTAGTAACTAAAGGGGTTTATGCAGGCTAGGACTGTCAGTTAAATGGCCCGTTTCTGGAGTGAATAAAGTCGCTTGGTGCTTGAATTGGAACAAACGTCCCAGATTCTAGTGCAGTAGTCAAAGTGTGCCTGTATGTGAGAAGTATACAATATTTTCCCTGTGTCCTCATCAAGGAAATTTTTAATTTTGGCTAGTTGCTAGGCTTTTTTCACTTGTTGTTTAACGAGCGCTTGAACGTATGGATTAAAGGGTAGGTTTCTATCAATGATGAGGCCTAATGTTTTGTGCTCAATTAAACTTTCTACTGGCATGTTATAAATGTGAAGTTGAAGTGATCTGTGTGAATTTAGAGTTTGAAGTATTTGTCTGGTTGTTAAAAACATAGATTTTGTTTTAGTGATGTTAATTTGCATACGGTTTTCATAGCGCCACCTAACCACATTATTTAATTCTTGTTAATCCAGCAAATTACAGCTTCCAGCGTATGTATACACCGCACAGTAGTCTGCAAATAGATCGCAGGACGAAGAAAAATGCAAAGGCAAATCGTTAATATAGATGGCAAATAACAGAGGGCCAAGAATAGAGCCTTGTAGTACTCCAATATTGAAGGTAGTGGTTTGAGACAGAGATTTATTGTGTGATACTACTTGCTTTCTGTTTGACAGCAAAGATGTTATTAGAGTCACTACATTAAGGCCAATTGTCATTGTCTCTAGGTTTTAAATTAAAATAACATGGTCTATTATATCAAATGCTTTCCTGAAATCGATAAACAAATCTTCACATAGACTGTTTTTGTTTATATTCTGGTGCCAATATTCTATCATGTTTGTTAGGGCCGTATGGCAAGAATATTTTGGTCAAAATCCTGATGGACTGTCAACTATAAGCTTATTGCGAATTAAATACTGTAATGTTATTTTATGGATGTGTTTTTCTAGTGGTTTAGATAGTGATGATAGTAAAGAAATGGGTCTATAATTGTTTTGGAGACCATTCTCCAATGAACCAGATTTAAAAGAGGAAGCAATTCAACGATATTAAGAGCTGACGGAAAATAGCCTTTGGTGAGATACTGATTATATACATAGGCTAGTGATACACAGGTCACTGGCGCAGCACAGTTGAGAATCCGATTGCTGATTCCATCTAACCCAGGTGGATTTATTTTATTTAGGTTGCTGATGTAAGTAAAAACTTTAGTGATTGTCATTAGCGGTATGTCGGAAAGAATACCCCGGGAGCATCTATTCTCGCAAAGGATAATTTGGTATTGAAGCCTTCAACTGGTCTTTGTCAGTTTGAAAAAAATTACTGAATTGGTCGCATGAGATATGATTTGATGGTAATGAATTTGAGAAGTTATACTTGTTTGCCAAGGTGTTAATTGCCTTCCATATATATCCTTATTATTGTTTTTATTCATTACTAAGTTCTTAAAGCAATTTTTCTTTTCTCTTCGTATGATATTATGATATATTTCCCAGTCACTTCACATTTTCCGAGATTTGTCACACTGATCCGAATGGAATATCATATAGTATACAATTTCATCAGCCGTGTCAAAACAAATTGGGAACGAGTGGGAGATTTTAAAAGACGAGAACCGATTATTTCAACAAAACCTGAGGTAACTGCCAGAATCCTAGGGCATAATTGGCGGTGAAGAACAATTCATTCCGCGCCAAACCTTAGAGAGAGCCACTAGCTTTCTCTGGTAGGAGGTTTCTGGGTCCCCTCAGGTAAGCTTGATCCTGTATGTGTGCTAAGACGATCCATGATGTTAAGGTATCACGGTGTTTATGTGTATAATGGTGTCTATGTGATGTTCAAGCTTCTTAAAAAATGATTAACATAAATGCTCTTGTTCGAGAGAGAAATATTGCCAAGCGCCATGTTTTTCCCCGCCGCTGCATCTGCCATGTTAAAACTTGTCTGCTAGACATTCCATCGCCATATGTTAAAGAATGCTATTGCATCCTAAATGCATCTATACCTAAACACTTTTCTTTATGCAACGCACTCTTTAAATGCACATTCTAGGCATTGTTGCTTCTGCAGAGAAAATGTTGCTAAGAGTCTATCTCTTAAAACCCTTGCACACAGACTCACATCTTTCTGAATGTATATTATGTGATTTTTCTGTTCACAATTTTCATGAATATGCTTTGTGAATTAGCCATTTTCTTATCATGAGAATAAATGCTCATTAATAAGGAAAGATATTTGCACCATATACCCACATGATTGCTAGACGTTGCATGCACTGCCAGCCTCACATAAATGATGCTGATGACTGGGTGATTATTTCGTTCGGGGCCTACCAATTACATTATGAAAAATGACCATAAATCAGTCCATTTCTGAATTTTGTGCACGGAAATTACTTGCAACAGTGCGTAGGCTTGAAAACGTCGTCCACAAACCCCTTGCTCAGAGGAGAAAGCTGGGAGGGACAATCTGCGTTTGTGTTCGAATCACTGCATATGCTGAAAGCATATCTCTCTAAATTCTCTCGCATAATTTCATTAAATAATTGATATGTTTTCATTCGTGATTGTTGTACATTTAATGTTGGTTCATGATAATTACTTTTGTTGCTGGAGGAAAGTTTAGGATTTTCCCCCTGATATGAAAAGGCAAATGCCCTAATAATGATGATGATGGGAGGCCTTTGAGAACCAGGTCTAACCCAGAGGAATAAAAGCCGGTCTTGCATTACAAACATAGGATGATGAGATGTTATAATGTTAACTTTATCTCAACTTGCCTTTATCTCAACATACCTCTGACTTACCATGCATTTGTCATAACATGCATCTGTTTCAACATGCATCTGTCACAACACGCCTTGGTTTCAACCTGTCTTCACCACAACATGCCTTTGTCTCAACCTACCTTCATAACATCATGAGTTTGTCACAACAGGACAACTTGTTTTATCCTGATGACCTTATCTTATCTTACTGTCTTTGTTTCATCAAGAACGACCACATCATGACCTTACAGAATCAGATGTTGGAATTAATTCCATCTAGAGAGAAGAGGGTAGTGATCTCACCATTGAGTTGAACCACTCTTATTCCTCCTTCGATTTCCCTTTTCCCCCTTTACATGTTTTATTTTATAATGACATATGATTTTTGTAAAATGCTTACGTAGTTTGTATTTTGTTTGAAAAAAGATGGGTGGTGTAAATGTGGGCCTACAAAAATGAATGCTGTTCATTCAATCCTTGTTATGCAGACTTACTTGCTGAAAGCGGTAGAGGTATTATGACCACGTCCATATCCTGCCAGATCAATTATTATTCCAGCATTTACCATGCATCCCTCACCATCCCCATCCTCCAAGAGATTGACCCTGAGAACTTTAAATTAACCACTGAGAACACCAAGTTGTTGGAGATTGCCAGTATAACCTTACCCTGTCTCGCTCAACATTGGAGATTACCCCTGAGATAGAAATTGACCCAAGGGAGAGACCTTCATCTATGGGTTTAGAACATTTAACCATTCCAGCCAGAAGGTAGAAAATAAGATGTACCACAATGCCTTGTACCAGCTACACAGAAGATAGAAAGACATCTTTCTTAATTTAGTGACTACATCTATTTCTACATATTCTATTGTTATACCATTGATGAACAATGTGTTATGAATTTGTTTTCACAAGTGATATTCAATGTTGAGCATAAAGCTTTTTCCACAGAATGACCTGCACTCCAACCTTTGATTCTATATTACACTTTTATGTTTTAAATCAGGATTTGGGTGATTTCTTGGTGAATGTTCTGTGATAACAGTGTGTGTTCTGCTCACAAAGTGACAGTTCTGAGATAACAGTGTATGTTCTGTTCACACATTGGATGTCTTGTGCTAACATTGTATGTTCAGTTCACACATTATATTTTCAGTGCATACATCACATGGGTATAGACTGTTGGAGACCCCATGAGGGCGGACAAACTCACACTAGTCCTTTTACATTACAGAGGAAGCCATCTTCTTTAGGGATGGTGGTAAACTTCCGTGGTTCCGTGGTCTCCACGCCTTCCGAAGGAGCCTATATTTCAAAAATTCGTGTAGGATACTTGCTTTATCTGTAGTTGTCCTCACGTGGGGTTAAAGGAGCCAATTTGCAGGCTTTCTGAAGAAGGCTACAAAGGAAATGAAGCCATCGCAACCGGGATACCCTTATCAACATCCTAGTATAATTACTTTGCACCTCACAGGTATATTGAACTCTGCTTCGTAGAGTAGGGTTTGTTCTGAGATCACGCTTTTTATGTGCTTTATCTCTGTCTCTCATAATTTCAAGTATTTCCTGGGTGATCCAAGGTGGTTTGACGTGATGTTTTACCCGAACTTCTTTGGTTGGCACATGTCTATCAAACACACCAATAAAGGTCTTCATCAAGAATTCCAGAGTTTCATCCGGGTCAGAAAGTTGATAAACATTGTCTAGAGGTGAACTGAGCAAGTCCTGTAAAAATTCGTTTTGGATTAAATTTTTGTAACTTCTATATTTTACACTTATGTGTTTATGTTTAAGAGTTTTAATTCCTTTTTAGCCCATATTGCACAACTGGATACGGTGCATTCTATAATGTTGTCTGAGCAAGTTACATAAATGTGATACATAAATGTGATCTATAAGTGTTGAAGATGAGTTTGTTACTCTAGTATCTTGTTTTACTATTTGTTGGAAGTTATATGATGCAATTATATTTCCCCAAATTATGTTGGATTTGTTGGTGTCAATGTTAAAGTCTCCGAGTAGTATAATTTCCTTCCCGGAAGCGAAAACCACATCCATCATGGTAGTGAAGTTTTCGTACCAGAC
This sequence comes from Cepaea hortensis, assembly GCA_963921405.1. NCBI lineage: Eukaryota > Metazoa > Mollusca > Gastropoda > Stylommatophora > Helicidae > Cepaea > Cepaea hortensis. The sequence continues at coordinate 134,260,440 of OY992880.1, read as the reverse complement.
GTGTCCAGCACTGGGATTACGATAGAGGTAACCTATTATCAGGAGTTTGTGGTTTTGAAATTTTAGCTCTAAGCAAATAATTCTATTTCGCAAGTTTCAAAGTCTAGCCTACGGTGAACATTTAGTAAATTAGAAACATAGGCTGCTATGCCTGTCTCTTGTTTCCTACAGGAATCTCTTCTAAAAACTTTATACCCCTTGATAGCGATGGGATGACACACAGGATTGGGGAGTCATTGCACACACCCACCAAGCGTTGTTTGAAGTAGTGACCAGAATATATTAATGGCGATTAAATAACAATAAGAAATTGTCCCCAGGTAGTTTTCTGCTATGGGTCTGAGATGTGGTGGAGCTCTCACTTGTTGTAGGCCAGACTACACGGTGGAATATTTGGCCAGTCTTTCCTTCACTTAGCAGGCGACTATTAATGACAATACTAAAAGATAACTCGGAAAGATGAGAGAATAAACAAAACCAGCCCTCCAAGACACCAACAAAATACCTAAAGAACATAGAACACTATTGAAAATTCAGTTCGAAATATTCATGACAGTCCAAGAAGGGCTGATTTAGCAAGCATGCTGAGTTATCCTAACATTTTTATCCAAAGATGTTGTTCTACGAATAACGAATAAGACGAATAAGAACAACTTAATTACAAATGATACGTCCGAGCTTATAAGAGAGACTAGAGAACAAAAAGCAACATAAATACCAAATGATGAGAAAAGGACAGCCTATAAAATTGACTAAATGAAATAAGACTGAAAGTAAGAAGAGACAAGACGCATCGTGCATAGGATAAATGTGCAGCGGTGGAGAAACATCCGAGGAGTTGGTTAGATCGCGAATCGCTCAAAGAACTTAAAGTAATGGCCACAATCGTTAGAACGAAAAGCATATGCTATAAAGGACACAGATAGAAGAACTTAATAGAGCATGCATAATTTCTTAATAAATTTATAGAATGCTGTAGCTGAATATTTAAACACAAGATTGGTAAAGACAAACATGTAAACAATGAGATGCCGACAGAGACAAAGCCAGAACCAACACTTAACGACAAAACTCAAAACATGGAAATCACCAGGATGTGATAACATGACAAAACAGTTTATTAACTGATTCAGTGCCAAACAAAACATAGCTTTGGACCAAATATGCTGCACAGCCTCATGAACAAGTATTATAATGTCATTTTCATTCCCTGCGAAGAATCTTTTGGGGTCTTGATGTCTATACTGGAGAAAATGACATCTGACGATACATGTATCTTGAAAGCTCGACCAACGACACTCACGGACACAGATACTGGGTGTGTCAAGTGCCCGGAAAGCTCGACCAACGACACTCACGGACACAGATACTGGGTGTGACAAGTGCCCGGAAAGCTCGACCAACGACACTCACGGACACAGATACTGGGTGTGTCAAGTGCCCGGGAAGCTCGACCAACGACACTCACGGACACAGATACTGGATGTGACAAGTGCCCGGGAAGCTCGACCAACGACACTCACGGACACAGATACTGGGTGTGACAAGTGCCCGGGAAGCTCGACCAACGACACTCACGGACACAGATACTGGGTGTGACAAGTGCCCGGGAAGCTCGACCAACGACACTCACGGACACAGATACTGGGTGTGACAAGTGCCCGGGAAGCTCGACCAACGACACTCACGGACACAGATACCGGGTGTGACAAGTGCCCGGGAAGCTCGACCAACGACACTCACGGACACAGATACTGGGTGTGACAAGTGCCCGGGAAGCTCGACCAACGACACTCACGGACACAGATACTGGATGTGACAAGTGCCCGGGAAGCTCGACCAACGACACTCACGGACACAGATACTGAACGTGACATGTGGCGGGACGCTCGACCAACGACACTCACGGACACAGATACTGAACGTGACATGTGGCGGGAAGCTCGACCAATGTTCAAATAATACTTGATAAGCAATGAAGTCAGAATAACGCCGGCCGCCTTGCTTGCCACAACATTTCTATGACAATCATGTTATAAGGCGATACCGACATCGGAACCACTCGGTTACGGGAAATCCTATCTGAAGGAGGAGTTAATAACCAGGACAATCCATACTGGCGGTCGAGTGCACAAGCTACTCTGATATCGACTTACAGAGAAGTAACAACATTGGACTGAGAGAGATTGACACAGATTGAGAGAGTACAAGGAAGAAGAATATTTTAAAAGTTGGATATCCTCTGCAGGAGGTTGCAATGACCACCAGTCCCAATTGGCGGTTTGTGAGTTAACCAATTCTATGTTCAGCAGTTTCGTCTGTTCATAGAACCTTAAACTGATTAGAAAATTTAGACGTAGACAGTCAATAATTTTGGGGCTCACTATGAGAAGAAATAAGCTAGAGAACTTAGTGACAACTGGAAAGATTGAGGGTAAAAATAAACAAGGAGAAGACAGAGAGGTAAATAACTAGATGACTTTGCCACACGGCATAATCGACACAAAAAGCACAGAGCTGATCCACGACTCTATCCACGACTCTGGTGATCGTGTGAGATCACGAAACATTACAGCTCACGCTTATCGGCGTGCTAAATGATGATGAGTTTGATATTGTTTTCTGAAAGAGAAGTCAAATATAAATCGCAATGAACACAAAGTGGCCACAGTGTGGCCATATTGAATGAATGGGTTTCATCGGACCCCAGAGACAGCATGGGGCGGATTTAAGACAATGATGGACGTAATTAGAAGGAAGGGGATATCCGCCAGGCGTTTTATCTACAAGTAGAAGCTGCAAACGGTTTGTGGATTGCGTGAAGTTAAACGACTCCGTCTGTTGCAATAGCCATTGTTTGGTTCCCATAGGCTTTCTTTACGGAAATTACAGTTCTTGGCATAACGATTCTGAGCACTGTCTACCATTACATTGGGCTACGGTGAAATTGCTAGCTGTGGTAGGATAGACTATTGTCTCTCCACGATCCGGATAACTTGTGGGGTACCGTCTGGTAAAATGGGTGCAAAGGGTTGTTCTTAAACGTGGGGTCATGGGGTCGACCCAGGTAGGGAAAAATGGATATTATGAATTATTTCTAGGAAAGAGTAAAAAATTCTGGCAGAGTTGTGAGTGCTTGAGAGTGAATCTGGTATCTGTGCATTGTAAGAATGTAGGTGTGCATGTAGGCATGCGCTCAGGAAAGTATCGGCATGATTGCGTGCGTATGACAGACAGACAGACAGACAGACATACAGACAGACAGACAGACATACAGACAGACAGACAGACAGACAGACAGACAGACAGACAGACAGACAGACAGACAGACAGACAGACAGACAGACAGACAGGCAGGCAGGCTAGCAGGCTGGCAGGCTGGCAGGCAGGCAGGCAGGCAGACAGAGGGAAATATGAAACAAAATATGCCATATGTCAGGAGAGGAACAATGCTTCCTAGTTCATCTTGTATGACACTGCACGTGTTGTGATCGTTGTTAGCTGTGTGTTTGCATTTAATGTTGTCGCCGGTGTCAAATCCTAGTATGTCGAAATTATCCTCATTATGCCCCAAGTGTATCCCAGCGTCTCTTCTACACGAATGTCGAAATTATCCTTGTCACACTCCAAGTGTATTCATGTGTCTCTTACACACGAATGTCGAAATTATCCTTGTCATATCCCAAGTGTATTCACGTGTCTCTTCCACACGAATGTCGAAATTATCCTGGTCATACTTCAAGTGTATTCACGTGTCTCTTCCACACGAATTTCAGAATTGTCCTTGTCATACACCAAGTGAATTCACGTATCTCTTTCACACTAATTATCCTCACCATAAAGGAGTATTTCTCCCTACCCTCTTCGTCAGACTCGAAATTATCAACATCATACCCGAGTAATTACCCCTAGCTCTTTCACTAGACTGTCTAGAATATCACCACCATACCCGAGTAATTACCTCTAGTTCTTTCACTAGACCGTCTAGACCAGTGGTTCCCAAGCTTTTCAAGCAGAGGGCCATATCTACTATTTTCGGTAGTTAAGCGGGCCACAACGTTATAAAATTATAAAAGTCGTGCAATATCATTCTTACCTTTCTTAACTTTCGTCAACAAAATTCTACAACTTTAAAGGCAGTGAGCGTCAGTACTACACTGCGGTCATTTTTTGGTTTAAAATAAAAAGTTCATTTAACAATACATTTTAAATCAGTTTAGAAAATCAATATTAATGAATTCATGTACAATTGTAACTGTACTTCATAACCAGTTACTTAAGTTCAGATGCCAGTTTATCAATTTCTGAGCACAAATCTATCGTGCCCAAAGTCATAAGCGCAGATAGGTTACTGTCGGTGAGTCTGAAACGTTGCTTGTTTGTTTATGAATAAAATTAAGTGGAATTGCGGTAAAGCTGTGAAAGTGTAAACAATATAAAATGACACAAAGTAGTGCAGCTTTACATAACAGAGTTAAGACACAAACAGAACGTTGCGGCGATTAGCCTTCATCAGCAAACAAACACATTCAGAAACACAACATACAGTCAAGGAGATATCCTGTGGCTACATCAGAAGATGACGACAGGGCGAGAAGAACAAAAGCAAGGAAAAGTGGAAGCAATGAAGAGAAAATGAGAATTGAAAAAAATGTTAATAGAAAAGAATGTTGGTTGAAGAAAATGTTTAGTTGATAAAAATGTTAATGGAGAAAACGTTAGTACTCACCTCGCCTTACGGATCTGTAAATGACTAAGAAAATCTCCGATGGATACTGATACCTGGTGACGGGTGTACGGTTCAGTTAGCACATAGAAGGAAGGGGGCGGGGCAGGAGGACGTTGACTGGTCTGATAAGGCTGAGGGTGGTACTAACCAAAACCCCATTGTGTTGTTTATAGGGACGAGTCTTAAAGTATGGGTGGACTGATACGCGTGAACGCGCATACCTACATAGACACTCTTCAACAGACAAAATGCTTGTGTATGTGGGCATGTGCAAAGTACATGTACGGAGAGAGAGAGAGAGAGAGAGAGAGAGAGAGAGAGAGAGAAAGAGAGAGAGAGAGGGAGGGAGAGGGAGAGAGAGAGAGAGAGAGGAAAAGTGTCTGTGACATACCACATGAGGTATGTGGAATACGTCGGTCTACACGTACGACGTTCCCCTCATACTGTACTCTATGAGAGGGAGGGAGAGGGAGAGAGAGGGAGAGAGAAAGAGATAGCGAGAGAGAGAGGTTGCAAAGCTGTCTCCGAATTACCGCATGAGGAATGCGGATGGGTCAGTCTACACCTACGAGGCTTCACTCGTACTGTTCCCTATGAACTAGAGCCAGTAAGGTTAATTGTTATATACCGTATTTGACAACCAAAATCGCCCAGTGCTTGTTTTATAGGGGCTGTGTAAGACCCAACCACTGGTAATACACATGGCGTAGGTAGGCACAGAGAAGCAAGATTATGAGGAGAGAGAGAGAGAGAGAGAGAGAGAGAGAGAGAGAGAGAGAGAGAGAGACAGAGAGAGAGAGAGACAGAGAGGGAGACAGAGACAGAGAGAGAGAGAGTAAAAAATTAACTTTAAAATAAAATAAGAGAGGTTGGAAAACTGCCTGTGACATACCACATGAGGTATGCGGAGTGGGTAGGTCTATAAATACGAGGCTTCACTCATACTGTTCCCTATGAAAAAGAGGCAGTGAGGTTGATGGTTGTACAACGTATGTGAGGATCAAATTGCCCAGTGGTTGTGTTAAAATCAGACCACCAGCAATATAGTTGGAATATGTAGGCAACGAGAAGCAAGATGAAGAGAGAGAGAGAGAGAGAGAGAGAGAGAGAGAGAGAGAGAGAGAGAGAGAGAGAGAGAGAGAGAGAGAGAGAGAGATTGGAAGAATGCCCACGACACGCCCCCGATGTATGCGGAGTCGGTCGGTCTATAAATACGAGGCTTCACTCATACTGTACCCTATGAAATAGAGCCAGTAAGGTTGATTGTATTGTTATACAACGTATTTGAGGATCAAATCACCCAGTGGTTGTGGTAAAATCAGACCACCAGCAATATAGTTGGAATATGTAGGCACCGAGAAGCAAGATGGAGAGAGAGAGAGAGAGAGAGAGAGAGAGAGAGAGAGAGAGAGAGAGAGAGAGATAGAGAGAGATAGATAGATAGAGAGAGACATTGGAAAAGTGCCTAAGACACGCCCCTGATGTATGCGGGGTCGATCGGTCTACAAATACGAGGCTTAACTCATACTGTTCCCTATGAAATAGAGCCAGTAAGGTTGATTTTTATGCAACGTATTTGAGAATCCAATCACCCAGTAGTTGTGTTAAAATCAGACCACCAGCCGGCCTCTAACCAGTCCTTTTCTCTACTAATATTATCCTCTACCCTGTCTCCCTCGGCCCGATTCCGAGTGACCGAACCATCAGTTACCTGGGCATTTCACACCACCACTCTTGGCATTCCTGTCGTACGCAATCCAGCGCGCACCAGTAAGGTAATCACTGTATATGTCGTCGGGTGTGCGTGCACATAGATACTAATTCATATGTGTACATGTGCATGTGCACAGATATATATGTCTTCTCTCTCTCTCTCTCTCTCTCTCTCTCTCTCTCTCTCTCTCTCACTCTCTCAACAATATTGCTTCTCTGTGCCTACCTAAGCCATGTGTGGCGTGTCGTAGGCTCTGTTCCAATCTCTCTCTCTCTCTCTCTCTCTCTCTCTCTCTCTCTCTCTCTCTCTCTCTTCCATCGTGCTTCCCTGTGCCTACCTATTCCAACTATAATACGGGTGGTCTGATATTACACAGCCCCAAAGTCCCAATAACACAACCACTGGGGGGTTTGATCCTCATATACGTTGTACAAAAATCAACCTTACTGGCTTTATTTCATAGGGTACAGTATGAGTGAAGCCTCGTATGTGTAGACCGATCGACCCCACATACATCAGGTGGCGTGTCGTAGGCACTTTTCCTCTCTCTCTCTCTCTCTCTCTCTCTCTCTTCCATCTTGCTTCTCTGTGCCTACCTATTCTAACTATATTGCTGGTGGTCTGATCTCATACAGCCCCAATGACACTACCACAGGGTGATTAGATCCTCAAATACGTTGTATAACAATCAACCTTACTGGTTCTATTTCATGGGGAACAGTATGAGTGAAGCCTCGTATTTGTAGACCGAACGACCCCGCATACATCAGGGGCGTGTCGGAGGCACTTTTCCAATCTCTCTCTCTCTCTCTCTCTCTCTCTCTCTCTCTCTCTCTCTCTCTCTCTCTCTCTCTCTCTCTCTTCCATCTTGCTTCTCGGTGCCTACATATTCCAACTATATTGCTGGTGGTCTGATTTTAACACAACCACTGGGTGGTTTGATCCTCAAATACGTTGTATAACAATCAACCTTACTGGCTCTATTTCATAGGGTACAGTATGAGTGAGCCTCGTATTTATAGACCGACCGACTCCGCATACATCGGGGGCGTGTCGTGGGGATTCTTCCAATCTATGTCTCTGTCTGTCTGTCTGTCTGTCTGTCTGTCTGTCTGTCTGTCTCTCTCTCTCTCTCTCTCTCTCTCTCTCTCTCTCTCTCTCTCTCATAATCTTGCTTCTCTGTGCCTACCTACGCTATGTGTATTACCAGTGGTTGGGTCTTACACAGCCCCTATAAAACAAGCACTGGGCGATTTTGGTTGTCAAATACGGTATATAACAATTAACCTTAATGGCTCTAGTTCATAGGGAACAGTACGAGTGAAGCCTCGTAGGTGTAGACTGACCCATCCGCATTCCTCATGCGGTATTTCGCAGACATATTTGCAACCTCTCTCTCTTGCTATCTCTTTCTCTATCCCTCTCTCTCTCTCTCTCTCTCTCTCTCTCTCTCTCTCTCTCCTTACATCTTGCTTCTCTGTGCCTACCTACTTCACGTGTATTACCAGTGGTTGGATCATATACAGCCCCAATAACTCAAGCACTGGGCGAGTAGATCCCTGAATATGTTGTATAACAACCAACCATACTGACTGTCTCATAGAGTACAGTTTGAGGGGAACGTCGTACGTGTAGACCGATGTACTCCACTTACCTCATGTGGTATATCACAGACACTTTCCCTCTCTCTCTCCCTCTCTCCCTCTCTCTCTCTCTCTCTCTCTCTCTCTCTCTCTCTCTCTCTCTCTCTCTCTCTCTCCGTACATGTACTTTGCACATGCCCACATACACAAGCATTTTGTCTGTTGAAGAGTGTCTATGTAGGTATGTGCGTTCACGAATATCAGTCCACCCAGACTTTAAGACTCGTCCCTATAAACAACACAATGCGGTCTTGGTTAGTACCATCCTCAGCCTTATCAGACCAGTCAACGTCCTCCTGCCCCGCCCCATTCCTTCTATGTGCCCACTGAACCGTAACACCCGTCACCAGGTATCAGAATCCATCGGAGATTTTCTTAGTCATTTACAGATCCGTAAGGCGAGGTGAGTACTAACGTTTTCTCCATTAACATTTTTATCAACTAAACATTTTCTTCAACCAGCATTCTTTTCTATTAACATTTTCTTCAATTCTCATTTTCTCTTCATTGCTTCCACTTTTCCTTGCTTTTGTTCTTCTCGCCCTGTCGTCATCTTCTGATGTAGTCACAGGATATCTCCTTGACTGTATGTTGTGTTTTTGAATGTGTTTGTTTGCTGATGAAGGCTAATCGCCGCAACGTTCTGTATGTGTCTTAACTCTGTTATGTAAAGCTGCACTACTTTGTGTCATTTTATCTTGTTTTTTTTTATAACGATCATTGCGGAAAATGACTGCTTGCATCTGTAAGTCGAGCCAAAAGACAAGAGTTTAAATTGTTCGACAGGCAATAGTCGCCAGAATGAAATCATAATGATCAGCTGAAGGTGAAGCATGCAGCTCCAGAAGTTTACATCTCAGTTCAGAATTGCATTTCAAATCAATTACTTCGTGCTGAAGGTTTTTCTGTAATTGGCAGAGCTTGGCATCAGGAAATACGAAAAGATTTATAAAGAGGGCGACATTATCCTCCTCTATTGTGAAATCTTGACATCTCGACTGAAAGATATCCAGAAGACTTTCAACTTTTACTTTGTACTGTAACAAGTCAAATGTCTTTTACACCACAAGTTGGAAACGTCTCTAAAGTCCCTTCAGTCAGCTGTCCGATAAACAGTCGTAGTCTCATTTTAAATGAAGAAATTCCATCGCACACACTTGTGACTAGTCTCTCTCTCTCTCCCCCCCCCCCCTCCCACCCCGGTTCCTCGCATTTAAAGAGGTTAAATGAGACCACCAAATATGCCAGGTCATTAAGCCAGTCATCGTTCAGCAGACATTCCCATTCTGTAGGCAATGCATTTTTTCTTCCAGACAGAAACAGATAGACACTATTTTTCAGTGCCCAGAAACGTGACAGAACTTTCCCTTTAGATAGCTATCTGACATCACAGTGTAATAGTAGCTCACCAATTTCTTGGTTACGTCTGAGAGAAACTATCTGAACTAACGCCTGTTCAGCGCCTTACTTCGAAGTTTGTTCACACATCTCAAAACGACATCTATGACATGCTTCAGATTTAAAGACTTTCCACACAGAGCTTCTTGCTGAATGATACAATGATATTTTCATATTGTGCTGCCAAGAAACTTAAAATAATGCTTGAGAGCCATCAGAAGAGTGACTTCGTACGACGCAACAAGAGCAATCTTGCCCTGTTCGTTAGCCTTGGTGAAAACTGACTGCTGTCTGGTCAGAGAACTTTCTCTATGAAATCTTTTCTTAACTCCGAATTGATCGGATATTGAGAATTTATGTGTGAATGTGTGGTCGTGAAGTGTCGTTCCAGATTAAATTTTTCTGTAACAGAAACACATTTAATCCGCATATTAAGCAAACTGGTTTCCCACTACGGCTAGTCATAAACATAAATTTCTCCGTCCAATCTTCGTTGAATTCACGACAAGCAACATCTCCACATTTTCGCTTTTTACCATTGTTTGATGTTAGATTTTCCACACTCATATTTATAGGTTTCAACAGTAAATTTTTATTTGCAAAAAATCTAATGACAGTACAATACTACTGACTCTGCTAAACAGTTGTAACAGACGACAACATGGCGCCTTGTGCACTCTGACTGGTCGACAAGGCTGGGATATGGGAACCTCATAACTTTCGTTGTGAACTGAACAGGCGCATTCGATAATATCTAAGCATAACAACCACGAGGAGAGTATATTATCGCACGCTGACGCTGCCAACTGCATTTTTTAAAATTATTAAAATATATTATATTAAACAACGAGGCCTCGCGTGCCACTTTCTTACAGCTGGCGGGCCACATGTGGCCCGCGGGCCGTGGTTTGGGAATCTCTGGTCTAGAATATCACCATCATACCCCTAGCTCTTTCATTAGACCGTCTAGAATATTACCATCACATCCTAATCCCCACTGTGTCGAAGGAGTTACGAATGCAGTTCGTAATCTCGCATACCGCGTTCGAAACACAGCTACCGGCCTTTTGTTGGTTTTCACATACCTGCGTTCGTTGTCCGCAAATTGAGGGAAAGACTTGACACACATTCCTTCTGCATTCAGACCTACACAATGTGATGATCCTAGCACAGCTCAGGCCCACAATCAGGCTCCTTTGGGACAACTTTTCAGGCTCCTTTCTTTTGCCTGGAGACACCCCCCCCCCCTCCTCTCCCACTCTCATCAATTATATTTTGTGTCCATTAGTGTTAAGGAATTCGAGGAGACAGATGAATAACTATATATATATATATATACATTCATGTAAAGTTTCTTATATGTTGTATCGGCGTGTGTTTTGTTTGTTTGTGTGCTGACGAAGGCTTTGGCCGCAACGTCCATTTTGTCACGTGTGATCGTGTTGTAGTAAAAGCTTGCCGATTCTAAATTGCACAAGACCGACAACAATGGCAAGGTCCAGGGAGCTTCGCGTATGATGATGATGATGAATTCCATAGCCCCACAAGCTATATCCCGAACACCCATGGAGTATGGGTGACTCACGAATAGAACCCCTGCTGTGAAGGTAATAGAAGTAATTGAGAGAGCAGGTAATCTACATTTTGTTCTGCTAATGAAACATACGCATGTCGGTATAACGTGTTTCTTTGATGCTGTCATTACTTCCATCTTCTTCTTCTTCGTCTCGACCCCCTGTTGTCACTTGTTGCATCTGTTGTATTCGGAGATAGAGGTGCTGCAAGATTACAAATCAAAACAATAGAGCAAAGAGCAAATGGAAGATGAGCGACAATTCAACTATGGATATGGAGCAGAGAAAGATTATTGTTGACATCTTAAATAAATGTACAGAGAAGTTAGCAATATTTGTGAAAAACTAGGCTAGAGCCTCATAGAAAGATGTTTGTGGAAATCTTAAACAGCTGTATTGAGAAGTGAAATCAGCAGTCCTTGTGAAAAAGTAAACTACAGTCGCGGAGAAAGATGTGTGTGGAAATATAAAAGAGCTGTATAAAGAAACTAGCAATATTTGTACAAAACTAGACAGGACACACACACACACACACACACACACTGTGTGTGTGCGTGTGTGTGTGAGAGAGACAGACAGACAGACAGACAGAGAGAGAGAGAGAGAGAGAGAGAGAGAGAGAGAGAGAGAGAGAGAGAGAGAGATGATTGCGGGAAGCTTGAACAGATGGGCAACACCAACTTCATCAACTAATCAGATGACAGAGAGGATCAGAGAGACATGGTCGTCGGTGCCAGCTCTAGGCTAAGATACTTGCAGAAGAAGAAGAAGAAGAAGAAGAAGAAGAAGAAGAAGAAGAAGAAGAAGAAGAAGAAGAAGAAGAAGAAGAAGAAGAAGAAGAAGAAGAAGTAAGAAACCCCTGTAACAATTACTTTCTGTAGTTCATGTGATCTTTTGACTTGTTGGTATCAAGAAAATGCTATCAGCCAAAAATAAGTTGCTTATAAAACAATATAATAACATCTCTTGTAGCAGTTTCTTGCTACGGGTCTGTGATGTGATGGCGCCATCACATTTTGAATGTCTGAATGTACGAAGACAAAGGCGGCCAATCTTCTTCATTTCGCTGGCGACGAGCTCAGGCGTAGAACCCTCGTCTATCAGTACTCATGACATTATCAGCACAGTTAATCATCCATTTCGCTAACGCACCATCTTTAATTATTTATACTACGGTTAAATAGATCAATCTATAACCTGGTTCAGTGCCGAAGTATACTATATCGTCAACTGTGACCTCCTGTTTAGTCAGACAGGCGATATATCGCCATACTAGGGTCAACGTGTTATTTGTTTCGTTTCGTGGTATTCTCCGCAATTTAAGTGAACAGATATTTATATTTATAATACTTGTTCGTGTGACTGTGCACCGTATATGGTGCAAAGCTACTTTTTGTTTGCCACTGAATCTGTTAAAAAACCAAACGGGGTCACTGAGAAAGCTGAGATCACTTCGTGGACATGTTGTCTTTGTATAATTACACGTGTTATTACCTGGAAAAGCAGGAACACAATTAGAGAACTGCGGGTAATTGTGGTTGTTGTTTGCATACAATAATTATTATTGACGAAGAGCTTAGAGTGTAGCCTGTGATAATATGAGCTTGCATGAATAATTAACTGTTTACACTGTCTCACGTGTTCCGGATGTTGTCTACGTGTTGGCATAGCAACGTAACACGTGAATGGGAACTGAAAGGTAATACAATAGTGTGCGGAAACAAAAATACATAAAAAGCACATTGAATCTCATCTCATCTCATATTGTTCCCCTTGTACCTTTCGTTGTCGATGTGAAGTATAAACGGTGGGGGGGGGGGGGGGGGGGGAAGTGCCCATTTATAGACTTCATATATAGAGATTTCCATGGACTGTTATTCTCTCTATCCAGCGTTTACATGGTCGGCGTCTCCTTCTGGTTCCATTTGCTTTGTCCATCATTGCTTGTTGTGGTATACTGTTAGTTGGTTGGCTGGTTATTTGGCCGAACCATTTCACTTGCTGTTTTCTAATGCAATCTAACGCTTCTATAACAAACATTTTAGTCCTGATTTAATAATTTCCGATGTTGCTTTCTTCTTGATATATTTAGTATTCTTCTCAAGTGTCTCATTTCTGTTGTTGTAATTTTTCTTGTCTCTTTCTGTGTGTGGTTACTACAAAGAAACTGTGTATACCCAAATGCAATTTAAAAGAGAATGAAACCAATCTGAAACAAGTCAATGTATTTAAGTAGTTTGATAACAGCAGAAGGAAGATGTATTATGGAGGTTAAATGTAGAATAACCTAAGCTTTAGGGGGGCTGCGTGGTCTCGGGGTATGGTGTCCGTCTCGAGTGCTGGAGGTCCCGGGTTCAAGCCCCGGTGAGGACCGGGGCTTTTCACGTGGACTTCTAGTAATACAATATCCCCTGGTCTCAGGGTAGTGAGAGCGGACGCCCGTGCGTATTGTTGCGCACGTAAAAAATCCATTGGCAGTTGAAATTGAAAAAGAGTAGCCTAACGGCGCTGCCCGGGCAAAATTTCGAGTTAAAAATCTACCCAAAGTATTTCAGGATCCTCGCCGGTGCTACGGGGTTCGTGCACTGAGCTGAATTTCTCCAAACTCAGGTTTGAGTTAGGAGAAGAACGGAGCACTTATGGGCTACACACGTGTGCCGTGATGTTGATCCATAGACTAATCTAAACTAAACATAACCTAAGCAAAGGCAGCACTTCACACGATGAAGAGTATTGTCTGCAATTTATCGTTGTAAATCGAGGTCAGGGAAGGAATCTCTAAGAACTATATTAAGCCCACCCTATTGTATTGGTGCGAATCATGGACAATTAGCAGACAAGTGAGGATTTATGTGGAAGCTGCGAAGATGTGGTTTTATAGAAGAATGACGAGAACACAGTGGACGGATAGAAAGAGCAATGAAGATAATTTGAAAGAAGTAAACTCACACAGAGAACTGGTTACTCACATCAGAAGATGACAGTCCATATACTTTGGGCATATCACGAGAAGAGGAAAGGTGGAGTATGTGGTCACAATGGGAAGGCTGGAGAGGAAGAGACGAAAACAATAACCAAAAGAGAAGATGCCAGACAGTATGACGTCATGGCAAGGAGGAACGCCGTTATCATAAATGATCAGCAGCACAAGAGACAGAAGGTTGTGGACAGACATGGTCACCAACGCCACACGGCATTGACTGTAACAAAATACGAAGCATATCAGTTACAGAATCCACTTTTACTACAGGTGATCACAAACTAAATTTTTACTATTAGATTTACATGTAAAAAAAGGGGCGTTGTAAAGACAAGAAACTCGACTTAATTGAACCGTGTTTGATCCTATATGGCTCGGTAGCTTTCCGTAGGATGGTTGCCGAAAGCACCAGCTACTCACCTCCAGGAGTCTGCGAAAAAACTGCACTCGTGAACCGAAAGACGTGCCGGAATCGAACCCACAACCTTCGATGTAGACGGCGTAACACCTTTGCCATGGAGACTCTCTATTAGTTAGTTAATCATGGTTCCAACTTCACGGCAAAGCATCGTCCCATTATGCTCTGTTCCTGAGCCAGTGAATATCATACAAAATGCTCCTCGATGCCCCTTTTGAAAAGTCGAACAGGCAGAAGTCTCAACAAACCAACAGCTCACACAGTATACTAAGCATAATAGTTGAGCTGAGTTGAGTTAAGAACCGACATCACTGCACTCAGGACATTCTCATACGTGCTCCGTCCCCATGTTCAACAGCCAGCGAAGAGTCATACTACTAATACCGATGCCAAAATGCCAACACAACAGTCCGCCACGAAAAATATTAGGTTTACATGTAAGGATAGGGTAACCATAAAAAATGTTATAAGACAGACACTAGAGAAACCAGAAGACATAACTAGACACTCTTTTGATTTGCCATGGACCGATATGAGAGATACAGCGGGACACGGACAGAGTAAGAACAGGGTTACAAGAGAAGTCGGTGGAGCAACAGATGATGATGAAGAAAGGGAAGTGACTCCAATGAGTTTCGTATCACGTGACATTAGTTGTGTGGCACACGAGACAGACGGCAAGACCGAGTCAGTCTTGCCAGGGTCTTTGGACACGACGGTTGTGAAAAGCGAGTGCAGAAGTAAAGCGACATCAATTCAGCACACGCCGATGTGAAGCCAAGGTCGAGCCAAGCCGTAAGTTGATAGTGAAAGTTAGATAGAGTGTTTTAGAATCATCGCATGTCAGCCCACACCTGTTGGTAATGAGTGTATAACGGCGGCGATGACTTTCGAGAATAAACACTGATTACAATGGCGAGGACATTGGTTTGTTTGATATTCTCCGTTGTGACTTGTTCCTGCTTACAACTGTCCTTGTGGCTGAATAGACGAGCCGGTAATCAGCTACTTGGCAAGTGGGGGATCGTCCGGGATATAATAACAATTTTTTAACTTCAGTACATAAGACACTATACGGGAATGAGATAATTTAAAACAAGTCTATTCAGAGTACATTAAGGGTAACAAGGATATATATATGTCCAAATATTACTTGAAACTCTGAACTGCCGTATAGAATGACTACATATACCAGCAGTCAATTTGACATTGTACTTAATTAATTAGTGAGAGTCAGATATGTACATATTTTTCCCCATTTTTATTAATTACCAGAATGCACAGAAGATGAATGAAAGAGTTGGAGAACCGTGCAAGCACCACCGTAAATCCATCCATATACCTGGAAAAGATACCATTCCTGGTCTACAATCCTAGGGCGTCAAACCAGCATAAACCAGCTAGCTGAAAAGACCAGCCGAGGTTAAACAAGGACGACAAACCACACTCAGGGTTAGATAACTGAGTGATAGTAGGTTTATTGACGGGTAATATGAATTCATCTGTCATGCTGCATATTCCATCAGTCAAAGGTAAATTATCACATTACATATTCCATCGATCATGTGTAAATTATCACATTGCATATTCCATCAATCAGGTATAAACTATCATATTGCATATTCCAGCAATCACATGTAAATTATCACATGACCTACTCCATCGATCAGATGTAAATTATCATATTTCATCTATCACATGTAAGTTATCAGATTGCATGTTTTATTCATTATAAGTAAGCTATCGGCCAATACAGGTATAACAGCCAAGTTTCAGATACCAAGTGAGAGAAACCTACGGTATCGAAAATAGAACATACCAGAGCTGAGAATTGAAATTATTACAACAGACGACGACAACATCAAGCACAAGTACAACGAGAATACTGATGTCATCAAAGACCTAATGATATCGACACAAACTACTGTGATTGGGTCCGAGGTAACGGCAAGCCATCATAGACCATGGTATAATCACCGAGAAACATATCATCACACATATTACAATGATGATAACAAGATATCGTTGTGCCATTGTGATATATAATTTTTGATACACATTATTATTCATGTTAAAATTTTCTTACATATGCAGAGGGTGGGAAAACTTAATAATTGATCTTTTGCAGCAAGAACACAAGACAAGAGAAACACCAACCAAGACTAAGCAAGAGACACAAATCATATAGTATAATAACGGTGGCAACAAGAGTAACATAAAATGACACGGTCAAGAAACAAAGTTGCAACAAATGACACGAGTGAATGGTGGTAGTTAATTTTAATATTGATACTACAACATATAAACACATTGATAATGTAAATCAATGTCACATTTTAATTTGCTGTCAGTGTATAATATTGCATGAATATCTCATATATGTCAATGAAATTTATTGATGATAATTTTATTCATTGATTGACATAATCCATAATAGAGATGACCATACATACAAATGTACATATATATTAAGGTACATCTCCATTGTTCAACTCTGAGCGAATCTAGCATACCAACTTAGGGCTAAAAGACGGCATTGGACCAGCATGAAGAATGCAAGTAACAGAAAGCGGTTCAACATCGACCAACAGGGAAGATAGAAGATCAAAGTATTATAAACTTTGACAGACAAAAAGATATTGATAAATGAGTCTACAGTATACATCTATATCGGCAATAAGATGAACTTGCGGTTATAATACGAAAAGACATCTTTCACGACGAAGAAGTAATCACTCTAGACAACTGAAATATAAGTAGACCACAAGCAGACAAGGGCTTATGCAATGACCCCATCTATGAGTATTAAATTTTTACGTCACATGGGAAACCCAAATGATAACCGAGAAATACAGCGGTACACAAGTCATGTACACATTGCTCATGTTTCACGAAACCATATATAAATAATAATAATATAGATGGTAATGGTACCTATTAACTACGCATATCCCCTCATTCGGACGTAATGGTCTTGATAGGTTTGAGGTTGCTTGTCTTTAGGGCAAATGAGGGATTACTATGGGGAGGCCACGGGACCTTATGAAGCTCATAGTATGTTAGACTAACCACCCCCCCCCCCCCCCATAGGTTGGCTACATGTCGCCTGCGCGGAAAGTAGGTTGATAGAGAGTGCCTGAACATAATAATAATTTTCTTTTCATTTTCTGCAGTGGTTAATAGAATGCCATGCTATCATATTATCAGACATAATAGGGTTGTGGAAGTACAGCAATATAATATAGAGTAATAACCTGACTACTCATATCGCTTCATGTCATGGGATTAAAAAACCAAATAGACTGTGAAAATGGCTACACCATTTTCAAAAATTGGGGGGGGGGGCATAATGACATGGACCGATATGAGAGATACAGCGGGAAACGGACAGAGTAAGAACAGGGTTACAAGAGAAGTCGGTGGAGCAACAGATGATGATGAAGAAAGGGAAGTGACTCCAATGAGTTTCGTATCACGTGACATTAGTTGTGTGGCACACGGGACAGACGGCAAGACCGAGTCAGTCTTGCCAGGGTCTTTGGACACGACAGTTGTGAAAAGCGAGTGCAGAAGTAAAGCGACATGAATTCAGCACACGCCGATGTGAAGCCAAGGTCGAGCCAAGCCGTAAGTTGGTAGTGAACGTTAGATAGAGTGTTTTAGAATCATCGCATGTCAGCCCACACCTGTTGGTAATGAGTGTATAACGGCGGCGATGACTTTCGAGAATAAACACTGATTACAATGGCGAGGACATTGGTTTGTTTGATATTCTCCGTTGTGACCTGTTCCTGCTTACAACTGTCCTTGTGGCTGAATAGACGAGCCGGTAATCAGCTACTTGGCATGATTGGAATCCACAAGGCTAACGAAATAGCGGGACATAAAAACACCAGGAGAAGAGAATTACAGAGATGAATAATATTGGGAGGACATGAAGGGAGCTGTAGGAGATAGCAAACGATAGGACGGTTTGGAGGGAGATGTAGGAGATAGGAAAAGATAGTACGGCTAGGCATGGTTTGGTTGAGGACTTATGTCCCAAAAGGGGGGGGGGATGAAGGGCTGAAGAAGAAGAGAAAGGAGAAATGTCATGGCCGCCATGCTGTAGCTCCGATGCAGAACATCACTCTCATCTCAGCCCTCGACTAGAGTCTCGGTCCTCCATCATTCCTCTGCTGGGGGAATTGTCAAGCTCATGGTGTCTTTAACGTTCCTTCTACACCTCCGTGTTGTGTTGGTCGATCCCAGTCTTGTGACTGAGTCAGTGACATCTGACTGAAGATATCAAACAGAGATAAAGACAAGAATAGTCATACATAGATAAGACAAGAATCTGCATACAAAGTTAAAGACAAGAATCGTCATATAGAGATAAAGACAAGAATGGTCACACAAAGATGAAGACAAGACTCGTCACACGGAGATAAAGACAAGAATAGTCACCGAGAGATCAAGACGAAAATTGCCACACAGAGATAAAGACAAGAATCGTGATGTATAGACAAAGGCACGATTCGCCATACAGAGGTAAAGATGAAAATTGACACATAAAGACAAGAATCGTCATACAGAGGCAAAGGCAAGAATCGCCTTACAGAGATATAGACGAAAATTGTCACACAGAGATAAAGACGAACATTGTCACACAGAGATAAAGACAAAAATTGTCACACATAGATAAAGACAAGAATCGTCAGACAGAAATAAAGACCACAATTGTCACACAGAGACAAAGACGAACATTGTCACACAAAGATAAGAGAAAATGGTCACACAGAGATAAAGACGAACATTTTCACACAGAGTCAAAGATGGACATTGTCACACAGAGATACAGAGAAAATGGTCACACATAGATAAAAGACGAAAGTTGTCACACAGAGAAAAAGACAAGAATCGTCATACAGAGATAAAGATAAGAATCATCATACAGAGATAAAGACAAGAATCGCCATACAGAGATAAAGACACGAATTATCACACAGAGATAAAGACAAATATCGTCATACAAAGGCAACAATCGTCATACAGAAATGCAGACAAGTATGTGAAGTGTTTTTTCGCATCCGTTTATTGAGGTATCCGTTTATTGTCGTATCCGTTTATTGACGTATCCGTTTATTGAGGTATCCGTTTATTGATGTATCCGTTGATTGACAAGTATGTGAAGTGTTCTTTCGTATCATTTATTGACAAGTTTGTGAAGTGTTCTTTCTTATCCGTTTATTGACATGTTGTGTAACCGTTTACTGGCAAGATGTGTATCCGTTTATTAACAAGTTGTTTGTGAAGTGTTCTTTAGTATCCGTTTATTGACAAGTTTGTGAAGTGTTTGTTTTATATCTATTTATTGATAGATTGTGTGGGAAATGTTCTTTCGTATCCGTTTATTGACAAGTGCATGAAGTGTTCTTTCCTATCCGTTTATTGACGAATATGTGCAGTGTTTTTTTTCCTATCCATTTATTGACAAGTGCGTGTGAAGTGTTCTTTCGAATCCGTTTATTGACAAGTTGTGTATCTGTTTATTGACAAGTGTATAGTGTTATTTCGTCTCCGTTTATTGACAAGTTGTGTGTGTGTTGTTCTTCCGTATCCGTTTGTTGAAAGTGTGTGAAGTGGTCTTTTCTATCCGTTTATTGACACGGCTGTGTGAGTGAAGTATTCTGCCGTACATACTACCATTTATTCATGTAGTTGTAAAGAAACTGAATGAAGCGAAGATGCGCATTTGTTTAAAGAAGGATGTTGAGAATATCGTGGCAGTGGAAAACAAAAGATACCGAGAGCCGGATGTGTGACAAGACTGCCCATCAAAATCATAGGAAAAAGACACATTACATCTAAGACGTCCACATGATCGAAAGGATGAGAGCCCTAGCAACTTGAATTTCCGGTGCGCTGATGACCAGGTAGGTGGTTCAACACCAACACCGACATTATGTTGTACTTAAACGTTGACTTCTCGTTCAAAAAGCAAGGACAAACCTCTGAACGTGCAATGGCAAACTACTGAATGTACAATGGCAAATTACTGAACGTACAGCGACAAACTTCTGAACGTACAATGGCAAACCTCTGGACAAACAATTACAAACCTCTGAACATACAATGGCAAACCTCTGAACAAACAATTACAAACCTCTGAACGCACAATGACAAACCTCTGAATCTACAATGGCAAACCTCTGAACATACAACAACAAATCTCTGAAAGTAAACTGGCAAACGCCTGAGCGTAAAATGGCAAATCTCTGAACGTACAATCACAAACCTCTTAATGTAAATTAGCAAACCTCTGAACGTACAATGGCAAACCTCTTAACGTACAATGACAAACCTCTGAACGTACAATGACAAACCTCTGAACGTACAATGACAAACCTCTGAACGTACTATGGCAAACCTCTGAACGTACAACGACAAACCTCTGAACGTACAATGGCAAACCTCTCAACGTACAATGGCAAACCTCTCAACGTACAATGGCAAACCTCTGAATGTACAATGGCAAACCTCTCAACGTACAATGGCAAACCTCTCAACGTACAATGGCAAACCTCTGAACGTACAATGGCAAACCTCTGAACGTACAATGGCAAACATCTGAACGTACAACGGCAAACCTCTGAACGTACAACGGCAAACCTCTGAACGTATAATGGCAAACCTCTGAACATACAATGGCAAACCTCTGAACGTACAATGGCAAACCTCTGAACGTACAATGGCAAACCTCTCAACGTACAACGATAAACCTCTGAACGTACAATGGCAAACCTCTGAACGTACAATGGCAAACCTCTGAACGTACAATGGCAAACCTCTGAACGTACTAGAAAATCCACACGAAGTTGATGGCATCGTCCTTTAAAGGACATGTAATATTTTTATTTTAATTCAACAGAACAAATGAGAAAGTGTAAGTACATAATGAAACAAAAATGTATGACCTGATGACTCATAAAAACAGATATATATATATATATATATATATATATATATATATATATATATATATATATATATATATATATATATATATATATATATATATCACACTAGGACCTCAGTTAAAAGAATAGAGAAATTAGTCTTGTGTGGGAAAATATTACGCCATCAATGAACATCACAGTAGATGGGGAGATACTAGACTAAGTAACAAGTTTCTCCTACCTTGGATATGGAATAACAGATGATGGCAGAAGTGAAACAGAAATCAAAAAGAGAATAGGAATCCAAGAAGGTTAGCGTGGTCAACAAATGCCTGAAGAAGTCGGATGTGTCGGTCGTAAGGTGCTCTGCTGTAAACAGGCACAACATCGCAGCTCTGCTGTAAATAGTCACAACGCAATTACGTCCAGAACAAACATTCCGGACGAACGAACAGCGAAGGAGAAGAAGAAGGAAGAAGAAGAAGAAGAAGAAGAAGAAGAAGAAGAAGAAGAAGAAGAAGAAGAAGAAGAAGAAGAAGAAGAAGAAGAAGAAGAAGATTTCAAACTCAGTTCATAAAAATGTGTTAACCCACGAGACGAACTTGTTGTGGGGACAAATTAATTCAGTCATCCCCAGGGACTAAACCATTCAGCTGTCGTGATAATTTAGCGCACAATGTTAATCTGGCCTGGATAGACTGTCGAAAACAAAACATTCAGTGACAATTTGTAAAACTAGTTTAGCAACACAAAACTTACAATGAAAACCGAACCTTCGCAATGACAAAATACCAGGACAACAATCGCAGACGGTAGGTACAATAGCAGTAGACGCCGTGTGTGACTGTAGCGGGCCAGCCTGCGCGGGAAGCTTCGGTTCGACGGCGGCTCTAGCAGACGACAGCTAGATGTGTGAAGCAGACGGACCAGGCAGAGAGGCCATTGCAGACACGAGACTCTTAAATCTACAGAAATGTTTCCCCTGCTGGATTTCTGCGCCGTCATGAACCGTTTATTGCGGTTGTTTATACGAAATTCGATTTGGTGAAGGATTTAGCGTAGGTATCTTTTACCGGTGCAGAAATATTTGTATTTTTCCTGGTTAGAATCGAGACCGCTGCTCAGCAAGGATGTTTTTACTGTTATGAGACTAGTTGTGATTTCTTTCAAGATTTCTTGATATTTCTTTACATCAACGAAGGACTAATTGGAGTTTTTTTTTTCTGGTTTTTATTTCTTCTTCCGGATTGTTCGTACGGATTACGACAGAAGGAATTTGAGGTGATTTATTGTGCAAAACCTGGGTGTAACTAATGAATTATTTCAGTAATCAGCGTCTTTTAAAAGATCCTTAACTAATGACATGCATACAAATATATTACCATATATGATATGCGTTAATGGACACTTCTAGTGATTTACATTGTTTAAGCGCTGTTTTCAACGATAGTGCGTTGTTTGTTATTAATATTACATATAATCTGAGAAAGTAAATAAGTCCTGATAAACCAGATGTAACAGTTTTAAGTCTGCGAGGAATTATTCACTAAATAGCGAATTAACGGTTCTATGTTATCCTAGTAACGAAGGAGCTGGTCTTATCATAAATATAATCGTAAATGAATTAAGATTGTACCACATAATTACTAATGCCAGTTCGTAGAAAGAACTTAACTAATTCCTGTGAATTACTAGGCGAAAGTAATTTAGTGTGGCGTGTTTATAGAGGTCACTAATGTATTTATGTTGTTTATTAATATATTTATATAGTTCAGTTATGTGTTTATATCGTTCATTACTGCGTTAAAAAAAAAAGTTCGTCGGTGTGTGAAATGTTAGGGCCTTCACATTTTGTAGGCCTTAGTGCACAGATAAATAGGTGGTCAGTCTTTCCCTTCCGTAGCCAACGAGAGCTGGCCTTGGATCCTCGTCCAACCTCTCTCATGTCATCACATCATAACCATTACACCAACGCACCCGCTTTACTTGTTTATATAGGTGTTTAATGTGTTGATATCGTTTTTAACTACCTATATAGTTCATTACTGCGTCTATATCATTCATTACTTTGTTTATGTAGTTGTTTAGCGTGTCAATATAGTTCATTACTGCATTTATATAGATCGTTAATTTGTCTATATCGTTTATTACTTTGTTTATATAGTTGTTTCACGTGTCTATCTCGTTAATTACTGCGTTTATATAGTTGTTTAATGTGTCTATATACTTTATTACCGGATTTATAAAGTTCATTAATGTGTCTATATTGTTCATTACTGCGTTTATATAGTTCATTCATGTGTCTATGTCATTCATGAATGCGTTTATATAGTTGCTACTATAGTTATTATGTTATTATGGTTCACGAATGTGTGTTTGTGTAAGTTGCCAGACCATATACAGTTCGTACAGTCCCATCTCAAGTGTCATATCCAACAGTGGTTCTAATTTTAGTTTCTCATAATCTTTCATATGCGTTCACATGTTCAGTCCTTATCTCGGTAGTTCCCAGGTCGACCCGGCCTAAACTAGACACTATTAAATGTCTTAGCAGTAAATACGGTCGGCGTTACACTGACCACATCAGCCACCAAATGCCGGTTGGTCTATACAAATATGGAACTAACACCACATATTCAGTGGGTCCTGCCTAAAAGGACCCTTTCTCCTACTTTCCTATCCTGCCAGCGCCTCTTCAACGCCACCTGTTAATCTTTCTCTTGGGGTTGGCCACGCGCTGAAGCCATCATATTTGATTGGTGTGTATGATGGTTGGAGATTTACAGGTACTCGCTATCAGATACCCACACCTGTTACTTCTGTATTTTGCAGTATATTTTGTCTTTGCTCTTTTTCTCTCGCCTTTAAGAGGATGCTGGTTTTGTCGTTTGTTTATAGTTAGGCTGCGATATTTAGGTCTTTCCGCCGATACATGCGATTTATATGCAGATTAATACATTCGATTTACCTTTCACGCAATATGTCCAACTTACATTCCACCCGATATATCCAACCTACATTCCACCCGATATATCCAACCTACATTCCACCCGATATATCCGACTTACCTTCCTTCACCCGATATATCCGACTTACCTTCCACCCGATATATCCGACTTACCTTCCTTCACACGGTATATCCGACTTACCTTCCACCCGATATATCCGACTTACCTTTCACACGATATATCCGACTTACCTTTCACCTAATATATCCGACTTACCTTCCTTCACCCGATACATCCCAACTTACCTTCCTTCACCCGATATATCCGATTTACCTTTCACCCGATATATCCAACTTACATTCCACCCGATATATCCCAACTTACCTTCCACCCGATATATCCAAACTTACCTTCCTTCACCCGATATATCCGACTTACCTTCCTTCACCCGATATATCCGACTTACCTTCCACCGATATATCCGACTTACCTTTCACCCGATATATCCGACTTACCTTTCACCCAATATATCCGACTTACCTTCCTTCACCCGATACATGCCAACTTACCTTCCTTCACCCGATATATCCGATTTACCTTCCACCCGATATATCCAACTTACATTCCACCCGATATATCCCAACTTACCTTCCACCCGATATATCCCAACTTACCTTCCTTCACCCAATATATCCCAACTTACCTTCCACCCGATATATCCCAACTTACCTTCCACCCGATATATCCCAACTTATCTTCCACCCGATATATCCCAACTTACCTTCCACCCGATATATCCCAACTTATCTTCCACCCAGTATATCCCAACTTACCTTCCACCCAGTATATCCCAACTTATCTTCCACCCAGTATATCCCAACTTATCTTCCACCCAGTATATCCCAACTTACCTTCCACCCAGTATATCCCAACTTATCTTCCACCCAGTATATCCCAACTTACCTTCCACCCAGTATATCCCAACTTACCTTCCACCCGATATATCCCAACTTATCTTCCACCCAGTATATCCCAACTTATCTTCCACCCAGTATATCCCAACTTACCTTCCACTGTGGCGAAGGTGTTGCGAACGCAATTCGCAGTCCCGCATATCGCGTTCGGAACACAGCTGCGGGCTATTTGGAAGTTGTCCGCCTTGCGCTGGTTTCATACAATGGCATGAGCGACATTAAAACAGAAGAAGAAGAGAATGAGAGAGAGATGGATAATACGTGGAGGACACGGAGGACGCTGCATAGATGGCACAGTGAAGAGGACTTAGTTAATTGGGAGTCTATGCTCCACTGCGGGAGAAAATGTACAAGAAGAAGAAGGATATTGGCTGTAGTTATTGCTGGACGCTACCTCACCGTGTTCTCTTCTTATGCAGCTTGTGTTGTCAATAATTGCAGCCTTCGTTATTGTACTGTTACGTTTCTATGCATTCTCTTTGTATCCGTCTTGAAAGGAAAAAAACAACCCGTCTCGAAGTAGGTACGAGCTATTGTCTGTGATGTGATAGGGCCTTCATATGTTTTAGGCCTGAATGCACGAGGGAATTTGGGGGCCAACCTTTCCCTCTCTTAGCAAAAGGCGAGCGCATTAGACTGATTTTTGCGTGCTTTTCTTATTACTAGTGTCCCTCACCATCAGGCGAAACCACACCGATTTCTGAGATACTTGTAATTTATGTCCCCAATCCAATGACGAGAAGTCAACATTTTAGCCCAACTGGCATTTCATCCTTAATGCACCTTAGGTGTGGAAAATAGAACTTAAAAAAAAAAAAAAATACAGGTTAATAATGGTTGTTGAAAAAGTACTAGAGTCTTAAAGGTCGACTTCATCGCACCCAGTTTTACCCCATCTAACTCAGTTTCTCTCCGTAGAACGGCAAGCTATTTTCTGAGAGCATTACACAAAGCACGAACTCCGTAGCTCCAGCGATGAACCCCAGGACGTAAATTGTACATTACAACAATTAGTGAAAGTAATTAATTCATAGTTATTTCTTTGGGTTAGCAGAATTGTATGAATTTATTGAGATTTATCGAAGAGTTTTGGCAAAAAAGAGGTTCATGATGCTTGATTAAATGTACATTAATCTGTTAGTGATAGTAATTAATTCACAATTGTTTCGTTGGGTTAGCAGAATTGTGTTGATTTATTCAGCCTTTCGAAGATGATTTTTGGCAAAACTATTTCCAACATGGAGTCGACACGTCCTGATGACGTGACGAGGAATATCTTTCACGAGGATCGCAAGGATGCAACCAAACCCACGGGGCATGCCTTCGGCATTAAAAATGTAACACATTCAAAAGTAAGAGAAATCACGGATGGACAAGGCTTTGACAAGTTTCAGTATAACAGTTTCAAAGGGAAATACAGAACTAGATCGTGTAGTCTGGATTCCTCGTCTTCCTATGTACAGCCGTTAGTTAGCAGCATCGAGAGTAAAGGCAGGCCGTGTTCAAAGATAATTGTCTGGCTGTTTGGTTGTTTCGTGTTGTCGTTGCTTTCCCTGATGGTGATGTTCGTGGTCTGGACCTTGGTTTCTTATCGCAACGCGATAACTTCTTTGGAAGAACGGGTTGTACGTCTGGAAGGCAGCCAGGAGGATTATCAGCACAGAATAGATCGGCTAGTCAGTGAGCGGCTGGATGTGGTGGTGAAGCAGGTAAGGCTTGTCATTGTATATCCTTCTTTGTTGAATTAATTCTTTACCTAGGGAGACAGTAGACGTTAGGGTTGTATGAACAAAGAACTATCACTGTTTTTAAGATAATACGCGAAGTGCTGTGAAGTTACGTGAACGCAAGCACGTTCACTATTTTTAAGATATATACACACAAAAACTGTGAAGTTGCGAGAATTGAATGAAAAAAAAAAAAAAAAAATCTAAAATGCCAGCTTTAAATGATCACACTTACAATAACATCAGGGCGTTGGGCGACAAGTATTCATTAGCAACAAAAAACAAAACAATAACACCAACTAAATACAAACATGACACAAAAATAACCACGGCACGGCGCCATAGTTTTATATAAACTATACAATAAACACAAAGAAAAACAAAATTAAATGAAGTGAATCGTATTGTACTTTGCCAGTTATCCAAGCTGTATTCTTAATACCTTTTTCTGTCCTTGCCTGCTGTTGTCGTTTGTTATTGTTGCTTTTGTTTGCTAATGAACGTTAGAAGGTATATTTCCAGTGGCAACACTTTACCCATGAACCCTGGCCATTGAACACATCCAGGTTCACGAAAAGCATACACCCGTGTTTAAATACAAGTGTTTGACAAGGGTACTAACAATTCATTGAGTGGGTGAGACCAAACAATTGTACCCAGATCAAACAAATCTACCCAGACTAAACAATTCGATCCAGACCAAACAAATCTACGCAGACTAACCAAATCTACCCAGACCAAACAAATCTACCCAGGCCCATAAAATCTACGCAGACCAAATAAATCTACCCAGACCAAACAAATCTACCCAGACTAAACAATTCGATCCAGACCAAACAAATCTACGCAGACTAACCAAATCCACCCAGTCCTAACAAATCTATCCAGACCAAATAAATCTACCCAGACCAAACAAGTTTACCCAGACAAAACAAATCTAACCAGACCAAACAAATCTACCCAGACTAAACAATTCGATCCAGACCAAACAAATCTACGCAGACTAGCCAAATCTACCCAGACCAAACAAATCTACCCAGGCCCATAAAATCTACGCAGACCAAATAAATCTACCCAGACCAAACAAATCTACCCAGACTAACCAAATCCACCCAGTCCTAACAAATCTATCCAGACCAAATAAATCTACCCAGACCAAACAAGTTTACCCAGACAAAACAAATCTAACCAGACCAAACAAATCTACCCAATAAGAAACCAATACCGAAGAAGATTGGTACCGAAGAAGAAGTAAATTGCAAATAATAATAAAGGACTATTTTCAGGCCTGAGGCGCATCGGGCGTATGGCGGGTGCTAGACCTATATTTGTATGGACCAATCGGCACTCGGTGGCTGGTGTGGTCGGTGTCAAGTATGTCGCCTTTATTTCTCAAGACACGACTTGGCACTCTTTTAAGAAAAAATCTAGGTTGACCTGGGAGTCCAGATCAATTTGGAAAAATCCGAATTCGCCCAACTGCGGATCGAATCCATGACCTCTTGGTCGGCGAGCTAGTATCTAGCTATTATGCTAACTAGGTTCCACAGAAGTCTCATCATCTAATCTAATCTAATCTAATCTAATCTAATCTAATCTAATCTAATCTAATCTCATCTCATCTCATCTCAGCTCATGTCATCTTGTTCCTCTTGTAACTTACGGTGTCAAGGTGAAGCATAAACAGCGGGAGAGTGCCCGTTCATGGGCTTCATATACTGGGATTCCCATGGACTGTTATTCCCGCTGCCCATTGCTTACATGGTCTCCCGGGTCGTAAAATGCGGAAATAAACTTGACGAAAATGAAATATTTAGACAAATAAAGAAACAAGAATGTCTGGAAAAGAAAATCCTTGAGGGAGGCGTACCGGTGAAGCAAGACCACAAGGTAGATGGACATAAGATGTGACAGATGGTTTACACGTGACGGCAACCTGGGCAGGGCATCTGGCTTATCACAGAGAGGAACTGGAAGTGGCGGTCAAGGCCACTTGACAGTTTCAAAGGGAAATACCGAAGGTGGCAATGACAGGCCACTAGATAATG
Organism: Cepaea hortensis; assembly: GCA_963921405.1. Lineage (NCBI taxonomy): Eukaryota > Metazoa > Mollusca > Gastropoda > Stylommatophora > Helicidae > Cepaea > Cepaea hortensis. The sequence goes on along the minus strand of OY992880.1, from coordinate 134,231,349 downwards.
ATGATGATGATGATGGTGGTGATGATGATGATGATGATGATGATGAATGAAGGCCTGTCCCTCCAACGTTCACTTGTTTAGTTTTTCTTTTTTCTAAATGAACATGAGCAGCTCATTTGAATGTCAGACGGGCCTGCGTGCCCAATTCTTAACCCTTTGAAAATAAAGACTTATTATTATTATTATTATTATTACTTTTTGTTTGTTCGTTGTGTTTTCAATTGTAAAGATTACTTGAAAAAACTGGGGGTAAATAGAGATGTAGTTATTGTTGTTGACAGAACCATATTGAGAATAATATTGTAGAGAGAAATGAGGGAGAGAGAGAGAGAGAGAGAGAGAGAGAGAGAGAGAGAGAGAGAGAGAGAGAGAGAGAGAGAGAGAGAGAGAGAGAGAAGAAGAAGAAGAAGAAGAAGAAGAAGAAGAAGAAGAAGAAGAAGAAGAAGAAGAAGAAGAAGGAGAAGAAGAAGAAGAAGAAGAAGAAGAAGAAGAAGAAGAAGAAGGAGGAGGAGGAGGAGGAGGAGGAGGAGGAGGAGGAGGAGGAGGAGGAGGAGAAGAAGAAGCAGAAGAAGAAGAAGAAGAAGAAGAAGAAGAAGAAGAAGAAGAAGAAGAAGAAGAAGAAGAGAATTGGAGGAATGTTCTACTAACCACTTCAGTCCCAAAAATACATTAGCTGTTCTCACCATGGTCATGTTGGTTCTTAATATCCTTCGTTATAAGGCAGTTAAATAATTTATTCATTTAAAACAAACAGTTATTTTGCTTTAACTTCCTCATTCAAAAACAATTATTTTACTTTAACTGTTTGAATCAAGAACAGTAATATTACTTTCACTCCCCCATTTAAGAACACTAATATTACAATAACTTCTTCATTACAAATCTCTAGTACTAATTTCACCCCTTTAATTAAAACAGTTATATTAAGCTAACTCTTTGATTTAAGAACAGTAATATTGCGTATTTTTATATTGCATATCCCCCACAGGACGTTGCAGTCAACGCCGGCATTTTCAGCTGCTGTTGATGTACTAGGCAAGTTTTAGGTTCAATAGTTTGCCATTGCTTTCTGAGCGACCGGCTCACATACTCCCGTAAATTACCAGCGCGGCGCGATCCGCTGCCGAAACTCGTGCAGCTGTTTTTCCCACGTGAATATACGGGATTACGAACGACGTCGATAACCTCTTGGGCTGGAAGACAGGCAAAAATATTACGGTAGCACAATTAAAACAGATTTTAAAAAAAACCTCAACAAATGCATCCATACGACAAGAGCTGAATATTGAAAGAAGGTTGGCTATTAAAGACGATAAAACAAAGACAATTGAAGTATTTTGGTCACTTGAAACGTCATGAAAGTTTGGAGAGAACAATAATGGAGTGCTATATGCCCGGGAAGAGAGGAAGAAGGAGGCCAAAGAGAAGATGGGTGCAGGATGTGGCGGATGATCTCCATTTCGGTGTATCGGACGCAGGACATCTTGCTTATGACGGAGAAGTTTTGCGAAAGGTTGGGGGTGGGGGGGGGGGGGAGACCAGAAATATTACTTTCATCCCTTTGTTGAATAATAAAAAACAAAACAGCAGTAAAATTACTTTCATCCCGCTGTTAAAAGACAACAGTAATATTACTCTCCCCCCTCCCCCATTTTGTCCACCCGTTGAAAAAAAAACCCAATAATATTAATATAACTCCATATACCATCAGAAGTCTATTCAAAAGCATGGTGTGTCGTAGTGAAGCCGTGCCCTGGTTTTTAACCGAACTTTGTAGCCACGAATGTCAACCCCATTGAGTTGCACACGCACATCGCTCGCGTCTTACCCTCTTTCAAAACGTTGCGATTACTTGTGCAGAGTAACAAAGCACCAAAACGTACCTGAACACCCCCGGGGTGTAAGAAGAGCCAATATACATATAATACTATTACGGCAAATTGACCATGCGCGTGAAGAAATAACACCACTCTCTACTTGAACAGGAAACAAATGTTGCCAGAACGAAAGTAATCTCGGTAGACAACAAAGTAAGAGATCTGACGCGATGATCCGTTGGAGTTCTTGTGGTGTACACTCTGACATTTTGTGGGTACTTTTACCAGATCCGGGTGTGTCCTGCAGATGTGGCTGTCAAGGGAAGAAACCGACTCTCAGGGACGGTAACTGGGCCTGAAGAAAATAAACGAGGTCAAGAAAAGTAGAGATATTGCTGAAATATGTTCCGGACCCGGGATAGAGGGATGGGTAGCGTGCTTGCCTGTCGACCCGGCGCTCGTGTATTCGAACGTCCTTCAAAAAAAATAAAAATAAAAAAATAAAACAAAACAAAACAAAAATAACAAAAACAACAAACGTCTACGGTATCATCTTCATTCAGTATGTTACAACCACATGGACCTTCATCCTTCAATACTTAATTAACATCTTTATGCGTATATATTTGATGTCAACGTATGTTATCTGTGTAAAGCAATTCCGATATAGGATATGTTCATGTTGTGTTTTTTTTTGGTCCCACTTTTATTCTTAAAAAAGGGGAAAAGGACGGGGGGGGGGGGGGGGTGGAAGAGGTGTGAGACGGGGGAATTTGCATTAGTTTGCAAATAATTGTTTTACAAGAATAATTGCATATCGGTCACACACCGAGCAGGTGAGACGTCAGATGGTGCGTGATGGTGGAAATGACCATTGTGTACGAACATTTCCCGCGCAAATTGGTCTATTCAGTCACATTCGCCGCCGCCATGGTTTATAGTTATTATGCCTGTTTTGAAGCACAATATAACAAACCATCTTCTGTCAACACGGCGTGATGCCAGCCATTTTATACAAGTCAATTCTCCTTCGGCACATTGAAATGGAGTCTGTCGACGACGAAATATCTAAACTCTGGTTTCAAAACATGGCCACTAAAGACTTCATCTCAATCACTCCGTATAAATATGAATATAGAACCACGAATCAATCTCACAGCACTCTGAACGTCCCCGTCTTCCGTAGCCAAGAAGAGTTCTCATGCTCATGGCACCAGTGAGAGCCTGGTTAATCGCGTGCCTGTATTTGACCCCACGCGTTGCCTGTCGTCCACATCCACTGCTCACTCTCGACCGCTGAATTAGCCTCTTCCGATGTGAATTCTGTTTGGACGCACTTTATACCACTACACCAGCCACTACACCAGCCACTACACCAGCCACTACACCAGCCTTGTCGCAGTCGACCTTGCCCACAGGAGCATTCCATTGGCACCTTGCCGTCTTGACAGACGATAGTTTGTGCTTTAAAAAGGCATAATAACTTTTAACTATGGCGGTAACGAGTGTGACTGATAAGGCCAATTTGCGCTGTAAATGTCCGTTCACAGTGGGTGCATGTGAACACGTGGTCATTTCCACCATCATGCACCATCTTACGTCTCAAACGCTTGGTGTGTGACTTTTCTGCAATAATTTTCTCCTTTGACTTTATTCCATTTCTGATATTTGCCCTCCATGCAACACGTTCAGCGGCGACTTGCTCCCAATGTGCATTATCAATGCCTGTATCAATCATGTCCCGCTTACACACATCTTTGTATCGTAGTAGAGGCCGACCCTGAGATCTCTTACCCATCTGTAATTCACCAAAAAAGATATCCTTTGGTATTCTACCATCATCCATCCGCCTAAGATGTCCTATCCATCTAAGTCTACGAAGACTGAGCATGGAATAAACTGTCACACAACCTGATCTTTCCAATACTTCAGTATTTGTGATTTTGTCTTGCCACTTAATACCAAGAATTCTTCGCAGACACCGCATATGAAAGCTGTTTAAATTGTTCTCTTGGTGTGAGTAAGTTGTCCAGGTTTCACTGCCATAGAGAAGAGTACTAAGGACACAGGCTTGATAGACAAGGACTTTTGTTTTGGCAGTAAGCTTCCTGTTCTCCCAGACTCTTTTTGTTAACCTGTTCATTGTTGTTGCTGCCTTACCAATCCGGATGTTGATTTCCTGATCTAGGGATAATTTGCTATTTACCACCGATCCTAGATATGTAAAATGGTCTACTATCACTAGTTCGGCGTCGTCAATAAAGATTGATGGTACCCCATGTGCACCTTGTGACATAATCTGTGTCTTCTTTTTGCTAATTGTTAAACCAAATTCAGAACAAGCATTGGAGAATGCAGATAGTAGACATTGCAATTCTTCCTCAGAGTGGGTCGTAACTGCAGCATCATCTGCAAAAAGCAACTCTCTGATCAGTACCCTCCTAATTTTGGTCTTAGCCTTCAATCTCTGAGCATTGTAGAGGCCGCCATCTGAGCGTGAGTGAATGTATATACCACCATCCTGATCACGAAATGCATATTTCAGTAGAAGTGAAAAGTATATTCCAAAGAGGGTGGGAGCTAGTACACAACCTTGCTTAACTCCACTCTTGATTTCAAATTCTTCAGAAGTTGCACCATCAAACTTGACCCTTCATGCCTGTGTGGAACGATTCCACAATGGACAGAAGAGCAGGAGCATATACAGGAGCATTAGCTGTCAGACTATCAGCCTGTTTATTTCATAAGAATAATACATACGGCCACATAAGAAAAATATATACGACCACATAAGAATATTACGCTCACATAACAATAATGCATACGGTCACACACCAACAATACATACAGCCAGACACCAAGAATACAGATGGCCACATACCAACGACACAGACGACCGCACAGACTACTAACAAGTCGTATAACAGTTTTATTGTTCTTGTCATTATTTCCCAGAGCTATTTAATTGGGCTCCTGTCTTTGTCAACGTCATAAACCCATAAAACTGAAGGATTTACTGTCCCCGAAACGTCAGTGAAATCCCGGGATGGATCTCCGACAACATGTCGTTAACTGCCTGATATGAGCTATTGTGACTGGCCTATTTGTGGCCTTCAGGGCGGTGGTTGAGATAATATTACCACTCAGGTTCTGCATACTTCCTACCCAGCAAGCTATCAGCTTTGATATACCTTGTGTTCGTCTATTTGATCTGCGAGTAGAAACAAAATCTGCCCAGGCTCTGATATATTTGGTCGTGATTGTGCGAAAATGATAACAGATGATGTTATGTGATCCAACATCTAAACTGAGGAGCCAGATGAAAAAATATTTCTTATTTGGTTTAGGAAAACTTGCTAAGTGTTGTTTGGTTAAGTTTGTAGCAAGACGTTTGCCTAAAAAGAAAACTGTGTTTGCATATTTGCACATGTTTCTCACAGGACCACCTTCACGACGCCCACAACTTGAAAGGTCTCTTACAAGCAGCGGCTTCTATTTGCCCAACTGATGCATTCTTCTTCTGCAGTCTTCTCTTTCACATTTTATTTTAAAATATTCTATAACTTTCGCTATTTTCAATCCGTGTCGTGGTTCGGCGTGCCTTGTAAAGTGGCTACTAGGTACATTCGATGTAGGGTTTCATAATTCTCCCACATACCGAGTCGAGGGTTGGAAATCATCTGCAGCGAGTTGCAGATGTTGTGTGGATAGTGCAGAAGAACAGATAGATCATCACGGTTAGTAGAGAATGATGCTGCAGGAAGTGGCTAGAGGATCTGACTGAAACTCAGGACTCCGAAGAAAGGCCAGCTGGACACATAATCAGACTGCTACTAGTACCATCAGTATTGGGACTCTTTGCTGGCTGTTGTAGGTATGAGAATGTCCCGAGTTCTGTGAGGTCGGTTCTTGACTCAACTCAACACAACACAACTCAACACAACTCAACTCAACACAACTCAATCCAATACGACTCAACTCAACACAACTCAACTCAACACAATTCAACTCAACTCAACTTAACAGAACTCAATTCAACACAACTCAACTCAACGCAACTCAATTCAACTTAAATAAACTGAACATAACTCAACTCAACACAACTCAACTCAACACAACTCAACTCAATACAACACAACTCAACTCAACACACCACAGCTCAACATAACTAAACTCAACGCAGCTCAACTCAACACACCTCAACAGAACTGAACTCAACACTACTCAGTTCAACTCAACACAACTCAATTCAAACTCAACACAACTCAACTCAACACAACTCAATTCAACTTAAATAAACTGAACACAACTCAACTCAACTCAACACAACTCAGTTCAACTTAAATAAACTGAACTCAACTCAGCTCAACACATCTGCAGACCGCTTTGTGTAACTGTCGATGGTATGAGGGTTGGCTGTTCAGAAAGCTATAGCTAACTTCTTATTCTGCCCTGTATCCACCCATGGAGGTATTTACCTCAACCTAACCACGCCAAGTTGTCCTATCTCCAGTAGCCAACTCCATGTCCTCTCAACATATGGCCTCAACCTAACCACGCCAAGTTGTCCTATCTCTTGCTATCTCCAGCAGCCCCCTACATGTCTTCCCAATATTCTTCTTCTCCGTCTATAATTCTCTTCTCCGAATGTTTTATGTTTCCCGCTATTTCGTTTCCCATGTGGATTCCAGACAAGAGAATGCCTAGTTATATTGTCTGCGGGTTTTCTCAGTGTGTCGCCTCTAATTGTTAAACCACTGAACACAAATTGCCCGGCGACTCGCCAACAGTCAAGAAATGTCACAAATGCTGGGGTTGATTGCAACGTGCTGTAAAGGGCGTGCAACCAACTAACATTAGATGTGATATCCGCGGTAGCGCAGTGACTACCCAGTCATTAGGTGTGAAAACCACGGTAGCGCAGTGGCTACCCAATTATTAGGTGTGAAATTTCAGTAGCGCAGTGGCTACCCAATCATTAGGTGTGAAAGCCGCGGTAGCGCAGTGGCTACCTAATCATTAGGTGTTATGGCCGCGGTAGCACAGTGGCTACCCAATGATTAGGTGTGATAACGGTAGCGCTGTGGCTACCCAATCATTAGGTGTGATAGCCGCGGTAGCGCAGTGGCTACCCAATCATTAGGCGTAAAACCCACGGTAGCGCAGTGACTACCCAATCATTAGGTGTGAAATTTGCGCTAGCGCAGTGGCTACCCAATCATTAGGTGTGATAGCCGCGGTAGCGCAGTTGCTACCCAATCATTAGGTGTAAAATCCACGGTAGCGCAGTGGCTACCCAATCGTTAGGTGTGAAATTTGGGGTATCGCAGTGGCTACCCAATCATTAGGTGTGAAATTTGGGGTATCGCAGTGGCTACCCAATCATTAGGTGTGAAAGCCGCGGTAGCGCAGTGGCTACCCAATCGACCCAGCTTAAAATAGTAACTAGGAAATGTTATGGGAAGTAAAGGCGATGCAATTTTAAACACATGACACATAGGATGACCACATCACACATAGGGTGACCACATCACACATGGAGTGACCACATCACACATAGGGTGACCACATCACACATAGGGTGATCACATCACACACAGAGTAACCACATTATACATAGGGTGACCACATCACACATATCACACATAGGGTGACCACATCATACATAGAGTGACCACATCACACACAGAGTGACCACATCACACACAGTGTGACCACATCACACATAGGGTGACGGGTATTCTATACGAATATGGGAGGGGGCTGAGTGGTCTCGAGGTATGGAATATTTTCACGTGGACTTATAGTAGCAACATTTTCCTGATCTCTAGGTAGTGAGATCGGACGCCCGTGTGTATTGCTGGGCACGTAAAAAATCTCTTGGCAGATGGAAATCGAAAAAGAGTAGACTAACTGCGTTGCCCTGGCAAAATTTCGAGTTAAAAATCTACCACATTATTTCAGAATCCTCGCCGGTGCTACGGAGCTCATGCACTGAGCTGAGTTTCTCCAGACTCAGGCTTGAGTTAGGAGGAGATCGGAGCACGTATGGGTTATACCCGTGTGCCGTGATGTTGATCCTTCGACTAAACTAAACTAAACCAAACTAAACTAAACTATACGAAAATGGGGCATGCACCATATATCCAATAAGCCTCTGGGTATGTACAAGGGTACTGTACTGTCATGGCATATACCCGAGAGCCGGGCCGGCCGGGTGTCTAGCACAGTTTCTTGCTGGCGCTGTAGTCGTGTGTTCTAAACCCCATGGCTGAGGGTGTTTGCAATGGCCTGGGAATCAGGGAATATTACTAGTAATGACAGTCAGACAGACAGACATATATAGATAACACAGACAGACATATATAGATAAGGCATACAGATATATATAGATAAGACAGACAGACATATATAGATCAGACAGACAGACATATATAAATAAGACAGACAGACATATATAAATAAGACAGACATATATAAATAAGACAGACAGACATATATAAATAAGACAGACAGACATATATAGATAAGACAGACAGACATATATAGATCAGACAGACAGACATATATAAATAAGACAGACAAACATATATAGATAAGCCATACATACATATATAAATAAGACAGACATACATATATAAATAAGACAGACAGACATATATAAATAACACAGACAGATATATATAGATAAGACATACATACATATATAGATCAGACAGACAGATATAGATAAGACAGACAGACAGATATAAATAAGACATACATACATATATAGATAAGACAGACAGACAGATATAGATAAGACAGACAGACAGATATAAATAAGACATACATACATATATAGATAAGACAGATATACATATATAGATAAGACAGACAGACAGACAGACTGGTAGGTAGGAAGGTAGGTAGGTAGGTAGGTAGGTAGGCAGGCAGGTAGGTAGATAGGAAACAGACAGACCAACAGATGGACAATTACCAATAAAACACACAGGTATGGCTTCCTACCCTCCTCAAACCCTCTGCGATCATCTGACAACCTTACCTTGTGCCTTGTTGATGAACCTTATCCCCTTCTTCACGACTGCAGTGAGCATTGCCACTCTGACACACGCCATATGAATGTAACGTCATTCTTCTCGCTTCACCTATACTGTGACAAAAAACACCTTCAACTAGCGTGTGCGTGTCTGTGTGCTTGTGTGTGTGCGTGTGTTCGGGTGCCTCGTTCTTTTCACGTTTGAAATGGATGTAAGTTTATCCGTTATTGTGATTCTATAACCGCGATCGTGTTGCTTAACCTGAAACGGCGATTCTCAAACTGGTGTATTCTTCTTCTTATTGGTTCTTCTTTCGAGAGGAATGCATAACACCTAGTTATACAAATATAGACATGTGTTAACAACAACGTGAACCAATGTAAGGACTATTCCTTCTAGACACATCCCATCCTATATAACAGGCTCTATCTACCCTTGGGAAACCTTACCTAAATATTTTACCACAACGGTGGCTTTGCTGCCTAATCTTTGAAATTCACCATTGCCATGACATTTTTAACATGCACAGATTGCATACGAAATCCCTGTTTTTAACTCTTGGCCAAGCAGGTTAGGTATCCAATCTCACTACCCAAGAGACATAGAGGACGTGTGATATTATTAGAACAATTGGTTCTTGTAAATATGCCGACCCTAAAGTAGGATTCGAATTTGATAACTTCTGAGAGTGATTCGAACATTATAGCCTCTCAACCACGCCACTCCTCTCCACTCTACTCCACTCCACTCCACTCCACGCCACGCCACTCCACTCGACTCCACGCCACTCCACTCCACTTAACTGGATTATTTTTTATATTGGGGGCTCGCTTGCTTTGAACCCAAGCATAGTCCCTACACGTTACTTCTAGTTACACTGGATTGATTGTTACATGTGGATTAGCTTTCTCTATTACCAATGTCCATCTCCATCAGGCGAACCCACTCCGACTTCAGAGGTACTTGCAATTTACGTCCCAAAGTCAAGGACATTACGTCTCAAAGTCAACATTTTAGTCCCAGTGATCGGCCTAGCAGTTGAACCCCCTAGCTTAGCATCAGCACACGTGCTGTTTCAGAACGAGTTCTCTTATCCATTCGCCTATGCTGCCCTTATAACTGGTGTATGAATATCACACTAGAACCAACTATAAAGTAACGGAAGATCATCACATTAGAGATGCTACTGATCCTACAAAATAACCAAGGGCAGAGGCACGTTCACTTTCTGTCCACAATGGTCATCCTCAGACACGCCAACAGGCCAGCGAAGCAACAACTGGGTTATTGAGAAAGACCAGCACATAACTGTAATTGTGGCGTGCATGTGTAGCCGAGTTCTCGACCCCTGAGTCACAATACATTCAGCACTTCTTGGAATCCCTCTGCCATATGATGATGATGATGACCATTAATACTGCCTGTCCATGGTTTTCTTGGCCTCCATCTGCAACATGATGATAATGATGACCATTGATACTGCCTGTCCATGGCTTTCTTTGCCTCCCTCTGTCACATGATGATGATGATTTCTTCTTCTTCTTTCGTTCGCTTGAAATATTTCTATAAGTGCAATGTTGTCTCTTGTATGAATCTAACAGTCTTTTTTAGTTCACTCAACGGTCCATAGAGTTTATCTTCCACTTTTGTCTCTCTAGGCCAGAAGGTTCGCCTGGATATGTTGTAGTTTTGGCAATCCTGGAGTATGTGCTCTGCTGTCTGAGACGCCAAACCACATGTGCACATGGCCGAGTCACCAATCTTGAATTTTATATACATGTGGCTGCGTAATCTATTGTGGCCTGTTCGATTGGCACCTTGCCATCTTGACAGACGGTAGTTTGTGCTTTAAAAAGGCATAATAACGTTTACATATGGCGGTAGCGAATGTGACTGATAAGGCCAATTTGCGCTGTAAATCTCCGTTCACAGTGGGTGCATGTGAACACGTGGTCATTTTCACCATCATGCACCATCTTACGTCTCACACGCTCGGTGTGTGACTTATCTGCAATCATTTTCTCCTTTGTCTTTATTCCATTTCTGATGTTTGCCCTCCATGCAACACGTTCAGCGGCGACTTGCTCCCAATGTGCATTATCAATGCCTGTATCAATCATGTCCCGCTTACACACATCTTTGTATCGTAGTAGAGGCCGACCCTGAGATCTCTTACCCATCTGTAATTCACCAAAAAAGATGTCCTTTGGTATTCTACCATCATCCATCCTCCTAAGATGTCCTATCCATCTAAGTCTACAAAGACTGAGCATGGAACAAACCGTCACACAACCTGATCTTTCCAATGCTTCAGTATTTGTAATTTTGTCTTGCCACTTAATACCAAGAATTCTTCGCAGACACCGCATATGAAAGCTGTTTAAACGTTTCTCTTGGTGTGAGTAAGTTGTCCAGGTGTTTCACTGCCATAAAGAAGAGTACTAAGGACACAGACTTGATAGACAAGGACTTTAGTTTTGGCAGTAAGCTTTCTGTTCTCCCACACTCTTTTTCTTAACCTGTTCATTTTTGTTGCTGCCTTACCAATCCGGATGTTGATTTCCTGATCTAGGGATAACTTGCAATTTACCACTGATCCTAGATATGTAAAATGGTGTACCATCTCTAGATTGATGGTACCCCATGTGTATCTTGTGACATAATCTGCGTCTTCTTTTTGCTAATTGTTAAACCAAATTCAGAACAAGCACTGGAGAATGCAGATAGTAGACATTGCAATTCTTCCTCAGAGTGGGTCGTAACTGCAGCATCATCTGTAAAAAGCAACTCTCTGATCAGAACCCTCCTAATTTTGGTCTTGGTCTTCAATCTCTGAGCATTGTAGAGGCCGCCATCTGGGCGTGAATGAATATATATACCACCATCCTGATCACGAAAGGCATATTTCAGTAGAAGTGAAAAGTATATTCCAAAGAGGGTGGGAGCTAGTACACAACCTTGCTTAACACCACTCTTGATTTCAAACTTTTCAGAAGTTGCACCATCAAACTTGATTATACCCTTCATGCCTGTGTGGAACGATTCCACAATAGACAGAAGAGTTGGTGGGCAGCCAATCTTCTTTAGTGCCTTGAACAGACCCTCACGACTGACCAAATCAAATGCCTTTGTGAGGTCGATGAAGGCAATAAACAGTGGTTGATTCTGTTCACTGCATTTTTCTTGCATTTGTCGCAATGAGAATATCATATCAATTGTAGACCGGTTCTGTCGAAAGCCACACTGTGATTCGGGGTAGACTTGATCTCCTAGGACTTAAAGTCTGCGCAGAACAATTCTGTCAAATACTTTTCCAACAATACACAGAAGTGAGATACCCCTATAGTTGTTACAGTCGCTCCGATCACCCTTGTTCTTGTACAGCGTTATGATGATTGAATCTTTGAAATCCTTTGGGACTTGTCCTTCTCGCCAGCATAGCTCTATTAGCTGGTGGATCTGTAGAGTGAGTGCGTCTTGCCCACTCCTGATAACCTCTATTGGAATCCCATCCTTACCTGGAGCCTTGCCAGATGCAAGTTGATTTATAGCACACTGTCCTGTTTTGAGGCGCACAATAATGACCTGTTCTGGTCTATCTAACGTGGTAGTCGTCTTGAGTAGGGTTTGGTGGCCTTCTGACTGATTTGATCATTCTTTTCTTTTGGTGGAATGTAATGGGCACATCAGGCTGTTCTTCTTTTGCTCCTTCCTTAGCCAATCGATCAGCTCTGTCGTTTCCAGGTACTCCACAGTGGGATGGTATCCACTGTATGGTGACCTTATGCTGACTGCTAAGTTCAGAAAGTAGTGTCTTTAGAATTGGTAATTTCCCAGACAGGAGTGCCTCTATTATTGATTTTGCATCTGCCAATATCACCACAGGTTGTCTACCATGGCGGGTATTTTGTAATTTCTCTGTTGCTATTTTGATTGCCTCAATTTCAACATCATAGTTATGGCAGTACTTTCCTGTTGGAACTCTGGCTGTATCCCTAGTATTATGTGGGTATTCTATATACACTCCCGCTCCTCCATTTCGAACAGCATTTTGCGCTGACCCATGATGATGACCATTGATACTGCGTGTCCATGGTTGTCTTGGCCTCCCTATGTCTCATGATGATGATGATTACCACTGATACTGCCTGCCCATGACTATGACTCTGCATTGTTTATGTTTACAACATTCATTCGACAATGTTTTTTTCTTCCTATGTGAATGTATAATGCACTATTGATGAATGAAAGATGGGTGATTGGAAAGACCGAATGTAAGACGGGCCTGCGTGCCCAATTTGTGACCTTTTAAAATAAAGTTGAATTGAATTGAATTGAATTGAATTTCTTGGCCTCCCTCTGTCACATGATGATGATGACCATTAATACAGCCTGTCCATGGCTTTTATGGCCTCCCTATGACTGCATTAATTTCTTTTTGTTGTTTTATACTTATGTCGGTAGCTGATGGGATTTCGTTATCATAAGATGCCAAAATTGCTGAATTTCTTCTTCTTCTTTTTTTTTTTTTTAAATGTCTATGACAATTAGCAGACACGTTTAGAAACATTCAATGACGGTTGAAATGTAGTTTCAGGGGAAATTACAAAGAATACCATAGACGAACAGAAAAAAAAATGTACGAGACTGTTCTAAAAGAAACATGTGAAAATCGTAAATTAATTAGATAAATTAGACGAAGGCAGTCGCTATTTGGTTTGACACGTTATGAAAAGAAATAAACTTTAAAAAAAAAATTAGTGACACCGACAAAATTAATAGAAAAAGAGCAATGGGGAAGGCACAGTGATAAATACATGGATAGCTTGGAAACATGGGATTGTCGTAACAAGAACACAGAACCCAGATGAGGAACCATAACTTCCGAAAAAAAAAAGAGGACATCGTGCCTTCTTCTCTTCCTCTCGAGGAAACTGGTCTGAAGCAGGCAAAGTCGATCATGACTCTCCACTCCTCTCTGACATCTGCTATTTTTATGACATTGGTGATGCTTATATTACTAAGCCGCGGTGCCATAGTGGTTAGTGCGCTTGCCGCATCAACCAGGGTTCCATCCACAATAGAGATCGGTTCTAAGGCCGAGTCACAATTTAAAAAAAAAGTTATATACAGTTTTCACAATTTTTTGGAAATTGTGTGGGAAGATAAATCTACGAGGAACGGAACTTGCCACTTCATCTCATATGTGTCTGTAAAGATAAATCGACGAGGAACGGAACTTGTCACCCTACTTCATATCACGCACATGAGCACTACCACATGTCACACACTGACAACTAGCACATGCCACACACTGGACCACTACTTCATGTCACACACAACTACCACATGCCACACACTGGACCACTACTTCATATCACACACAACTACCACATGCCACACACTGGACCAGTACTTCATGTCACACACAACTACCACATGCCACACACTGGACCACTACTTCATGCCACACACAACTACCACATGCCACACACTGAACCACTACTTCATGTCACACACTGAGCACTGCCTCATATCACGCATTGGACTACTACCTCAGGCCACATACTGGACCACTACATCATGCCACACAATGATCACTGCCTCTTGCCATACACTAATCGCTACATTATGTCACAAGCTGACCACGACCACATGACACACACTGACCACTACCTCATGCCACACACTGACCACTACCTCATGTCACACACTGACCACTACCTCATGTCATACACTGACCACTACCCCATGTTACACACTGACCATTATCTCATGTCACACACTGACCACTACATCATGTCACATACTGACCACTACATCATGCCACACACTGACCACTACCTCATGCCACACACTGACCACTACCTCATACCACACACTGACCACTACATCATGTCACACACTGACCACTACCTCATGTCACACACTGGTCGCTACCGCATGTCACTCACTGACTACTATCTCATGCCACTCACTGACCACTACCTCATGTCACACACTGAACACTGCCTCATGCTATACACTGAGCACTATCTCATGTCACACAATGACCACTACCTCATGCTATACAAAAATCATTACCTCATGTCACATACTGACCACTACTTCATGTCACACACTGATCACTACCTCCTGGCACACACTGACCACTACCTCATGCCACACACTGACCACTACCTCATGCCATACACCGATCACTACCTCATGTCATACACTGACCACTGCCTCATGCCATACACCGATCACTACCTCATATTACACATTGACCACTACCTTATACCATACACCGATCACTACCTCATATCATACACTGACAACTACCTCATTTCGCACACTGACCACTACCTCGTGTCACACACTGGACCAGTACAATACCGCATATTACATACTGACCACTCCTCATGCCACACACTGATCACTACCTCTTGCCACACACTGACCACTACCTCTTACCATACACTGACCACTACCACATATCACACACTGACCACTACCTCATGCCACACACTGACCACTACCTCTTACCACACACTGACCACTACCTCTTGCCACACACTGACCACTACCACATATCACACACTGACCACTACCTCATGCCACACACTGACCACTACCTCTTGCCACACACTGACCACTACCTTTTGCCACACACTGACCACTACCAAATATCACACACTGACCACTGCCTCGTGCCACACATTGACCACTACCTAATGCCATACACTGACACTACCTCATATCACGCACTGGATCACTAACACATACCAAACACTGACCACTTGTCATCTCCCCTTGATGCATCCTCGAAACAGTTAACCTTTGTCTTGACCCGGTGTTTTTGTAATTATTTATAATACCAGTGTGAATACACTGTGTGTACATGCCATCTTTGGCTTGATATTGTCTTTCTTAAAGTTTTTATTTCCTGCTTGTTTGTATCTGCTGTGGCGTGTGTTGTTTGTATGTTTACAAGTATATTAACTATAGTATAGTACTGTATCGCAAATCAGTTTCCCGCCATGGGTCTGTGATGTGATATCACCTCATCTACGAACGAACTGGCGACCAGTCTTTCCCTCACTTAGTGAGATGACGAACGCAGGCGTCGACAACCTCGTCCGACCGTGCTCCTGACATTACCAGCCCAGCTGCTTTTGTTACAACACGTGACTGCAGACGGCAATACCAATTCTGTGTTGCTATACTCCTTTCAGCAATCCACTGATTATACGTGCATTTACATCATTTGGTTTTCAGACTGTAGAAGGTTAAAAGACTTCAGTGTCATTTTACCGAGGACTATGTCGAGTTGTATAAAACTCGAGGCTTAATTTGATCGCGTGAGCGAATTCCAAACGTGATTTCGTTAGGGATAATTTTGGAAGGAACATTTTCACACATCATAGAATACTTAAGACATGCGGCATTGCTGTGGCTGGCACGCTGGCCTTCCCCATTTCGGCAGATTTAAAAAAAAAATGACACATATATCCCTCATTCATGATGTTCCACATTTTCTTCATTCATGGTGTTCCACATATATATTTTATACAATTAACATAATTGTAAATAAAACATGCGCTTCATATTTCTTTTTGCCATATGAAGTTAGTTCTTTGGCAGAAACGACCGCTGTGGTGTGAAGTGTTAGTTCCTTACGTATATTAGCCTCTCCAGACGTGGGTCCTATGTTTTACTTCACTTCTCACTCGATCCCAGAAAGCCTTCACCACATCAGCCTTGTCATAGTCTAGCTCTCAGCCCAAACGGAGCCGCAGCAGCCGGTCTATCGGCCTGTTCATGTCCTCGTATACCTGCGTGCCCAGGGCAGAAAATCCATGATATGCACCTCACCTTCGTCTTTTCGGGCGCTGCAAGTCCGTCTGCATCGAGTATACCAGCTTTTATTGTAAGATGCCTCTATTGCGAGTCTATCACCAAACGACAGGTCGTGGTGATGCCCTTCCAGCATTGTCCACAAAGAGATGAAGAGAGATATTGGTTAGTATGGTTCCTTCTGCTGGTATACCACATATCTACATCCCCATCGACCTTGCAGACCTCTTCTTTTAGGCATGATATCTGTTCAACCATACCAGCCAGACTTTAGCGCTATCACAGCTTGGGAATCACTGATCTGGAATATAACTAAATTGTTATCGTGACCTATTATTGTTATCGTTCAGTTCCCGCCCTTGGTGCTGACTCAGAAATAATCGCCATAATTAACATGATCAAGTGACTGGCTGGCTGTTGGGTGGCGTAAAAATCATTACCTTGTCTCGAAAGCTTGCAATGCTGTCCCAGATTGCTGACGACTCCGTCTGTTGATTAACTGGTATAATTCTGTGCAGCACAGCTAACTATATTTGTGTGTTCTTTGCTGAGCCACGATACCAAACCATCAGTTATTTCATCTATTGTTATCAACAACGAATTGACGTCTGCGGCTTAGCGGCTGTAAACGTAGTTTCACAATCCGAGATACCCGTTTCGAAGTCAGCACCAGAAGATTTGGGAGCAGATCACATTACGTCGATTGTCAGAATTGTATGAATGTCGGTCGTTCCGAAAGCAACAGATATGTGCGGAGCGTAACAGTGAATAATGTTGGGGTTGATTGCAACGTCCTGTAATGGATATGCAACGAAGTAACGCTTATCAACCTCACGATTGCCTCTTACTGTCACACCCAAAATCCACAATTCTACAAGTCCATGTTTCCGAGTATATATCTGGTGACGATTGGTCACAGTAACTTACAACTGATTGCTACAGGTCAAGTTAAAACTTACAAGTCCACCACATGTAAACACACAGGTTACCAGAAACCGACTTGTAGAAACTGGAATGCATAATGAACCATATTTTACTCACTCTGGTTTGTAGTCTGGGCTACTGAGGCCACTCTATGTGGAATCCAACATACGAATGACGGGGGATGCGTGGTCTTGAGGAATGGTGTCCGCCTCGAGTGCTGGAGGTCCCGGGTTCAAGCCCCGGCGAGGACCGGGATTTTTTCACGTGGACTTCTAGTAATAAAATTTCCCCTGGTCTCTGGGTAGTGAGATCGGACGCCGGTATGTATTGTTGCACACGTAACAAATCCCTTGGCAGTTGGAAATCGAAAAAGAGTAGCCTAACATCGCTACCCGGGCAAAATTTCGAGTTAAAAATCTAACCAAAGTATTTCAGGATCCTCGCCGGTGCTACGGAGTTCGTGCACTGAGCTGAGTTTCTCCAAACTCAGGTTTGAGTTAGGAGGAGAACGGAGCACTTATGGGTTACACCCGTGTGCCGTGATGTTGATCCATCGACTAAACTAAACTAAACTATAGGGATGACTGCGATGGTTACAGAAAAAGACGAAACGAAAGACACACAAAAATGAAAGCGGACGATTTGATCAACATTTCGATAAGCGAACAAGAAAAAAACGGAAAACAAGAATCATCATCATTATGTGCCATGCCGATAAGCGTAAGCGGTCATGTTTCTCCACCTCACATGATCACCAGAGTCGTGGATCAGCTCCGTATTTTAGTCTCGACCATGCCACGTGGCCAATTCACCCAGGTAGTTAATTCTATGCCTTCCCCTTGTTCTTTTCCTCTCAATCTTGCCAGTTATCACCAAGTTCTTCAATGTATTTGTTCTTATAAGGCGTCCCCCCACCCTCTGAAGTGCCTCCACCTTGCGTGTCCCAATGACCACAAGAGCTCTGCCGACGGAAGCACAACTAAATGTCCAACAGGCCTTAGGATGGGGACCAGACCAAGAGAGACACAACTTGAAGTAGAGATAGACTGATGATAGGCAGTCAAAGACCGATTCTGGCGCATGATGCCACTAAGTCTTGGTCCGGACACATACTTTAAGGCTTTCCGCCGAGGGATACGACTGAACGTCTCTAAGTCAACATCCCCCGAATGTGAGAGCCGGACCGATATTCACCCACTGCTAAATGGAGGTGAGATGCTAAGCCTGCTACATGCTTGGTTCAGATACTTGTGTGAAGGCTCTCATCCGAGGGATAAGAGGGATCCCCGGATGAGACAGCCCTGCACAGAGGTAAGGTGCTGAGCCAACAGCACATGTAGCCTACCTCGTCGGCGTTTCTAAAGGTGGAAATCGTCTCAATCGCACGCAGTGGTAACGATGCAAGTCTGTACTAAAACTCATTGAGTGAGTATAGTCAAAGATGGAGAAACGTCTCATTAACACGAAATGGAACGCTTGGCTAGCAAATCCATTACATGGAGGTCCGAAGTAAAAAGCTGCAGAGTGGATGCCGTCTGCAGACTAAGGTAGAAAGACGTCTCACTAACACGAAAAGGAGCTCTGGGCTAGCGAATCCATTACGTGGAAGTACAAAGCGAAAGCTTGCTGAGCTGATGTCTTCCGCAGGCTGACTGTTCCTGGTTTGCGTGGGGAGTAGCCAGTAGCGATCGAGATGCCTAATACATGGAAGTGAGGAATTAAAGTAGCCATGAGCAGGAAGTGGCGACCTCTTGGGTGAGCCCAGTTTCGGAGCATTATGTGCCGGCTCTGCAATTATGGAAGCCTCCTTGGATGGCGGGGAATGCTCATGGTCTGTCTCTGCCTTCCCTTGAGGGTTGACCGTGCTGTCTCTGACCGTTGTACCTTGACCAGCTGAGATGTGGGCAACACCACAAAAAAATGTTCCTCGAAACCCCCAGGGTGGTTAACCTGATTAAAAAACGCCCAAAGAAGTCGGATGTGCCGGCCGAAATGTTCCAAAATAAACTGGCACAACGCGAAAACGTCTGAGTAAAATGTCCCCCGTGCTCGGAACAGCTCTGACTAACTAGTCTTCCGAACGTCCTTCGTGTCCGGAACAGCTCTGACCAGCTAGTTTTCTGAATGTCCCTCGTGCTCGGAACAGCTCTGACTAACTAGTCTTCTGAACGTCCTTCGTGTCCGGAACAGCTCTGACTAACTAGTTTTCCGAATGTCCCTCGTGCTCGGAACAGCTCTGACTATCTAGTCTTCCGAATGTCCTTTGTGTCCGGAACAGCTCTGACTAGCTAGTTTCCGAATGTCATCGTGCCTGGAACAGCTCTAACTAGTTTGTTTTCCGGGCACAGCGACTAGCACATGTCCGAATCGAAAGCTCGCTGAGTGTATACCGTCTGCAGACCGTCCGTGCCTGGTTTGTGCAGAGAGCGGCCCGTAGCGAACGATAAGTCCAATACATTGAAGTGAGGAATTAAAGCAGCCATGAGCAGGACGTGGTGATTCCCTCGGTGAGCCCAGCACCAGAGCGCTAAGTGTCGGCTCTGCAAATATGGAAGCCTCCCTGGATGGCGGATAACACCCATGGACTGTCCCTGCCTTCCCTTAAGGGCTGATCGTGAAGTATTCAACCGTTCTAACTTGATCAGCCGGGATGTGGACGGCACCAAAAAAGTGAGAGTCTTCCAGAAATACAAACCTGGTTTAAAAAACGCACACAAAAGTCGAATGTGCTGACCTAAGGGTCTAGGCCAAAAGAGTGCATAACAATACACCGTAATTACATCTGGAAAAAAAAAACACACACTCTGGATGAACGCAGAAGCAGAAGAAGAAGATACGACGCCCACAAATGTTGACTGTCTACGTCTAATTTCTCTGACCAATTTACTGTTTTAATTTATTTCTTGTAGGACTGGCTCGTTGGTTTTACTGCCTGCCCATGGTATTCTTTGCATTTTTCTCAGAAACCACATTTCCAATGCCATTTGGTGTTTTTCAGTTTGCCTGCTCGTTGCCCAGACTTCACGTCCATACAAAAGTACAGATTCTATGTTGCACTTCAACACTGTTTTTCTAAAACAAGAATTTAAAAAAAAAGTCGCTTAAAAGTCGACAAGGTCGACTTAACTGCACCGGGTTGTATCCCATATGGCTTAGTCTCTTTCCGGCAGCGCGGAAAGCGTCGCACAAAGCACGAACTCCGTAGCTCCAGCGACGACCCCCAGGAATCTCCGAAAAAAAATTCACTCGTGAACTGAAGGACGCAGACCAGAATCGAACCCACAACCTTCGGAGCCCGATTCAGACGGCTTGATCACTTCGCCACGGAGACTCCCCCCCCCCCCCCCCCCAAAAAAAAAAAACAAAACAAAAAAAAAACAAAAAAAAAAACAAAAAACAAAACAACAACAACAACAACAAGAAAAACAAGAACACTGAGTTATAAATTGACATATCGCAATCATAAGTAACCCAAGGTGTCTGAATGAAAGCAATATAAGGTGAGTATCAACATCTTCATATAACCAATCCTGATACGTGCGGCTGGTCACGGCTATTTTAGTGTTAAATCTCAACTGATCATCAGAGCCTTGGATCAGCTCTGTACCCTTGTCCCAGTTGTGCCATGTGAACAAACCAGCCAGGTTTTGATCACTTTCTCTTCTCCTTGCTCTTGTCCCATCAAGTTTGCCAGTTTTCAGGAAGTTTGAACTCGGGTTTCTCTGCATTACGTGCCCAAATGATTTTGACTGTGAAGGTATAATGTCTCTCCTTCCTTTACGGTTTTCATTTGTTTCTCCAGGTACTGTCTCATTCGGTTTGCCATCCATGGTATTGTTTTCATGTTCACAAGAAGTCAAATGTAAACTTCTACTCGATGTTTCTCAGCTGTCTCCTCATTGCCCGTGATTCACATGCATGCAACAGTATAGGGCCTACGTAGCTCTTATTTACCAGGACTGACGAGAAATTATCACACTGCTGACATTATCTAGGATAAGGCCCTTGCAAGTATATGATAGCTTGTCATGCGCAGTTGAGGTCTCTCTGGAATCGTATCTTCTTCTGTTGCTTGCCACAGCTGGATCATAAATTACCTGGTACTGTTTCTTGTCTAGGAGATAAATCCCCGAGTGTCTCGGCCACATGACGTAAATAGAACAACATAGACCTGATCCACGATTGCCTAAGATGGCGAACCTTGACTTCCCGCGCTTATCTTAAAAAGTCGCTTAAAAGTCGACAGGGTCGACTTCAATGCACCGGGTTGTTATCCCATATGGCTCAGTCTCTTTCCGCAGCGAGGAAAGCGTCGCACAAAGCACGAACTCTGTAGCTCCAGCGACGACCCCTAGGAGTCTCCGGAAAAGTGCACTCGTGAGCCAAAGGATGTGGCCCAGAATCGAACCCACAACCTTTGAAGCCCTAGTCAGACGGGAGTTTAAGAACAAGTGCTCTTATCCATTCGGACATGGATTATCTCCTAAAGTGGTTAAATGCCAAAAAAGAAACATTTTCGAAATAAAGATATTCTATTTGAAACACCTTGTATAGGAAGTAAATTTGCTTCAATGTTGTTAATGCTGGCATGAAAGAATCCTGTGTTTAGTTGAGAATTGCCGGCAGTTTGTGATGACGTTAATTGTGTTTGCTGACGTTTCACTTCTGTTTACAGGGACCCAGCATTTTCTTGAGTGCGTGACACAAAATAAATTTAGTTGCCGATTGAAAGACCTCAAACAAAACAAATCAGACTTAAAATCAATGCATGTCGTCAATTAGGAAAACATCGACATTGGTCACATGTTTGGTCAAATGAAACCATAATCAATAAAAACGTCATTGATTTGTTTCGTTATTTGTTTTCATTGCGGTATTTTGATCATTGCTAGTGTGCACGGAGAGTGTTGTTGTTGTTTTTTTTTTCTTTTTCATTTTGATGAATACAGGCCACTTGCTCAGGCAGTCCAGTCGCCGTGTAGTGTGTATGTCTAGATTTGTGTTGATTGGATGGTTGTTGTCTGCTACGTTTTGTGCCGCTGCACCTAGATAAGACATATATTATTACCTCTCTGTTGGCGCTTCTCTTCTAGTAAACATGTTGACATTACGTAGTACCTACCTACCTACCTACCTACCTACCTACCAACACACCTACCTACCTACCTACCTGCCTGCTTGCCTACCTACCTACCTACCTACCTACCCATCTACCTACCTGCCTGCTTACCTACCTACCTGCCTGCCTGCTGCCTACCTACCTACCTACCTGCCTACCTGCCTGGCTGCCTGGCTGCCTGCCTATCTACCTACCTACCCACCTACCTACATATCTACCTACCTACCTATCCGTCTACCTGTCTGTCTGCGTGTATGTCTGTCTATATGTATATCTGCCTGCCCTTCCGCCCATCTGTTGGTCTGTCGACTGGCAGTCTATCGGTCTGTAGGCCGCCCGGTAGATCGGTCGGTCGGTCGGTCGGTTGGTCGGCTGGTCGGTCGGTAATCAGTTGAATGGTAGTTCGGTCTGTCCTTATGTTTGTAGGTTCGTCGGTAGGTCAGTGGGTAGGTAGGTCAGTCAGTCGGATCGCCTGCCGGTGTGTGTAACTGTTTACCTCCTTCTGAATGAGAAATAAAAATACACAACGGTAAAATGAGTGAGAGAGAGAGAGAGAGAGAGAGAGAGAGAGAGAGAGAGAGAGAGAGAGAGAGAGAAGGAGGGAGAGAGAAAACGCAGTGTGTGGATCATTTGCAGCTGTGGGCATCAGCTATATTGCAGTTGTTGTTGTTGTTGTTGTTGTTGTTGTTGTTGTTCTTGCTGTTGTTGTCAGACGCCAGTGGTTCCCGCACTGGCACCCATCAGAGTATCAACCAATGGGTGGATTCGACATCATGAGCTGTCTTAGAACAGTTGGCATGGAGTCTCCACGTCCAAGTTGTTACGTCGCCTGCCTCGCGCTCCTAAGGTTGTGGGTTCAACTTCGGGCTACAACATTGGGGAGACTCCTGAGGGTCGCCGCTGGAGCTACGGATCTCGTGCATTGTGTGACGCGGCGGAAAGATGCCGAGCCATATGGGATAAAACCATGTGCAATGTAGTCGACCTCCTGCCTTTTCGACGATTAAAAAATAATTTTAGAACTGTTTGCCGAAATGAGGGCTTTGAACAGAGTCAGTCAGCATCAGTAGTTAGAATGTAAATGTTCAGATTGAAGAGCGGTTTGTTTGGCAAAGAATAGAACATCCATTATGAAAGGACATTCGTAACCTCACAACAGACAAGCAAAGTTAATTGTTTGACAAGGATGAATTACCTACGGAGTGCTTGCTTGCTTGCTTGTGTTCATTGGCTTGAGCTCCAACGCAAAGTCCTGTATGTCGGATGAAGTCATCCTGTTGTCCAACATCAGTGTGTTGTCATACAAGACCTGAGGTTTGCGTGAGTATCCGTTGTCCCATGTCTGGCTTATTTGTGTGCAGACTGGTGGTTCCTCGCCATACAGGCAGACACTCTCCGACTTCGGAGGAATCGGCGATCCTATTGACTTCAGCCAGGACCCCGAAGGGACCTGTTGCCCAGGACGCTCGACGAGGACGCGTCAATAGGTCTTGGCCAGTATATAACCCGGCCCTGGTGCCTTGGAAACACCTCTGCGTCCCACCTACGGAGTGATCGGAGCACTTACGGACGTTTCCGGAGTGCAATGATGATAATTTGAACCGAACTGAACTCTCACCTATGTGTCCTCCGATCGTTACACATGGATGTTTTGAGTGTCTGGCTGTTTGTGATTTCTTGTCAAGATTACGTTCAGTGGTTTGCTATTGAGGAGCGGCCGGCCGAGTGGCTATAATGCTGGATTCTCCTTCGGGCGGCCCGGGTTTGAATCCTCGGTGGATTTATTTTCTGTTAGGGGCAATAAGAAAATCCTAACCTGCGCAGTTCGCGACGACTGCACTGGCCAGGCGGCCTTAATTCCTCAGGCTCAAAGACCCCCCCCCCCCTTCCCGCCATATACCACAAGATACTATATTTGCAGTAAACGACAATTTGTTTTTGCTCTCTGAACTTGAATATACAATCATTATGGCAGTGTAATTTTGATGTATGGATGCAAATTTACATACTTCGAGCGCACATGCACACCCCATACATCAAAAAGCCTTTCATGTATAACAAAACATGACGGCTGCTAAAGAGGAACATGCTATTCATCCAATATTAATCGTGAATAGTTTTCGCACTCCATCAATTTGTGTCATATTTCGTTCTCGGTAAATTGTTCTTCCATTGCGTGAAAACAGGCATGAGTCATTGAAAGCTACCAAGGCAAGACCTTGTTCTTTGATACAGCACGTCACAATTAACACGGCTGGTCGCTACTTATACAGCCATTCATGTACACTCTTACAGGTGATAGGCTACAGTAGCACGTGTGACAGAAAATAGGCCTCGGATCTGAAATAAGCGTCGGACATCTCTTCCTGTTGTTGTCGGAATTGTGGGTGTATTTATGTTTGAATGTGTATGCTTCTGTACTGCAATTTGTGCGAGGTTTCGCTGAGATTCTCGTCTCTGTCTCGACGAAGGGATTGCGAATGCATTTCGTAATCCCGCATACCTGTTCGAAACACAGCTGCATGCGATTTGGAAGCAAACAGTCTTTACGTTGGTTTCTATACAATGGTATGAGTGCCGTTCGTACAGAAAGCAATAGCAAACTACTAAACGTAAACTTGCCCAGGAAACACAAACAGCCAAAAAATGCTGGGGTTGGCCACTACGTGCTGTAAATGATATGCAAATAACTTTAACTTCGCTGAAATTACCGTACTTGCTATGTGTCATCATCGTCGTCGTCATCATCATCATCATCATTATTAGCATCATAATCATCACTAATATTTTCAGTATCATCATCATCATCATCATCATCATCATCATCATCATCATCATCATCATCATCATCATCATCATCATCATCATCATCATCATCATCATCATCATCATCATTAACATCATCACCATCATCGCCATCAGCATAATCACAGTGAAGCAGATATTTTACAGAAGACCTCTTCCACCGTGGTCCGCCGGAAAGAATCTCGATCTTCTGCCAGTTCCACTGCCCCCTGTATTTTCATGCCGGTTGTGTCTGTAGGGTACACAATCACATAAACATGTATTATCATGTAAATTTCCGTTAACTAAGCATTGAAATTGCCGAAGATATTAAGGAATAAAACAAATAAGACAATGACCCTAGTAAGGCGATATATCGTCCTTTTATTCAATTGGGAAGTCACGTTTGGCGATATATTATCCTTCCGCACTGAATCAGTTAGTGTTGTATAACCTCTACATTACTGTGACCAATCTCCCTTGACGTCTGTTGAACGGTGCCCGTTGTTGTCAGATATCGAGCCTAGGGTTTCACAATTAGGGCATTTTGTCTGTTTGTGGTTTCTGTGTCTACATTCACCAAGGGAATACACTGTTTTGATTTTCCTTAAACTTTAGCGTAAAGGTGTGGAAATTTATATACAAATTTAGAATTATCTTGCAAAAATGTTGTACATTCCTATATGCAATTAAGAGTTATTTGAAACATTAAGTAATTCCTATTTTTAAAGAAGTGCAACAGTCTCACTTAGTGGATGGTACATGAAACATAGTAACAAGCATTACAATTTACTGGTGAGACTTGGGGAAAAATAGAGAAACAAACAACATAACTAAGAAGCTCGACAGAGAAAAAAAAACACACAGACAAAATGACTAAATCTAGACAAATAACAACACATACACACACAATATGACGAAAGCTAGGCAAATGGCAACACACACACACACACGCGCGCGCGCACGCACGCACGCACACACGCACGCACGCACACACACACACACACACACGTATTAACGTTTCAACAGATGTCTGTACTCGGGGAATGGCAAGAAGAAACTAGCTTCATTGGGTCATCGCTGTTATCTGCCAGCCAGCCGGGTAGTCACAATTACTGCTTAGATAACGCCAACCAGAAAGTACCATCTCCCAAATGTTGACGTTCGTTTCTCGTAAAGTCCACTATTGCTCGGTGATGAAGATAAATTACCAGCACGTGTTCCCCACGGCCTGGAATGTAACGTTATGAGGGCTGCTGACACCGGCCCCGCCCTGTTGGATTTACCCGATCAAGAAATGTTAACAAAATGGGGATCGTATTTTCTCGTTAGCTTGTTGGGATAACAGTGGTGTGACGTCTGTAACCCGACCGTGAACACAGCCTTCGGGTATGTACCCATGCAGTGTAGTTTTTTTTTTTTTTTTTACAGCGTTTCTCAGAATTGTAGTTTATACGAGGATAGGTCAGAAAGTTATGCACCACAATTATTATCTCTTTAACCGTTAATAATATACAAATGAAATTTAGTCACAATGTTCATGAACATGTACAGCAAACATTTCTACTTCTCAACATAATCCTTATCAACCTTAACGGTCTTACGCCATCTTGAAACAAGACCATATATCCGAGATCCGTACATTTTGTCCTGTTTTCATAGCCATTTCTTCACTGCATTAATCACTCCCTCGTTGTCTTCAAACTTTGTCCTATGGATAGCATTCGCAAGGGGACCGAAAAGATGGAAACCAGATGGAGACGGGTCAGGACTGTAAGGTGGATGGGGCAGTACATTTGACCACATTTTGTCGAGTGCCTCCCTTGTTTGCAAACTTGTGTGAGGACGCGTGTTGTCGTGATGGAGAAGCAGTTGCTCTCGATTCGTGTGAGACCTAACCATGCAGTAACGACGATTGAGTGTTGTGATGCTGACTGCGATGTCCTGTAAAGGACACACAACAAGCTTGATATAATATATACGACGTTTCAGGCAAACCTCTCTACGGAAAGAGACAGAGCCACATCGTGTAGAACTCGATGCAATGAAGTCAATTCTCTGTCTTTACACCCCTTTTTAAAACTGCGTTCGTGTACTATCCTAAGATTCTGTTTGTGTGATCCATGGCAGAAGATTGGCGAGTGTATGGGGTGTGTCTAGAGGTGTTCTCATCGCGAACAAAATATACTAGGGCTATGGGAGGAATAGAACACGGACACTTACCAATTAACTGCCATAGCTCAAGTCGGACGTGTATGTCATTCCATTGAGGTTATTGTACTGACCACTTGACTGCCATAGCTCCAGTCGGACGTGTATGTCATTCCATTGCTGTTATTGTACTGACCACTTGACTGCCATAGCTCCAGTCGGACGTGTATGTCATTCCATTGAGGTTATTGTACTGACCACTTGACTGCCATAGCTCAAGTCGGACGTACATGTCATTCCATTGAGGTTATTGTACTGACCACTTGACTGCCATAGCTCAAGTCGGACGTACATGTCATTCCATTGAGGTTATTGTACTGACCACTTGACTGCCATAGCTCCAGTCGGACGTGTATGTCATTCCATTGAGGTTATTGTACTGACCACTTGACTGCCATAGCTCAAGTCGGACGTACATGTCATTCCATTGAGGTTATTGTACTGACCACTTGACTGCCATAGCTCAAGTCGGACGTACATGTCATTCCATTGAGGTTATTGTACTGACCACTTGACTGCCATAGCTCAAGTCGGACGTACATGTCATTCCATGGAGGTTATTGTACTGACCACTTGACTGCCATAGCTCAAGTCGGACGTACATGTCCTTGCATGCAGATGACTGAGTCTGAAGATTTGCATGACGTCATCTGTAGATAACACCCGTGAACACACTCAAAGCTGGCCTTTTGACAAGCTCATGTTTCCCAGGAAGATTCATGTTATCTTTGATAATCTTTTTTTCTGATAGTGCATGCCGTGTGGCGTGGGTCATCATGTCTCTTCCCTGCATTCTGTCTCTTGTGCTGTGAGCCATTTCTGATACCAACGTTCCTCCACGCCATGATGTCGGACTGCCCGATATCTCCTCTCTTTGTCTTCCCCTGCTTATCCTCCCCTACAGCTTCCCCAGTGTAACGACGCACTCAAGCATGCTCCTTCTCATGACATGCCCATATAATGTGGACAGCCGCCTTCTGGTGAGAGTAATCAGTTCTTCTTGTGAGCTACTTCTTTCAGATGATCTTTATTTCGCAATTTGTCCATTGCGTTCTCATCAATATTCGATATAAACCACTTCTCTGCAGTTTCCACATAATTCTTCACGTGTCTGCTAATTGTTCATGATTCACACAGGGACTGGCTCGATATAATAACAATACAATTTGAATACTCTTTGTTTGTACACGCTCATTTTAGGGGAGAAAGTATCAAGTTATTCATCAGATTATCTTATAACTGAATTTACGCAATGGTGCAGTCACTTGTGAGGCAACCAGGACTGCAAGAGCTGTGAAGAAAAGACAGAACAGAAAAACCACTGCAGAAAATCCTCCTCCGGAAACGTCAAGCATTCTTTGTCCATATTGTCAAAGAACATTTCGAGCCAAAATAGGCCTTATCAGCCATCTTAGGACTCACGGCTCCATACTTTCAACCCCACTGGATGAAATGAATGGTGATCATCATTCTTGATGGACAAACAACAACACAAAATTATAACTGAAAACGCCACCACACGTTAACACACAATTACCGTACGTTATTTGTGTGATTAGTGGAGTAGAAATCAAGCTATATATTTCATTTCATCTGGGACGAAGGGTTACGGGCGAAATTCATAATCCCGCATACCGCATTCAAAACACAGCTGTGGGCGATTTGGCAGCAGACGGTTTCGCTTTGATATTTTCATACAATGGTATAAGTGTCGGTCTTTCAGGAAGCAATGGCAAACTATTGAGCGTAAAATTGCCAAGAAATCACAAACAGCCAACACATTTTGGGGTGGAAACACTACGTCGGGCGATTTTTGAGCCAATTAGAGGTAACGTGTCAGTTGCATGTCGTTTACAGAACGCTGCATTCAACCCCAGCATTTATTTTCAATTTGTGATTAACTAAGCAATTTACTCTCGGTGATTTGCCATTTCTTTCTGAAGGGCTGACACCTCCTAATATCGAAATAATCGCAGAGCGGTCTGCTTTCAAATCACCCTAGGCAGATTTCGAACCCTGGACTCGGTTTATCGGGGAATTGTGATACACTCTCCACTAAGCCACATCTCCGATTTCACTTTAAGTATAAGCCACTTCAAGTATAAGCCACTTCAAGTATAAGCCATTTCATCAAGTGTAAACCACTTCAAGTATAAGCCACTTCAAGTATAACCCACTTCAAATATAAGCCACTTCTAGAATAAGCCACTTCAAGTATAAGCCACCTCTAGAATAAGAATAGAAAGTAAAACCCGACACTGTATTTTTCATCGATCATAAATATTTGATTCCCTTCCAGTCGGATTATCAAAGAAATTAAACCTCAAAAAGTGTGAAACAGATTATAAAAGAACACAGGCATACAACTGCGGACTGGGGGGATAGATGTTAATAAAATATAAAATAACCACACACAAAGTAAACTGAACCTGAAAGCAAATAAATACGAAGTGTTGGCCTGCTCACATTCGTGCCACATTCCGCTGATTTATCAAGTGTGATAATCGGTGTTTATTTCTGCTGCCTGGCCTCCCCCTGGCTTTGTGAAGGATATTAATATTTACGATAAATAAATTTCTAGACATTAATGTCCTGAGAATACCGTGGACCGAGGAGAAGAAGAATGTTGAAATTTTACAAGATTTCAACATGGAAGAAAACTGGCTGATAAATAGTTTGGTGTCTTGGACACTGACATACTTTGGCCGAATGGACAAAAGCGCTCGTTCTTAAAGTTCCGGTGCGTTGATGCTGGTTCACCCCAACACGGTCATTTGGACTAAAATGTTGACTCTCGTCCTTGACTTGGGGACATAAATTACAAGTACCTCAGAAATCGATGTGGGTTCGCCTGAAGGTAAGGGACACTGGTAATAACCAAAGCAAATCCACACTCAAAAATCAGTCCAGTGCATCAGAAGCTGAAGCATGTGTATGGACTACGTTTGAGTTAGAAGTGAAGGAGCGCAATACTTTGGCTATATTAAAAGCCACAGTGGTATAAGTCACTTCAAGTATAAGCCACTCCATCAAGTGTAAACCACTTCAAGTATAAGCCCCTCCATCAAGTGTAAACCACTTCAAGTATAAGTCACTTCAAGTATAAGCCACTCCATCAGGTGTAAACCACTTCAAGTATAAGCCACTCCATCAAGTGTAAACCACTTCAAGTATAAGTCACTTCAAGTATAAGCCACTCCATCAGGTGTAAACCACTTCAAGTATAAGCCACTCCATCAAGTGTAAACCACTTCAAGTATAAGTCACTTCAAGTATAAGCCACTCCATCAAGTGTAAACCACTTCAAGTATAAGCCACTCCATCAAGTGTAAACCACTTCAAGTATAAGTTATTTCAACAGGTGTAAGCCACTCCATCAGGTGTAAACCACTTCAAGTATAAGCCACTCCATCAAGTGTAAACCACTTCAAGTATAAGTCACTTCAAGTATAAGCCACTCCATCAGGTGTAAACCACTTCAAGTATAAGCCACTCCATCAAGTGTAAACCACTTCAAGTATAAGTCACTTCAAGTATAAGCCACTCCATCAAGTGTAAACCACTTCAAGTATAAGCCACTCCATCAAGTGTAAACCACTTCAAGTATAAGTTATTTCAACAGGTGTAAGCCACTCCATCAGGTGTAAACCACTTCAAGTATAAGCCCCTCCATCAAGTGTAAACCACTACAAGTATAAGTTATTTCAGCAGGTGTAAGCCACTCCATCAAGTGTAAACCACTTCAAGTATAAGCCACTCCATCAGGTGTAAACCACTTCAAATATAAGCCACTTCATCAAGTGTAAACCACTTCAAGTATACGCCACTTCTTTGGCTATATTAACAGTCACCGTAGCTTGGAGAGAACAGTTATAGGTTGAAGAGCATGAAGATGGACACAGGACACTGCAGACAGCTGGGAAATGAGGGAACACAAGGCGGGAGAAGTGCACACAGGACACTGCAGACAGCTGAGACATGAGGGAACACAAGGCGGGAGAAGTGGACACAGGACACTGCAGACAGCTGGGACATGAGGGAACACAAAGCGGGAGAAGTGGACACAGGACACTGCAGACAGCTGGGACATGAGGGAGCACGAGGCGGGAGAAGTGGACACAGGACACTGCAGACAGCTGGGACATGAGGGAACACAAGGCGGGAGAAGTGCACACAGGACACTGCAGACAGCTGGTACATGAGGGAACACAAGTCGGGAGAAGTGGACACAGGACACTGCAGACAGCTGGGACATGAGGGAACACAAGGCGGGAGAAGTGCACACAGGACACTGCAGACAGCTGGTACATGAGAGAACACAAGGCGGGAGAAGTGGACACAGGACACTGCAGACAGCTGGTACATGAGGGAGCACGAGGCGGGAGAAGTGGACACAGGACACTGCAGACAGCTGGGACATGAGGGAACACAAGGCGGGAGAAGTGGACACAGGACACTGCAGACAGCTGGGACATGAGGGAACACAAGGCGGGAGAAGTGGACACATGACACTGCAGACAGCTGGGACATGAGGGAACACAAGGCGGGAGAAGTGGACACATGACACTGCAGACAGCTGGGACATGAGGGAGCACGAGGCGGGAGAAGTGGACACAGATGTGCACGCGAAACAAGCTGGTAGACTCTTTATTCTTCCCCGCGCTGTGTTTCCAATGCCAGACATGGAAAGTCCTAGGAACCCACAGGCGTAAAATCACATCATTTGAGATGAGATGCACAAGAATCGCAACTGAAAACTCACAAAGAGTTAGAGAAACAAATGAGAAACTAAGAACAATTGTAGGGATTACATAAATTACTGACATTATAGAACATGTAAGAATTAAATAGTACGGACGTTTAGTTCAAATAATATTTAGTTAAGCAGATCCGCATGGCCAAATGGGTAAGAACGCGTGTTGATGCTGATGCTGAGGTAAGCAGTTCAACCCCTACACCGGACAGCTGGACCTAAATGTTGATTTGTCGTCCTTGACTTTGGGAAGTAAATTACAAGTATCTCTGACGTCGGATTGGGTCTGCCTAATGGCGAGGGACATTGTAAATAGGGAAAGTTAATCCACACGCAAAATTTAGTAATTTTAAAAAAAAAAGTACATTATAGCACGGTGTAGATATCCTATAGGTTTTATCTATAGTAAATTATAGCAAGGTTTAGATAGTCCTGTAGGTGTTAATAATAGTAAATTATAGCAAGGTTTAGATAGTCCTATAGGTTTTACCTATAGTAAATTATAGCAAGGTTTAGATAGTCCTGTAGGTTTTACCTATAGTAAATTATAGCAAGGTTTAGATAGTCCTTTAGGTTTTATCTATAGTAAATTATAGCAATGTTTAGATAGTCCTATAGGTTTTATCTATAGTAAATTATAGCAAGGTTTAGATAGCCCTATAGGTTTTATCTATAGTAAATTATAGCAAGGTTTAGATAGTCCTATAGGTTTTATCTATAGTAAATTATAGCAAGGTTTAGATAGTCCTATAGGTTTTATCTATAGTAAATTATAGCAAGGTTTAGATAGTCCTATAGGTTTTAATAATAGTAAATTATAGCAAGGTTTAGATAGTCCTATAGGTTTTATCTATAGTAAATTATAGCAAGGTTTAGATAGCCCTTTAGGTTTTATCTATAGTAAATTATAGCAAGGTTTAGATAGTCCTATAGGTTTTATCTATAGTAAATTATAGCAAGGTTTAGATAGTCCTATAGGTTTTATCTATAGTAAATTATAGCAAGGTTTAGATAGTCCTATAGGTTTTAATAATAGTAAATTATAGCAAGGTTTAGATAGTCCTATAGGTTTTATCTATAGTAAATTATAGCAAGGTTTAGATAGCCCTTTAGGTTTTATCTATAGTAAATTATAGCAAGGTTTAGATAGTCCTATAGGTTTTATCTATAGTAAATTATAGCACGGTTTAGATAGTCCTATAGGTTTTACCTATAGTAAATTATAGCAAGGTTTAGATAGTCCTATAGGTTTTATCTATAGTAAATTATAGCAATTTTTAGATATTCTGTAGGTTTTAACTATAGTAAATTATAGCAAGGTTTAGATAGTCCTGTAGGTGTTAATAATAGTAAATTATAGCAAGGTTTAGATAGTCCTATAGGTTTTACCTATAGTAAATTATAGCAAGGTTTAGATAGTCCTTTAGGTTTTACCTATAGTAAATTATAGCAAGGTTTAGATAGTCCTTTAGGTTTTATCTATAGTAAATTATAGCAATGTTTAGATAGTCCTATAGGTTTTATCTATAGTAAATTATAGCAAGGTTTAGATAACCCTATAGGTTTTATCTATAGTAAATTATAGCAAGGTTTAGATAGTCCTATAGGTTTTATCTATAGTAAATTATAGCAAGGTTTAGATAGCCCTATAGGTTTTATCTATAGTAAATTATAGCAAGGTTTAGATAGTCCTATAGGTTTTATCTATAGTAAATTATAGCAAGGATTAGATATCCTATAGGTTTTATCTATAGTAAATTATAGCAAGATTTAGATAGTCCTATAGGATTTATCTATAGTAAATTATAGCAAGGATTAGATATCCTATAGGTTTTATCTATAATAAATTATAGCAAGATTTAGATAGTCCTATAGGTTTTATCTATAGTAAATTATAGCAAGGTTTAGATAGTCCTATAGGTTTATCTATAGTAAATTATAGCAAGGTTTAGATAGCCCTATAGGTCTTACCTATAGTAAATTATAGCAAGGTTTAGATAGTCCTATAGGTTTTATCTATAGTAAATTATAGCAAGGATTAGATATCCTATAGGTTTTATCTATAGTAAATTATAGCAAGATTTAGATAGTCCTATAGGTTTTATCTATAGTAAATTATAGCAAGGATTAGATATCCTAAAGTTTTTATCTATAATAAATTATAGCAAGATTTAGATAGTCCTATAGGTCTTATCTATAGTAAATTATAGCAAGGTTTAGATATCCTATAGGTTTATCTATAGTAAATTATAGCAAGGTTTAGATAGTCCTATAGGTTTTATCTATAGTAAATTATAGCAAGGTTTAGATAGTCCTATAGAATTTATCTATAGTAAATTATAGCAAGGTTTAGATAGTCCTATAGGTTTTATCTATAGTAAATTATATCAAGATTTAGATAGTCCTATAGGTTTTATCTATAGTAAAATATAGCAAGGTTTAGATAGTCCTATAGGTTTTATCTATAGTAAATTAAAGCAAGGTTTAGATAGCATTATAGGTTTTATCTATAGTAAATTATAGCAAGGTTTAGATAGTCCTATAGGTTTTATCTATAGTAAATTAAAGCAAGGTTTAGATAGTCCTATAGGTTTTATCTATAGTAAATTATAGCAATGTTTAGATATCCTATAGGTTTTATCTATAGTAAATTATAGCAAGGTTTAGATAGTCCTATAGGTTTTATCTATAGTAAATTATAGCAAGGTTTAGATATCCTATAGGTTTTATCTATAGTAAATTATAGCAAGGTTTAGATAGTCCTATAGGTTTTATCTATAGTAAATTATAGCAAGGTTTAGATATCCTATAGGTTTTATCTATAGTAAATTATAGCAAGGTTTAGATAGCCCTATAGGTTGTATCTATAGTAAATTATAGCAAGGTTTAGATAGTCCCATAGGTTTTATCTATAGTAAATTATAGCAAGGTTTAGATATCCTATAGGTTTTATCTATAATAAATTATAGCAAGGATTAGATATCCTATAGGTTTTATCTACAGTAAATTATAGCAAGGATTAGATATCCTATAGGTTTTATCTACAGCATATTATAGCAAGGATTAGATAGTCCTATAGGTTTTATCTATAGTAAATTATAGCAAGCTTTAGATAGCCCTATAGGTTTTATCTATATTAAATTATAGCAAGGTTTAGATAGTCCTATAGGTTTTATCTATAGTAAATTATAGCAAGGTTTAGATAGCCCTATAGGTTTTATCTATAGTAAATTATAGCAAGGTTTAGATAGTCCTATAGGTTTTATCTATAGTAAATTATAGCAAGGATTAGATATCCTATAGGTTTTATCTATAGTAAATTATAGCAAGATTTAGATAGTCCTATAGGTTTTATCTATTGTAAATTATAGCAAGGATTAGATATCCTATAGGTTTTATCTACAGTAAATTATAGCAAGGATTAGATATCCTATAGGTTTTATCTACAGCATATTATAGCAAGGTTTAGATAGCCCTATAGGTTGTATCTATAGTAAATTATAGCAAGGTTTAGATAGTCCCATAGGTTTTATCTATAGTAAATTATAGCAAGGTTTAGATATCCTATAGGTTTTATCTATAATAAATTATAGCAAGGATTAGATATCCTATAGGTTTTATCTACAGTAAATTATAGCAAGGATTAGATATCCTATAGGTTTTATCTACAGCATATTATAGCAAGGATTAGATAGTCCTATAGGTTTTATCTATAGTAAATTATAGCAAGCTTTAGATAGCCCTATAGGTTTTATCTATATTAAATTATAGCAAGGTTTAGATAGTCCTATAGGTTTTATCTATAGTAAATTATAGCAAGGTTTAGATAGCCCTATAGGTTTTATCTATAGTAAATTATAGCAAGGTTTAGATAGTCCTATAGGTTTTATCTATAGTAAATTATAGCAAGGATTAGATATCCTATAGGTTTTATCTATAGTAAATTATAGCAAGATTTAGATAGTCCTATAGGTTTTATCTATTGTAAATTATAGCAAGGATTAGATATCCTATAGGTTTTATCTACAGTAAATTATAGCAAGGATTAGATATCCTATAGGTTTTATCTACAGCATATTATAGCAAGGATTAGATAGTCCTATAGGTTTTATCTATAGTAAATTATAGCAAGGTTTAGATAGTTGTATAGGTTTTATCTATAGTAAATTATAGCAAGGTTTAGATAGTCCTATAGGTTCTATCTATAGTAAATTATAGCAAGGTTTAGATAGTCCTATAGGTTTTATCTATAGTAAATTATAGCAAGGTTTAGATAGTCCTATAGGTTTTATCTATAGTAAATTATAGCAAGGTTTAGATAGCCCTATAGGTTTTATCTATAGTAAATTATAGCAAGGTTTAGATAGTCCTATAGGTTTTATCTATAGTAAATTATAGCAAGGATTAGATATCCTATAGGTTGTATCTATAGTAAATTATAGCAAGATTTAGATAGTCCTATAGGATTTATCTATAGTAAATTATAGCAAGGATTAGATATCCTATAGGTTTTATCTATAATAAATTATAGCAAGATTTAGATAGTCCTATAGGTTTTATCTATAGTAAATTATAGCAAGGTTTAGATAGTCCTATAGGTTTATCTATAGTAAATTATAGCAAGGTTTAGATAGCCCTATAGGTCTTACCTATAGTAAATTATAGCAAGGTTTAGATAGTCCTATAGGTTTTATCTATAGTAAATTATAGCAAGGATTAGATATCCTATAGGTTTTATCTATAGTAAATTATAGCAAGATTTAGATAGTCCTATAGGTTTTATCTATAGTAAATTATAGCAAGGATTAGATATCCTAAAGTTTTTATCTATAATAAATTATAGCAAGATTTAGATAGTCCTATAGGTCTTATCTATAGTAAATTATAGCAAGGTTTAGATATCCTATAGGTGTATCTATAGTAAATTATAGCAAGGTTTAGATAGTCCTATAGGTTTTATCTATAGTAAATTATAGCAAGGTTTAGATAGTCCTATAGGTTTTATCTATAGTAAATTATAGCAAGGTTTAGATAGTCCTATAGGTTTTATCTATAGTAAATTATAGCAAGGTTTAGATAGTCCTATAGGTTGTATCTATAGTAAATTATAGCAAGGATTAGATATCCTATAGGTTTTATCTATAGTAAATTATAGCAAGATTTAGATAGTCCTATAGGTTTTACCTATAGTAAATTATAGCAAGGTTTAGATAGTCCTATAGGTTTTACCTATAGTAAATTATAGCAAGGATTAGATATCCTATAGGTTTTATCTATAGTAAATTATAGCAAGATTTAGATAGTCCTATAGGTTTTATCTATAGTAAATTATAGCAAGGTTTAGATAGTCCTTTAGGTTTTATCTACAGTAAATTATAGCAAGATTTAGATAGTCCTATAGGTTTTATCTATAGTAAATTATAGCAAGGTTTAGATAGTCCTATAGAATTTATCTATAGTAAATTATAGCAAGGTTTAGATAGTCCTATAGGTTTTATCTATAGTAAATTATATCAAGATTTAGATAGTCCTATAGGTTTTATCTATAGTAAAATATAGCAAGGTTTAGATAGTCCTATAGGTTTTATCTATAGTAAATTAAAGCAAGGTTTAGATAGCATTATAGGTTTTATCTATAGTAAATTATAGCAAGGTTTAGATAGTCCTATAGGTTTTATCTATAGTAAATTAAAGCAAAGTTTAGATAGTCCTATAGGTTTTATCTATAGTAAATTATAGCAATGTTTAGATATCCTATAGGTTTTATCTATAGTAAATTATAGCAAGGTTTAGATAGTCCTATAGGTTTTATCTATAGTAAATTATAGCAAGGTTTAGATATCCTATAGGTTTTATCTATAGTAAATTATAGCAAGGTTTAGATATTCCTATAGGTTTTATCTATAGTAAATTATAGCAAGGTTTAGATATCCTATAGGTTTTATCTATAGTAAATTATAGCAAGGATTAGATAGTCCTATATGTTTTATCTATAGTAAATTATAGCAAGGTTTAGATAGCCCTATAGGTTGTATCTATAGTAAATTATAGCAAGGTTTAGATAGTCCCATAGGTTTTATCTATAGTAAATTATAGCAAGGTTTAGATATCCTATAGGTTTTATCTATAATAAATTATAGCAAGGAATAGATATCCTATAGGTTTTATCTACAGTAAATTATAGCAAGGATTAGATATCCTATAGGTTTTATCTACAGCATATTATAGCAAGGATTAGATAGTCCTATAGGTTTTATCTATAGTAAATTATAGCAAGCTTTAGATAGCCCTATAGGTTTTATCTATATTAAATTATAGCAAGGTTTAGATAGTCCTATAGGTTTTATCTATAGTAAATTATAGCAAGGTTTAGATAGCCCTATAGGTTTTATCTATAGTAAATTATAGCAAGGTTTAGATAGTCCTATAGGTTTTATCTATAGTAAATTATAGCAAGGATTAGATATCCTATAGGTTTTATCTATAGTAAATTATAGCAAGATTTAGATAGTCCTATAGGTTTTATCTATTGTAAATTATAGCAAGGATTAGATATCCTATAGGTTTTATCTACAGTAAATTATAGCAAGGATTAGATATCCTATAGGTTTTATCTACAGCATATTATAGCAAGGATTAGATAGTCCTATAGGTTTTATCTATAGTAAATTATAGCAAGGTTTAGATAGTTGTATAGGTTTTATCTATAGTAAATTATAGCAAGGTTTAGATAGTCCTATAGGTTCTATCTATAGTAAATTATAGCAAGGTTTAGATAGTCCTATAGGTTTTATCTATAGTAAATTATAGCAAGGTTTAGATAGTGTTATAGGTTTTATCTATAGTAAATTATAGCAAGGTTTAGATATCCTATAGGTTTATCTATAGTAAATTATAACAAGGATTAGATATCCTATAGGTTTTATCTATAATAAATTATAGCAAGGATTAGATATCCTATAGGTTTATATATAATAAATTATAGCAAGGATTAGATATCCTATAGGTTTATCTATAATAAATTATAGCAAGGATTAGATATCCTATAGGTTTTATCTACAGTAAATTATAGCAAGGATTAGATAGTCCTATAGGTTTTATCTATAGTAAATTATAGCAAGGTTTAGATAGTCCTATAGGTTTTATCTATAGTAAATTATAGCAAGGTTTAGATAGTCCTATAGGTTTTATCTATAGTAAATTATAGCAAGATTTAGATAGTCCTATAGGTTTTATCTATAGTAAATTATAGCAAGGTTTAGATATTCCTATAGGTTTTATCTATAGTAAATTATAGCAAGGTTTAGATAGGCCTATAGGGTTTATCTATAGTAAATTATAGCAAGGTTTAGATAGCCCTATAGGTTTTATCTATAGTAAATTATAGCAAGGTTTAGATAGTCCTATAGGTTTTATCTATAGTAAATTATAGCAAGGTTTAGATATCCTATAGGTTTTATCTATAGTAAATTATAGCAAGGTTTAGATAGTCCTATAGGTTTTATC
Source organism: Cepaea hortensis (assembly GCA_963921405.1). NCBI lineage: Eukaryota > Metazoa > Mollusca > Gastropoda > Stylommatophora > Helicidae > Cepaea > Cepaea hortensis. Next base: position 134,191,356 of record OY992880.1, on the reverse strand, counting down.
TATAGTAAATTATAGCAAGGTTTAGATAGTCCTATAGGTTTTATCTATAGTAAATTATAGCAAGATTTAGATAGTCCTATAGGTTTTATCTATAGTAAAATATAGCAAGGTTTAGATAGTCCTATAGGTTTTATCTATAGTAAATTAAAGCAAGGTTTAGATATCATTATTGGTTTTATCTATAGTAAATTATAGCAAGGTTTAGATAGTCCTATAGGTTTTATCTATAGTAAATTAAAGCAAGGTTTAGATAGTCCTATAGGTTTTATATATAGTAAATTATAGCAAGGTTTAGATATCCTATAGGTTTTATCTATAGTAAATTTTAGCAAGGTTTAGATAGTCCTATAGGTTTTATCTATAGTAAATTATAGCAAGGTTTAGATATCCTATAGGTTTTATCTATAGTAAATTATAGCAAAGTTTAGATAGTCCTATAGGTTTTATCTATAGTAAATTATAGCAAGGTTTAGATATCCTATAGGTTTTATCTATAGTAAATTATAGCAAGGATTAGATAGTCCTATAGGTTTTATCTATAGTAAATTATAGCAAGGTTTAGATAGCCCTATAGGTTGTATCTATAGTAAATTATAGCAAGGTTTAGATAGTCCTATAGGTTTTATCTATAGTAAATTATAGCAAGGTTTAGATATCCTATAGGTTTTATCTATAATAAATTATAGCAAGGATTAGATATCCTATAGGTTTTATCTACAGTAAATTATAGCAAGGATTAGATATCCTATAGGTTTTATCTACAGCATATTATAGCAAGGATTAGATAGTCCTATAGGTTTTATCTATAGTAAATTATAGCAAGGTTTAGATAGTTGTATAGGTTTTATCTATAGTAAATTATAGCAAGGTTTAGATAGTCCTATAGGTTCTATCTATAGTAAATTATAGCAAGGTTTAGATAGTCCTATAGGTTTTATCTATAGTAAATTATAGCAAGGTTTAGATAGTGTTATAGGTTTTATCTATAGTAAATTATAGCAAGGTTTAGATATCCTATAGGTTTATCTATAGTAAATTATAGCAAGGATTAGATATCCTATAGGTTTTATCTATAATAAATTATAGCAAGGATTAGATATCCTATAGGTTTATCTATAATAAATTATAGCAAGGATTAGATAGTTGTATAGGTTTTATCTATAGTAAATTAAAGCAAGGTTTAGATAGTCCTATAGGTTTTATCTATATTAAATTATAGCAAGATTTAGATAGTTCTATAGGTTTTATCTATAGTAAATTATAGCAAGGTTTAGATAGTCCTATAGGTTTTACCTATAGCAAATTATAGCAATTTTTAGATATTCTGTAGGTTTTAACTATAGTAAATTATAGCAAGATTTAGATAGTCCTATAGGTTTTATCTATAGTAAATTAAAGCAAGGTTTAGATAGTCCTATAGGTTTTATCTATAGTAAATTATAGCAAGGTTTAGATAGTCCTATAGGTTTTATCTATAGTAAATTATAGCAAGGTTTAGATAGTCCTATAGGTTTTATCTATAGTAAATTATAGCAAGGTTTAGATATCCTATAGGTTTCATCTATAGTAAATTATAGCAAGGTTTAGATATCCTATAGGTTTTATCTATAGTAAATTAAAGCAAGGTTTAGATAGCATTATAGGTTTTATCTATAGTAAATTATAGCAAGGTTTAGATAGTCCTATAGGTTTTATCTATAGTAAATTATAGCAAGGTTTAGATAGTCCTATAGGTTTTATCTATAGTAAATTATAGCAAGGTTTAGATATCCTATAGGTTTTATCTATAGTAAATTATAGCAAGGTTTAGATAGTCCTATAGGTTTTATCTATAGTAAATTATAGCAAGGTTTAGATATCCTATAGGTTTTATCTATAGTAAATTATAGAAAGGATTAGATAGTCCTATAGGTTTTATCTACAGTAAATTATAGCAAGGTTTAGATAGCCCTATAGGTTGTATCTATAGTAAATTATAGCAAGGTTTAGAAAGTCCTATAGGTTTTATCTATAGTAAATTATAGCAAGGTTTAGATATCCTATAGGTTTTATCTATAATAAATTATAGCAAGGATTAGATATCCTATAGGTGTTATCTACAGTAAATTATAGCAAGGATTAGATATCCTATAGGTTTTATCTACAGCATATTATAGCAAGGATTAGATAGTCCTATAGGTTTTATCTATAGTAAATTATAGCAAGGTTTAGATAGTTGTATAGGTTTTATCTATAGTAAATTATAGCAAGGTTTAGATAGTCCTATAGGTTCTATCTATAGTAAATTATAGCAAGGTTTAGATAGTCCTATAGGTTTTATCTATAGTAAATTATAGCAAGGTTTAGATAGTGTTATAGGTTTTATCTATAGTAAATTATAGCAATGTTTAGATATCCTATAGGTTTATCTATAGTAAATTATAGCAAGGATTAGATATCCTATAGGTTTTATCTATAATAAATTATAGCAAGGATTAGATATCCTATAGGTTTATCTATAATAAATTATAGCAAGGATTAGATATCCTATAGGTTTATCTATAATAAATTATAGCAAGGATTAGATATCCTATAGGTTTTATCTACAGTAAATTATAGCAAGGATTAGATAGTCCTATAGGTTTTATCTATAGTAAATTATAGCAAGGTTTAGATAGTCCTATAGGTTTTATTTATAGTAAATTATAGCAAGATTTAGATAGTCCTATAGGTTTTATCTATAGTAAATTATAGCAAGGTTTAGATATTCCTATAGGTTTTATCTATAGTAAATTATAGCAAGGTTTAGATAGGCCTATAGGGTTTATCTATAGTAAATTATAGCAAGGTTTAGATAGCCCTATAGGTTGTATCTATAGTAAATTATAGCAAGGTTTAGATAGTCCTATAGGTTTTATCTATAGTAAATTATAGCAAGGTTTAGATATCCTATAGGTTTTATCTATAATAAATTATAGCAAGGATTAGATATCCTATAGGTTTTATCTACAGTAAATTATAGCAAGGATTAGATATCTTATAGGTTTTATCTACAGTAAATTATAGCAAGGATTAGATAGTCCTATAGGTGTTATCTATAGCAAATTATAGCAAGGTTTAGATAGTTCTATAGGTTTTATCTATAGTAAATTATAGCAAGGTTTAGATAGTCCTATAGGTCTTATCTATAGTAAATTATAGCAAGGTTTAGATAGTCCTATAGGTTTTATCTATAGTAAATTATAGCAAGGTTTAGATATCCTATAGGTTTATCTATAGTAAATTATAGCAAGGATTAGATATCCTATAGGTTTTATCTATAATAAATTATAGCAAGGATTAGATATCCTATAGGTTTATCTATAATAAATTATAGCAAGGATTAGATATCCTATAGGTTTATCTGTAATAAATTATAGCAAGGATTAGATATCCTATAGGTTTTATCTACAGTAAATTATAGCAAGGATTAGATTGTCCTATAGGTTTTATCTATAGTAAATTATAGCAAGGATTAGATATCCTATAAGTTTTATCTATAGTAAATTATAGCAAGGTTTAGATAGTTCTATAGGTTTTATCTATAGTAAATTATAGCAAGGTTTAGATAGTCCTATAGGTTTTATCTATAGTAAATTATAGCAAGGATTAGATATCCTATAGGTTTTATCTACAGTAAATTATAGCAAGGATTAGATAGTCCTATAGGTTTTATCTATAGTAAATTATAGCAATGATTATATATCCTATAGATTTTATCTATAGTTAATTATAGCAAGGTTTAGATATCCTATAGGTTTATCTATAGTAAATTATAGCAAGGTTTAGATAGCCCTTTAGGTTTTATCTATAGTAAATTATAGCATGGTTTAGATAGTCCTATAGGTTTTATCTATAGTAAATTATAGCAAGGTTTAGATATCCTATAGGTTTTATCTATAATAAATTATAGCAAGGATTAGATATCCTATAGGTGTTATCTACAGTAAATTATAGCAAGGATTAGATATCCTATAGGTTTTATCTACAGCATATTATAGCAAGGATTAGATAGTCCTATAGGTTTTATCTATAGTAAATTATAGCAAGGTTTAGATAGTTGTATAGGTTTTATCTATAGTAAATTATAGCAAGGTTTAGATAGTCCTATAGGTTCTATCTATAGTAAATTATAGCAAGGTTTAGATAGTCCTATAGGTTTTATCTATAGTAAATTATAGCAAGGTTTAGATAGTGTTATAGGTTTTATCTATAGTAAATTATAGCAAGGTTTAGATATCCTATAGGTTTATCTATAGTAAATTATAGCAAGGATTAGATATCCTATAGGTTTTATCTATAATAAATTATAGCAAGGATTAGATATCCTATAGGTTTATCTATAATAAATTATAGCAAGGATTAGATATCCTATAGGTTTATCTATAATAAATTATAGCAAGGATTAGATATCCTATAGGTTTTATCTACAGTAAATTATAGCAAGGATTAGATAGTCCTATAGGTTTTATCTATAGTAAATTATAGCAAGGTTTAGATAGTCCTATAGGTTTTATTTATAGTAAATTATAGCAAGATTTAGATATTCCTATAGGTTTTATCTATAGTAAATTATAGCAAGGTTTAGATAGGCCTATAGGGTTTATCTATAGTAAATTATAGCAAGGTTTAGATAGCCCTATAGGTTGTATCTATAGTAAATTATAGCAAGGTTTAGATAGTCCTATAGGTTTTATCTATAGTAAATTATAGCAAGGTTTAGATATCCTATAGGTTTTATCTATAATAAATTATAGCAAGGATTAGATATCCTATAGGTTTTATCTACAGTAAATTATAGCAAGGATTAGATATCTTATAGGTTTTATCTACAGTAAATTATAGCAAGGATTAGATAGTCCTATAGGTGTTATCTATAGTAAATTATAGCAAGGTTTAGATAGTTCTATAGGTTTTATCTATAGTAAATTATAGCAAGGTTTAGATAGTCCTATAGGTCTTATCTATAGTAAATTATAGCAAGGTTTAGATAGTCCTATAGGTTTTATCTATAGTAAATTATAGCAAGGTTTAGATATCCTATAGGTTTTATCTACAGTAAATTATAGCAAGGATTAGATTGTCCTATAGGTTTTATCTATAGTAAATTATAGCAAGGATTAGATATCCTATAAGTTTTATCTATAGTAAATTATAGCAAGGTTTAGATAGTTCTATAGGTTTTATCTATAGTAAATTATAGCAAGGTTTAGATAGTCCTATAGGTTTTATCTATAGTAAATTATAGCAAGGATTAGATATCCTATAGGTTTTCTCTACAGTAAATTATAGCAAGGATTAGATAGTCCTATAGGTTTTATCTATAGTAAATTATAGCAAGGATTATATATCCTATAGATTTTATCTATAGTAAATTATAGCAAGGTTTAGATATCCTATAGGTTTATCTATAGTAAATTATAGCAAGGTTTAGATAGCCCTTTAGGTTTTATCTATAGTAAATTATAGCATGGTTTAGATAGTCCTATAGGTTTTATCTATAGTAAATTATAGCAAGGTTTAGATATCCTATAGGTTTATCTATAGTAAATTATAGCAAGGTTTAGATAGTTCTATAGGTTTTATCTATAGTAAATTATAGCAAGGATTAGATATCCTATAAGTTTTATCTATAGTAAATTATAGCACGGTTTAGATAGTCCTATAGGTTTTATCTATAGTAAATTATAGCAAGGTTTAGATAGTCCTATAGGTTTTATCTATAGTAAATTATAGCAAGGTTTAGATATCCTACAGGTTTATCTATAGTAAATTATAGCAAGGTTTAGATAGCCCTTTAGGTTTTATCTATAGTAAATTATAGCAAGGTTTACATAGTCCTATAGGTTTTATCTATAGTAAATTATAACAAGGTTTAGATAGCCCTTTAGGTTTTATCTATAGTAAATTATAGCAAGGTTTAGATAGCCCTTTAGGTTTTATCGATAGTAAATTATAGCAAGGTTTAGATAGTCCTATAGGTTTTATCTATAGTAAATTATAGCAAGGTTTAGATAGTCGTATAGGTTTTATCTATAGTAAATTATAGCAAGGGTTGGATATTCCTAAAGCCCATGGGCGGCCGTCGTGACACTGACCACTTCACCCGCCGAGGTGGTCTATATATATATATATATATATATATATATATATATATATATATATATATATATATATATATATATATGGGTCTAGCACCTTATAACCAATGCACTGGAAGGACAATTAAAGGGTCCGTGTATTTACCCCGGCCTTGGGGTTGATTGCAATGTCCTGCAAAGGACATGCGATATATTATTAATGTCTCCCGGCACCGATTCTATGGCGCTTGTTCAAGCAAGTTTTATTTTAAAGCAAACATCTCCTCTCCAACCCGGAATGGAACCAAGACCTTCACACTGGTCAGGCAGTGGATTAGCCAGTATAGCACCACGGTTGAAGTATTGTTGTGGGGCAACAACATGATACCGACATTCAGAGGTTAATCTACCAACAAGAATGAATCTCCCCATCCCCTCAGGCAGTGGATTAGCCAGTATAGCACCACGGTTGAAGTATTGTTGTGGGGCAACAACATGATACCGACATTCGGAGGTTAATCTACCAACAAGAATGAATCTCCCCATCCCCTCAGGCAGTGGATTAGCCAGTATAGCACCACGGTTGAAGTATTGTTGTGGGGCAACAACATGATACCGACATTCAGAGGTTAATCTACCAACAAGAATGAATCTCCCCATCCCCTCTCCAAATCATATGAAGCTATGGCGTCGCCGCTGTTTTGTAGAATGGAAATAAGTTGGAAATGGAAAGAGGAAGTGACAACACAATATCATCAAGTAAATTGGGTTACACTGTTTTGTCCAGCCCGTGGTGTATGTAGTACATCCGACTTTGACAAGCATAGATTAGGGTTTGCTGTCCCTAGGCTTTGAATGTCCCCAGTCTACCTACAAGATAGCAGTTTGTGTCTCTCTTCGCCTGGTTCCTATCCTTGGACCTCTGTAACATGGGAGATCTTAACAGTAGCTGCGCTACCGTCGGCAAAGCTCTTGGGGTCAATGGGATAAGCAAGCCCCTTTATCCCTTTAGCATGGAAACACGTCAGAGAGGCAAAGAGGAAATGAAATGGTAACCTCCCTAAATAATACTGTGACCTGATATCTTCCTAACGCTGTAACGTGACAACCCCACGCCGTGGGCGTTAGCTTTACGGTGACTTCATACAGGACTATGTGCGATGAGATTATACCAGCCTTGATACCGCACGGAACAAGAGATTATGAACATTACTGGAAGCAATCGGAAAACCAATGTCGACGAGACACAGCAGAAACATCAAAAGGGATTCACAGCGGGATTAATGTAAACCAAATCATGGGAGAAAAAGAATTATATATCAGATATCAAAGTAGGCTACTTCACGAGGTGGCAGGCAGGGGTAATGTCCGCACAAACCATGTAGATCAGCGGCAATCACTGTGGTCTACTGGCTGGTTCATGTTCGGAATATTAGAGTTCGTACTCATTCAGTTTGCTAGTGGGATTTACGTGGTAAAGGATTTTCTTTTTTTTTTTTTTGCATATCCTTTACAGGACATCGCTGTCAACACCAGCATCTTTCAGCTGTATGTTGATTTCTTGGCAAGATTACGCTCAGTAGTTTGCCATTGCTTTCTGAGCGGCCGGCTCACATACTCCGTAAGTTACCGATGCGATTTGAACCACTGCTGATTCTCACCGTCATCACGTTACCGACGAGAGTATACGAGATTACGGAGAAAAGTCATAACCTCTAAGCCACGAAGCCGGCAAAGGAATTATAGGGGGAACAAAACGCACACGCGGAGAAGAGAACTAGAGACAAGAGCATAATAGGGGAAATAGAAGGAAGACAAGAGATACCAGCACGGCCGAATGGATAAGAGCGCTTATTCTTAAATATATTCTTATATGTGTTGATGCCGGGGTAGCGGGGTAAACCTCTACATCGATCAGTTGAACTAAAATCTTGACTTCTCGTCCTTGACTTAGGGACGTAATTTACAAGTACCTCAGTAGTCGGAGTGGGTTGGCCTGATGGTGAGGGACACTGGTAATAGGGAAAGCTAATCCACACACAAAAATCAGTCCAGTGCACTAGAGTGAGGGAGCGAGCGCAAAACTGGAGATCTGGAAATATAATGTTTGAGGAGGGCCTATGATATACGGAGAGGATAATGGAATAATTATCGTAATAATAATAATAATAATAATAATAATAATAATAATAATAATAATAATAATAATAATAATAATAAAAAGAAGAATACGAAGAAGAAGAAGAAAAAGAAGAAGAAGAAGAAGAAGGGGAAGAAGAAGAAGAATTACCTATAGGAATGTTTTATCTGTTATTTTTACTTATTATGCATATAAAGCAATACAATTAAGAAGACTTCTCCAGTTGAGAAGGCAATGAATGAATCACCAAAAAACGAGAAGTAGATTGTGAGCTTTTCTAAAACACGACTACAAGAGACAAAATTGGAAATCGTTGCGGCCAAAGCCTTCGTCAGCACAGGACAAACAAACACAAACCAACACAAAACTACATGAAACACACTACATGACAATATTAAACTAATTAAAGGTACTTATCTGAAACTGTATCCTTGCTAGGAGAGACTGACACACGTTGGACTGTCAGTGGACAGTACTTACAACTGACTAAATCAGCAGTCCATGTGTGAAGTTGTCCCAAGACATTTTTTATGAACCAATTTAGGCTGGATTAACCTGGAGCGCAGACTGTACGAATTGGCCTAGGTGGGGATTTGACCACACGACCACAAGGCCGACAAGCAACCGTGCTAGCCACTGCGTTACCGCTGTCCCTTTGCTGTTATGAATGCTGGTCACTACCTGTAATTTATTTCACAGCGGTGTTTACAAACAGACAGCGTAAACATGAAGCAAGGAACAGAAAACACAGTCTGCTCTGCATGAGAACATAAATGTGGGGTTACTAGAAGGAAAAAAAAATCACGATTTGACAAGGAGAAAAACTTACGATGTATTAGAGCAGGGATCTGCAACATGTTTGTATTGTTGTGCCGAAGTCATCATCATCGTCATCATCATCATCGTCATAATCATCATCATCCTCTTGCAATTTTGCCATCAAGGGTTGTCGGCAGGAATAGTTGATGTTTCAGTGCCCGATGGGTGGCACTGGATAGTGTCAATGTGTTTCCAGTATGAGCGCTGATAAAGTCACTCTTTTCCTTCAATTTCCTCCATAATTCTTGAGCAATTGTAGCTGAACAAATAAATTCCCTACCTCTTTGCTGGACCTGTCGTAGGTTCATCCTTAGTTGAACATTCTGATCTTATAAAACTCACACGAAGTGTACCGAAGTAATCTTGCAAAGTCACCCAGTGCGCCCACCTAAAGTAAAGTGTGGTCAATCCATATGCGCTTGTGCAATGGTCTTGAAACGAACATGTATCCAATTTTAAAAAAAAATCATTATAATGACACTAACTACTGAACGTAAACTTGCCAAAAGATCACACACAGCATAACAATGCTTGGATTGACTGCGAAGTCCTGTAAAATAATATGCAACTAACATAAGATAATGACACTGGCAGTTGTGTTGCTAAGCTAACGGCCTGTACTGGCAACAGAGTGGGACAGTAGATAGAACAGTAGAGCTGATAGAGCTGTGGTCGGGAGAGTGGGACAGGATAGGACGAAATTAGACCATCGTCAAAGTCAGTCATTATTGCTTCACACTGACTCAGTTTTCATCAGATAGCACTTTCTTACCGTCAGTGCGTCTAACACCTGTCGTTGCTATCACCATCATGTGCCATGCCGATAAGCGTGGACGGTCATGTTTCTCCATCTCACTCGATCACCAGATTCGTGGATAAGCTGTGTTCTTGTCTCGACCATGTCACGTGGCCAAGCCATCCAGATATTTTTTTTTGTTTGCCTTGCTCTTGTTCTTTTCACCTCAATCTTGCTAGTTGCCACAACGTTCTATAATTTACTTCTTCTCATAACATGCCAACAGACTTTTGACAATGCGTCTAATTTCCCTAATCGGTTTACGGTTTTAATTTGTCTCTTGTAGGACTTTCTCATTGGTTTTTCTGCCTGTCCATGGTATTATTTGCATTTTTCTAGAAACCACATTTTCTCTGCCATTAGATGTTTTTTTTTTTGGGTCAAATTGTCTGCTCATTTTCCACACTTCACATCCATACACAAGTGCAGGTTCTATGTAGCACGTCAACATTCATTTTATCGTTGCAACTGACATCTTTTTATTGGCCAGTATGTTTTCCATCTTCCTTAAGCTACCTTCGCCATAGCAATTCTAGGTATCTCGTCAGGGCACCTCCCATAAGATGTTGTGACTTTTCCGAGATAGTTTTACCTATTCACTTGTTTAAGAATATTCAAATTTTTTTCCGTATATAACATTGCGGTACTTCATTCTTCCTAGTGACGACCATAATCTCTGTCTTCTTACAATTTAACTCCAACCCCTTGTTCACTGTGTACAATAACCGCATCTACTAAATGTTGCAGATCCTGCTCATTGTCTGTAAACAATCTTTTTGTTAGGGGGTGGGGTGGAGGTGGGGGATGGAATTTAAAACACGAATAGCTTTAAAAGAATTATATGCTTCCATTTAATTAAAAATTCCGTTTTTGTGACATCATTCACTGTATTTCAATTCTCTCAGCGTGGCCATTGAAAATCTGTCCAATTGCCTCGCTTGACACGCGTGTAGTGGGTTACCGACACTGTATTATAATTTTAACTATCTCCGTTCCAGACATGCTTTTCTGTTAGCACACTGTAAGGTAGTTGGCGTCAGGTTTTAGTCAGGTACAGTATGACTGAGCTCCGTATGACAGTAGTCGGTAGTACTATCTGCTTTCTGTTAGCGGCGAATGTTGGGCGGCACTCACAAAACCCGACACCCCACATTGTGCCAACAGCTTCGGGCTGAGGAGCATAATTGGGAGAATACAAGCCTTATCCTGGTGCGAGGAAATGCAGCCTTAAGACTAAATGTCGTGGCTGGGCAGACCAGGCCCTAAGTCTTCGTTGGCAACTGGTCTGGAATAGAAGCTCCGACAGGCGGACAGTTTGAGCATTGTTTTGCTAATCCGGCAGCTTCCACAGCTTGTCTTGCTCCAGACGTATTGGGTTTACTTTTCCTCTGGTGTAAACTAGGTAGCCCGAGAGAGGGATCATGCTGCAATGGCAACACATGATCTCTACAATTCAGCCCAGGCTTTGTGCTATAGAGAGATATAACTGCATCTCTGGTTCCCGCCATGGGTTTTAGTTATTATACCATATTTGAAGCATGTAACAAACTATCGTCTGTCATGACGGCACGGTGCCAATGCAGCATAATAGTTATTTATTGAACACCCGTTGTTCTAAACAGTTGTGAAGGAACATTTTTATGCTCTTTACATTATTTTCGTTTGTCCATTTTACACTTGAAGTTTGAATTCAATGTATTCTTCTTTACAGACGCGTTCAAGAACTTATCTTTAAATGTTACACATTGTTTCGTGTTTATTTTATTAATTGGTTTCATGTGTTTTTCTTCCTCAGAGAATACAAGGACTAAGGAGTATAACAAAACGAGCGTCGGAATGTGGCTGCACTCCTGGTGAGTACTGCAATAGTAACATGCTAGGGTATTCAAACATACTAGGTGACTTCTTTATGAGTTCCAATGCTTTGTAACTGCTATCACGTAAGTTTCTTTAGCAATTTGGAGCATAGATTAATAATCGTCCAATCACCGGAATCATTGTCCACATACCCCCCCCCCCCCCCCACTCCTTGCTTCTTCTATGTAACATGCAGAATAGATAATAGATGTACGAAAGATAAGTGATTTGTAAGGGCCGAATGTCAGACGGGACTGGGTGCCCAATTTCTGACCCTTTAAAACAGTTCGTCCTCCTCCTCCTACTCCTCTTCTTCTTCTTCCTCCTCCTCCTCCTCCTCCTCCTCCTCCTTCTTCTTCTTCTTCTTCTTCTTCTTCTTCTTCTTCTTCTTCTTCTTCTTCTTCTTCTTCTTCTTCTTCTTCTTCTTCTTCTTCTTCTTCTTCTTCTTCTTCTTCTTCTTCTTCTTCTTCTTCTTCTCGTCTTCCTCCTCCTGCAGCTACTATTGGTACTGCCGTTGCTGCTGCTCCATCTTCACTGATCCTCGATCTCTGTATAACAAAGCAATCTGCAGACAGCATACAGCCACATCCTTCTAGCGTGTCTCACTCGGCATTGATCCCCAGCCCACCCCCGGCTAGCACAGATCAATAACTTAGGTTTAAAGGCTAGATTGTCGACTTCGTCACACCGGGTTATATCCCATATACCTCGGCCTCTTTCCGCAGAATGCCTGCTGAAAACGCCGCACGGAGCACGAACTCTATAGCTTCAGAAAAGACCTCAGGAGTCTCCACAAAATTGCACCCGTGAACCAAACGACGGGAGTCCAAACCCGAGCACACAATCTTGGGATCGCGAGGCAAACGACTTGACCACTAGGCCACGGAGGTCATTCTTCCAGACCCATCCCATCAACTGTTTCAGTTTGACAATCAAACCCCGGAAGCTCCAAGATAACACAAACCACTATATACCTAGGACCCTATGCATCTGTTTGTGCATTCGGAAACACAGCAAGAGTTTTACCTTCCCCAAACAAACCACAGTGATAACCGGGGTGTGTAGCATACAGGCTTTGAAGACACACTGCTGTAAATCTCTTTTAAGTGCAACAAAAGCTCACAGATAGCTATTCTATTGCCTGCACTAGCTCTCCTTCCAACAAACATTTCAGAGCTTATCTAAGATGCCTCTAGAAAGGGTTTTATTTAAACTCCAAAATTGGCACGACAGTTATCTCCTGTCATTATGTGTTTCAAGTCAAATTCTTACACGCGGGAGTTGGTTCTCAAGTTAGTCTTCCAGCATTCACGCATTATATATAGATCGTGATACACTCAAAGGACGCTGCCTTGGGTGTCACGTCTGCTGATTCAGCACTATTCAGTCTTCTTCTGCTGCTACACAACCGCATTCTTTTACAATAACCAAGAAAATTGTGGACGCACAGGAGTTTGCACGCACGCTTCACTGCACATATTTTAAGAAACTAAAATTGTGAACAGTCTGTTGTAGTTTAAAATGTATTTTACTAATCTCCCCCCGGCAGCCTGAGATCTCTTTCTTTTCTTCTCTCAGGAGATATGTTTATAATAATAGCCAGACAGAAAGCCTTAAACGAGCTAGTTAGGGAAAAAACGCCCGGCACTCTTCCTGAAGAATCGTGAAGAAATCATATAAAACGTGCCAACAGACGGAAAGTGGTTTTAAGACACAGACCATCCCCTACCAGCTTGGTTTTCATCCTCTGTTTCAAAAAATAAAAAAAAAGTCCGTTTTCGCCAACAGTAATTTCTAGCTATCGTGATAATATTTTGGCACGTGAATGGCTCAAAAGAAACTGAAATTACGAGCAGAAATACACCTATATGGAATCGAGCTTTGCTTATGTTGAAATCATAGAATAGTATCAGATGTGTTTGGTGAGGGTCGTTTGTGTAATATTTGGTTACTTGCTGCGCAGAAAGTGTTTGATTTTAGGCGGGTTTTCTGTGTCTGGTTACTCGTGTGCAGGCTGTTTATGGCGTTCAGAGTGGATAGCTGTTGGGTGCATTGCTAGGATGTGCAGTGAAGATTTGCTATTAATTGTATGACCTTATTTTACAGGTGTTTACAAAATCATGAAGAAAACTGAAAAGACCAATTAAAAGTCAATAAATGCGAACGTCTAGTGACATGCAATTATACTGACTGATTAATAAGTTGAGAAGACAACGAGAAGGAAGCATTACTTAGAAAGAGTACCATGGCCATGTTTTTATATAATTATGGTTTACTCGCTCGTGTAACAGACGCTTTGGCATATGATAGTAATTTTTGGTATTGAGTATTGAACCGTACGGTGGAATTCTGTGTCTGCGACATGCCAGGATTCCATTAAATGGCATTAAAAGAAGCAGATAATTTAGAAGACACTATAGAAAATGAATTCAAAGCTTTAAGTCCACTGATAACGAACCCAAATGGGGAGATAAGCATGGCGGAATTAATAAATAAGCGCGCTCGTTTTAAACATCCGCTGGTACCGTTGTAGCGGGTTCAACCCCTACATCGATCAATTAGACTAACATGTTGACTTCTAGTCCTTGACTTGAGGACGCAAATTACAAGTTCCTCTGAAGTCGGAGTGGGTTCGCCTGATGGTGAGGGACACTGGTAATAGGGAAAGCAAATCCACAAACAAAAATCAGTCCAGTGCACTAGAAGTAGTAGCCCGGGTATAGACTACGTTTGAGTTCAAATCGAGCGAACGTAAAATAATAAACGAATATGTTGTATTTATCCGATTGTAGCACATGCACTTTCATATAATGTCATCTCTTTACCAGCCTCCTGTGACTGGCTGTGTGTCTGTTGTCTAGATGTCATCCTTTACCAGCCTCCTGTGACTGGCTGTGTGTCTGTTGTCTAGATGTCATCCTTTACCAGCCTCCTGTGACTGGCTGTGTGTCTGTTGTCTAGATGTCATCCTTTACCAGCCTCCTATGACTGGCTGTGTGTCTGTTGTCTAGATGTCATCCTTTACTAGCCTCCTGTGACTGGCTGTGTGTCTGTTGTCTAGATGTCATCCTTTACCAGCCTCCTGTGACTGGCTGTGTGTCTGTTGTCTAGATGTCATCCCTTTACAAGCCTCCTGTGACTGGCTGTGTGTCTGTTGTCTAGATGTCATCCTTTACCAGCCTCCTGTGACTGGCTGTGTGTCTGTTGTCTAGATGTCATTCTTTACCAGCCTCCTGTGACAGGCTGTGTGTCTGTTGTCTAGATGTCATTCTTTACCAGCCTCCTGTGACTGGCTGTGTGTCTGTTGTCTAGATGTCATTCTTTACCAGCCTCCTGTGACTGGCTGTGTGTCTGTTGTATAGATGTCATTCTTTACCTGCCTACTGTGACTGGCTGTGTGTCTGTTGTCTAGATGTCTTCCTTTACCAGCCTCCTGTGACTGGCTGTGTGTCTGTTGTCTAGATGTCATCCCTTTACCAGCCTCCTGTGACTGGCTGTGTGTCTGTTGTCTAGATGTCATCCTTTACCAGCTTCCTGTGACTGGCTGTGTGTCTATTGTCTAGATGTCATCCCTTTACCAGCCTCCTGTGACTGGTTGTGTGTCTGTTGTCTAGATGTCATCCCTTTACCAGCCTCCTGTGACTGGCTGTGTGTCTGTTGTCTAGATGTCATCCCTTTACCAGCCTCCTGTGACTGGCTGTGTGTCTATTGTCTAGATGTCATCCCTTTTCCAGCCTCCTGTGACTGGCTGTGTGTCTGTTGTCTAGATGTCATCCTTTACCAGCTTCCTGTGTGTCTGTTGTCTAGATGTCATCCTTTACCAGCCTCCTGTGACTGGCTGTGTGTCTGTTGTCTAGATGTCATCCCTTTACCAGCCTCCTGTGACTGGCTGTGTGTCTGTTGTCTAGATGTCATCCCTTTACCAGCTTCCTGTGACTGGCTGTGTGTCTATTGTCTAGATGTCATCCGTTACCAGCCTCCTGTGACTGGCTGCGTGTCTATTGTCTAGATGTCATCCTTTACCAGCCTCCTGTGACTGGCTGTGTGTCTGTTGTCTAGATGTCATCCTTTTACCAGCTTCCTGGGACTGGCTGTGTGTCTATTGTCTAGATGTCATTCTTTACCAGCTTCCTGTGACTGGCTGTGTGTCTGTTGTCTAGATGTCATCCGTTACCAGCCTCCTGTGACTGGCTGTGTGTCTATTGTCTAGATGTCATCCTTTACCAGCCTCCTGTGAAAGGCTGTGTGTCTGTTGTCTAGATGTCATCCCTTTACCAGCCTCCTGTGACTGGCTGTGTGTCTATTGTCTAGATGTAACCCTTTACCAGCCTCCTGTGACTGGCTGCGTGTCTATTGTCTAGATGTCATCCTTTACCAGCCTCCTGTGACTGGCTGTGTGTCTGTTGTCTAGATGTCATCCCTTTACCAGCCTCCTGTGACTGGCTGTGTGTCTATTGTCTAGATGTAACCCTTTACCAGCCTCCTGTGACTGGCTGTGTGTCTATTGTCTAGCCTGTTCTCTGTTGTGCAATTCTATTTCCTCACCTAAATGGTGGAGTGGCTTAGAGCTTTCGATGTCCGTGTAGGATTTGAGCAGAACCTGACGAGGAAAGATGACCCGCCTAAGCCTAGTCCTGCCAAGTCCGTGTGTGCTGTGTTCAGTCATGACCCGGCCACATCACAACACGCCTCTCCTCATTCATGACCTAGTCACATCACAACACGCCTCTCCTCATTCATGACCTAGTCACATCACAACACGCCTCTCCTCATTCATGACCTAGTCACATCACAACACGCCTCTCCTCATTCATGACCTAGTCACATCACAACATGCCTCTCCTTAGATGTAAAGCTGCAGCACTGGCCCTGCACCCGTCACTGGTTTCTGAGCTTGGAGAAGGACACGATATCTCTGCGAAACAGTCCCCGTGGAGAATTTTCGGTTGTACTGGGTCAGGGAGACAAGTCTCTTCATGGCTCAGACGATATACACTCACATGTACTGGGTCAGGGAGACAAGCCTCTTCATGGCTCAGACGATATATACTCACATGTACTGTGTCAGGGAGACAAGTCTCTTCATGGTTCAGGCGATATACACTCACATGTACTGTGTCAGGGAGACAAGCCTCTTCATGGCTCAGACGATATACACTCACATGTACTGGGTCAGGGAGACAAGCCTCTTCATGGCTCAGACGATATACACTCGCATGTACTGGGTCAGGGAGACAAGCCTCTTCATGGCTCAGACGATATACACTCACATGTACTGGGTCAGGGAGACAAGCCTCTTCATGGCTCAGACGATATACACTCGCATGTACTGGGTCAGGGAGACAAGCCTCTTCATGGCTCAGACGATATACACTCACATGTACTGGGTCAGGGAGACAAGCCTCTTCATGGCTCAGACGATATACACTCACATGTACTGGGTCAGGGAGACAAGCCTCTTCATGGCTCAGACGATATACACTCGCAAGTACTGGACTTTAGTGTTAATGCCCGCAGTCTTCCAGTCAATACACGGCCAACCAGCCAAAAGGAGAATTTGTAAGTAGTTTTCCCGCCACACCCGCCAACCTCACTCGTGGCACCCTGTTGGAACCACTGACTAACCCGGTAACTCCAACCAAAGACAAGCCAGCAGCACTTCAAGACATTTCAGTTTGTTAAGTGCTTGCCAGCAATCCTAAATTTGCGATAAAAAAAATTTGTGGCGCAGGTGATGAAATCAACAATTTGCAACACCATATCACCAAATCTAATAACCTAATTATATTACGTTCACAACTGAACCCAGATGCTGAAGCATTTTCCCATTTTCACAATAATCCCAGGGGATGGTGGAGTCTGTTGTATTTTCTTTATGCCCAATGATGTTGTATCGGGGATGGTGGAGTCTGTTCTCTTATCTTTATGTCCAATGATGTTGTAGCGGGGATGGTGGAGTCTGTTCTCTTATCTTTATGCCCAATGATGTTGTAGCGGGGATGGTGAAGTCTGTTGTATTTTCTTTATGTCCAATAATGTTGTAGCCGGGATGGTGAAGTGTGTTGTATTTTCTTTATGTCCAATGATGCTGTAACGGAGATGGTGGAGTCTGTTCTAGACCAAGGATTAGAGCTAGGTCTGTCCTGCCATGGCATGTAGTGTTAGGTTTCATTTCTTCATCCCATGATTCTTGTCCCCTCTCAAACTGAGTTTAGGGAACGCCGTCAAACATTTTATATGAAGCCTATTTTTCTGTATATCAGTGACATTTGATATGGAACCTGTTCTTCAGTATATCAGTGTCATTTTATATCGAAGCTGTTCTTCAGTATATCCGTTATATTTATATCGAACCTGTTCGTCAGTGTGTATATCCGTTATCTTTATATCGAACCTGTTCTTCTGTATATCAGTGAATCTTGGGATCTGAATTAGGAAGAGCTAGGGGGCAGAAAAAATGTCGCTTTTGAGGAGAATGTTGTGAATACTTTGGACGCCAGATTAACTAACAACGATTGCCTGGATGGGACTCATGAAACTATGACGTTAAACACAGCTATAACACGGATATAAACCGTGCACTTTGGCCATATACAGACAATAGAGACATCGGAGAACTTTGTGACGGTTGGAAAGATCAGTGAGAGAAGAGGCGGAGACACAGCGAGAGGTATGAAGCTGTATGGACTGAGACATTGACATCTAGGAATATCAACAGTAGAGTTCACCCACAGCATTAAAGGCAGAGATCTATAGAGAGGCACGAACGCCTGAGCTGATTTGCAGGCCGCATGATGTTGACTAGTCAGTAGCTCAGGATTGTGCCTGCAGCGACATTGTAAGACTAGAACAGCTAGGTGAAGACTGGTCCTGAGAAACATTTCAAGAGTTCCCCACTTTATTCCGTTACCTGCCCTGAATATGTATCACAAATAGCTTTATCTATCAATACTGATGAAAGGAAACCAATCATGGAAGATTAGCAGGCAAGTGAGTAGATATGATTCTATGTGAGAAATATGAGCACATGGTGGACAGACAGAAGGAGCAATAAGGATGTCTTGTAAGAAGTTAACTCACAAAGAGAATTGGTTCCTCACATCAGAAGTAGAACAACTGGAATATGTCGACACAATAGGGAAGTTGGAGAGGAGGAGAAGCAGAGGAAGCTCAAGAGAGATGATGTCTGGTAGTATGACATCATGGCATGAAAGAGCATCGGTATCTGAAACGATTGACAGTACTCGAGACAGAAAGCTGTGCACAGACAGCAGTATCATCAACGCCACACGGCATGGACTACAAAATAGGAAAACAACTTCATAATTCACAGCAAGTTTATAATATACATTCTTACATAATAGAATATATACACAGTGCCATTCGTAAATTGTTGTCCCAACAATGCTACATTCCACTAACTGCATGCCCCATGCCTTGATTTGGCCTCTATCCCGTCGTGATGAACAAATATCACCCATGTTGCCTTGCACTATCATCTTACATTCCCGCCGTTTCTATTTTTACTAAACCCAACGTCTCAACAGATATGGGAGATAATTCAACAACAGTCTTCAGTGGCCGGAATGTTCCAGCAATTATGAACGACGGAAGACTATCCCGAGACGTCAGTCAATCATTCCGATACGCACGCCCGAAATCCGCCGCTGAACCCCTCGCCATGACAACGCCAACGTGAATACATGACATGGCCGACTGCTCCGACAGGGACGGCCCGGCATCATTCTCGGTACAATGCAACTTCTCTCCCCGCCACACGCTGCTGTGACTTCTCATATTTTATTTATCAATCGTTTCGTACACATTTTAATGGTGTGTTGGAAATCTAGCAATACACATTGAAAACAGTTAGATAAGCGCGACTTCTGCGCAAAAGTGAGAGAAAATGAACACAGACATTGTGTGTGTGTGTGTGTGTGTGTGTGTGTGTGTGTGAGTGTGAGTGAGTGTGTGTATATATATATATATATATATATATATATATATATATATATATATAATACAAAGAAAGAAAATTCAGCAGGGTTGTCTTGAGCCTGGGGAATTAAGGTCGCCTGGCTAGTGCAGTCGTCGAGAACTGTACAGGTTAGGGTTTCAGTTTTGCCCCCGACAGAAAAAAAAAAAATTCACACCTTACCGAAGATTCGAGCCAGGGTCTCCCGGTGGAGAACCCGGCAGTTTTAGGCACACAGCGAAAAAACCAGATGTAAAAGAAAAACATGAAATTAGAACATTTAATTAAAAATTAAAACTTAAAAAGAAAATGTATTGGCATCGAACTTTCTGAGGCCATTGCACATGCCCTGTTTCTAGGAAGTCTGCACAGAAATTCAGTTGTGAAATGTGCCAACTAAGAAAATATGGAGCCGAAGGTGTGCAAACAGTTAGATATGGGTTTATAGAGGAGTTAAAAGCTAATTGCATCTATTTTACATGACGTCGCAGTCAACCTCAGCATTTTTGGCTGTTTGTGATGATATAGAGGAGGGTGGCAAAATATAGTGTCTTATAATAAGGAAAGTTCGAGAATATGTAAATAATCTCCAGTGTTTGTGAAAGAGGAAACTAAAATAATTATACGGAGAAGACAGCACAAACAGGCAACTCACATACACTTAGCCACTAGCCACACCAAACAGTGTCGTTAAGTTAGGGATAAAAGAATGCAAAACAAAGGGACAGGTGACTGGAAGCGACTCAGACCTTCCGTGTAGCGTTGACAATCATTTGGACATCAAGAAGAACGCATATTATGGACTATATAAAGCATGTCTGCAACGCCTAAGTAAACATGAATGAAAGAACACACACTTTGTACTGAACAATATCTTATCTGAACATTTTGTGTCTTGCACAAGTGTGCGGTAAGTTTCTCTACTCTGTGTTTGCTACTGTGGCCTTGAAACAAGCAGTGGTGGCAGGCGTGCTATAATGAGAGCGACGTTCTGCAAAGGACCAGCTACATGATAACCTTGATGATAGTTCGGCGAATCGACTAGAGCAGTGGTTCTCAACCAGTGGGGCATCCCCCCGTCCTCCAGGGGGGCATTTTAGGGTTTCCGGGGGGGGGGGGGATTAAGATTATTTCAAGATCGCATTAATGCAAGAACCAGTTACTTCATATTGTTTTTCCCTCTAAATTTTACGGTTCTGTACTTCTCGCCCTAATGAAATTCTTTTCATAACGTAAGTAGACCAACAAATCACGTTTTATGTAGATGACTAGACTTGTTCTGGTATGTGTTATTAAATTTAGCCTCCATTTTATGTATACTATGTAAGGGTGGGGGGGGGGAATTTATAGGGAGGAATTTCGAAAGGGGGGGGGGGGTGACGTTCTGAACATATGGTAAAAGTGAGGGGATGGACCAAAAAAAGTTGAGAACCACTGGACTAGAGATTAGATTGTGATAGTCCAACGAGAACGTCTGAACGTCAAATGAGGAAGTGTCTCTATGAATCGTCTGGAGCTTAGATTGTGATAGTCCAACGAGAACGTCTGGACGTCAACTGAGGAAGTGTCCCTCGTTAGTCTAGTGTTTTTTGGTGACAAGGAATCTGTTGGCGATCTACCAGCAGGGACTGGGATTATGTTGAAGGGTCACAGTTCAAGTCTGGCGGGGAGGGATCTCTGCGAAGCATTTACGTCGCGTCGCTTGAACCCCCTCCCCCTTCCTCCCCCCCCCCCAAAAAAAAGGTTTGCGTCTAATGGAGTAAGGTTGGTGCATATAATTTCTTTGTGACAGGTTACCAAAATGCGAATCTCAAGGGAGGGGGGGGGGGGGGGGTGTGTGTTACAGAGTTATGCTTTCTCTCTCCAATTTCAGAAACCAGTGGATGTGCGAAACAGGTACTGGAAGTTTGTATGTTCAGAAAGTCAGACAGACAGACAGGCAGGCAGGCAGGCAGGCAGGCAGACAGTCAGGCAGATAGATAGATAGATAGATAGATAGATAGATAGATAGATAGATAGATAGATAGATAGGTAGGTAGGTAGGTAGGTAGGTAGGTAGGCAGACAGGCAGGCAGGCAGGCATGTAAGTAGGTAGGTAAGTAGTTAGGCAGACGGGCAGACAGACAGAAAGATAGATGGGAAGACGGACGCACGGATGGGTGGGTGGATGGTCGGGTCTGGCGGGCAGAGGGAGGGAGGAAGAGAGGGACAGAATGAGAGAGAGAGAGAGAGAGAGAGAGAGAGAGAGAGAGAGAGAGAGAGAGAGAGAGAGAGGCAACGTAATCTAAGCGTGTGCTAGATTCTGTATAGACACCAACAAACGGTCATTTGTAAGGAAACGCAACACCCCACCACTTAGCAGAACTTTCATACGTCGACACAGAGCACCAGTTATCTTATCGTTTCCTTTTTCTTTCTCTGGAAAACATCCGGATACCTATATCACTGTACCCGGCGTACTTAACATTAATACAACGCAACCCTTGACCCCCAGTGAGATACCAGGTCGACCTCCCGCAAGTGCCAGCCTGATTTGCCACGTGGTGTGATGTAGTTTTTGTTTACACTCGCTGTCAAGGCTCGTCCAGGACGTGTATGTTTCATGTACCGGGTAGGTCTGGTAAACATCATCATTATCATACAGCAATTTTCTTTGGAGATGGTTGCTCTCATCACAGCTGGCTGAGAAGACTCGATCTCCCTCCAGCTGACGTGCCCCATGCTCTTTCTATTATGTTAGGTTGTGGTTTTTGAGGGATATACAAAGAATACCGTGGACAGACAGATTAAAAAAAATAGATAGATAGCAAGTCCTACAAGAGGCAAATTAAAGCCGCAAACTTGTTAGAGAAATTAGACGTAGGCAGTCAAACCTTTTGGGCACTTTGTTAAGAAATAAGCTAGAGAACTTGGTAACAACTGGTATATTGAGGGGGAAAGAACTAGTGGAAGGCAGGGAAGTAAATATCTGGATGGCTCCATCACATGACATGGTCGGGAAAAGAACACAGAGGTGATCCACGACTCTGGTGATCATGTAATATGGTGAAACATGACCGTCTACGCTTACCGACACGGCATATAATGAATGTTATGTTATGCTATGCAGTAAGAGAAATAGAGGAAGACAGCGCGAAAAGATTCTTGACAGTCTTGTGTCATGGCACGGAAGGGAATCAACACATGAATTGATCCATGATATCGGAGATCGTAATTTCTGGAGAGGCATGATCGGCCCACGCCAGCAGGCAAGGCACTGGATGATGATGATGCTATATTATCACGATCGGCATGCCCGCATATTGGGCATTCCCATGCGTGCTCATCCTCCGGGACAGCAGCCAGCTCCAAGCATCTCCACTCACCACGTGGAGTTGGTTGTAATGTCTCCTCTCTCGCATTCGAAGACGGCAACCACCAGTTTAGCCAGACTTCACTCCCACGTGTCCGGCGGGACTATTCCCGCTGGTCGCGGGGTCCGCTAAGGTCAGGCGGAGAGTCTGACGATAGTGCACGCTTTACACAGGTCCGGACACTTGTGATTGACAGATGTACGCGTCCTTATGGTCCGGGCGCGAAAGAGGCTCTCACCTGTGGGACTTGGCTGAACGCCTCTAAGCCGGGTCCCTTGGGTTCCAGGGTCTGGCCATCACTCGCCACCTGCTCGAGGTGGCGAGGTCTCGGAGGTTTGACGCTGTGCCGCCAGCGTCTGCAGCCTACCTTGTGCCAGACGTATTAGTTACCCATTCCTCTGGGAAACACAAGATTAGGCCGAGAGAGGGATCATGTCGTTTGGGCACCACATGTTTCTCTGAAAGCTTTGCCCAGGCATTGTGATGGAATATTGGCCACATTCCTACTCACATACTTTGGTCTGTCAAGACTGCAAGGTGCCACTCACTCCCACGTGATATAATCATTCCAGCGTTAGCGAGACTACTGCATCGGCCAGCTGATCCCCCACTTCTTCACCGTTCATTCGAAATGCCCAAACTCTGTGGACCACTGAGTGACCTAAAACAGACAGCGAAATTCATTCAAGAGACAACATGGCAGATATATACACATTTCATACCAGAGACAACATTGCAGAATTAGACACATTTCATACAAGAGACAACATTACAGATATAGACACATTTCATACAAGAGACAACATTGCAGATTTAGACACATTTCATACCAGAGACAACATTGCAGACATAGACACATTTCATACAAGAGACAACATGGCAGATATAGACACATTTCATACAAGAGACAACATTGCAGATTTAGACACATTTCATACCAGAGACCCCGAGAAGGTTAACCCGGTCAATAAATGCCCGCAGAAGTCTGATGTGTCGGCCTAACGGCGCAAGAACGCAGCTCTGCTAGGCACAACGCAATCACGTCCGAAAAAAAAAAAAAAAATCCGGATGAACGCAGAAGAAGAAGAAGATACCAGAGACAACATTGCAGATATAGACACATTTCTTATTAGTGTCCCTCGTCATTAGGTGAACCCACTCAGACGTCAGAGGTACTTGTAATTTATCACACCCATTGTAGGCTGGGTCGATCTCGGAGGGCAAGTACATTTTAAAATTTCGAATCAACCCCAATGTGGATCAAACCCATGAACCCCCGACGGACAGCAGGGCGTCTAGCTACTATTCTACCCGTGCACCTATTAAATGGTTCAGTGCCGAAGGATAATATATCGCCAAATGTGACCTCCCATTTTGACAGAAAAACGATATATCGCAATACTATGGTCATCGTGTTATTTTTTTTGTTTTTGTTTCGTGGTATCTTCCGCAATTTTAATGCCCAATGAACGGACATTTACATGATCATACTTGTGCATTTGATTGTGCACCGCCTTTGATGCAAACCGACGTTTTGTGTGGCACTGACCAGTGAAATGTTTATGTCCTTGTTATTATACTTGTAATGTTTCTCCGCTAGTTTTTACTTTACATAATTATCATCTGCTTGTTACTTTAAATGTGTTTATTATAGTTGTTGCTATAAGAATGCTGTTTTTATTTTCATTATATTAGATGTTTCTGCTTTTCATCCATCATTGCTTCCAGCTTGTGCCATACAGGGTTCCGCCACATAGTCAGTAGTTATTGTTTATTACACCGAAATCTGTACTCATTCAACAGCCCCTGCTCCCCGTTCTAGGGGGGCGGGAACTCTTGATTTATGACATCCATACAGGCAAACATTTCCAGTATTGCCATCATTACTGAATGATGGCTTTCGTACACACGGGTAATTCTCTCCCTTGCTAGGAAACTGATCTTTTTTTCTATTCTGTCGGCCGTTTGCCGTGGGGCATATCTCTTCTCCATAAATCATAAACGCAGATGTTAATACAACATTCTAAAGCCTTTTGGCAAACACGATCTTTGCCCAGGCACTTCTATAGACCAGCAGACAACTGCAGAATGCCTGTGTCTAAATAACATGCAATTTATTCTAGCAAAGATTTCAACGGAGCCCAAAGAATTAAAAGTACCTGCAGAAATCTGTCAAGCATGTCCGTCCGTATTGGAAAGAAGGTATATCAGCCGTGACTGAAGAGAAGGGGAATATACTGTACAGATTGTATGCCTGGAAATAACGCGCTTCTCGTAAATATTGGTCAACAAATGTCAGAATGTAATATCTCCCAGCAGTCGAGCTTTGCAGAAACGTGTTGTGTACAAAACTGCGTCCCGTGGGTAATGGATAATGGGCGCATCATTTAAGATATTTTTTGCATAGAAAATTTGTCCATGTCTGCTAGATATGTTCTGGGGTTCATTTCTGTCTGAATCGTGATTTTTATTAAACAGATTCAGTGCCAAAAAAAAAAAAAAACTGTAGGTTTCGACCTAACAAACATGGATGGGACGGAAAATGGGAAGTAGTTTTGTTTTTTAAAAGCACATTTATGACTTAAAAGCTGTTAATACAATAGCAAACATCTTGTTTTATATACGAAAATGAAGGGAGTTGCATAACGAAAACTACTATATAGAAGCCCTTAGCAGATAGGGAAAGTCACTTAAGGCGATTAATCATCCCATGGCAACAATCAGTGAAAACACACACCTTTTTCTGAAGTCTGCAGTTCTTGCCGCATTATGCCTAGTCTTCTTCAAGGACCTATTTTGATTGACTTCAGCAACAATGCCGATCGTGTCCCATGAAGCAGGAACCCGCCATGGTTCAGTGATATGATAAGGTCATCACAGTTGTAGTTCTGAATGTACGAGGAGTAGTAGGCTAAAATTTCTTCTGTCCCGCAGACGGAAACCCAACCGTGGAACCATCGACCGACCGACCTCGAGAGGGATCCTGCAGCATGGGCAACACATTGTCTCTCTAATTCTGCCCAGGCTGTGTGCTGTGGGGAGGTTATTATGTCTTATTTTAAAGCACAATAACTATTGTCTGTCAAGACGTTCAGCTGCCAGTCGCCTAGGGGAAAAAATGGATATGAAACACGGACAATGAGCAGACAAGCTGAAATATGGCAATATTTAATGGCAGTGGAAATGTGGTTTCTGATGAAAATGCATAGAACACCGTAGTCAGAAAGAAAAACCCAAGTCCTACAAGAAACACGTGAAAACCGTCATCTAATGTGAGAAATTAAAAGTATACAGTCGAGAATCTTTGGACGCGTTTTGATAAGAAATAAACTGGAAAACTAGACAACTAGCAAGATTGAGGGGGAAAAACAAATGGACGACAAAGAAGTAAATCCCTGGATGGCTTGGCTACGTTATATGATCCAGACAAGAACACGGAGCTGATCCACGACTCTGGTGATCGTGTGAGATGGCGAAACATGACCGTCTACGCTTATCCGCACATCATGATGATTGGAGTGGAGGACCGTGACGTGTGCATGTCTAAGTTCTAGAATTGCGTTGTTCACCAGCTGTGAATGGAGCAATATTATCACTGATCTCTTCATTGTTCACCAGCTGTGAATGGAGCAATATTGTCACTGATCTCTTCATTGTTGTTACGTTTTTCATTACGTTTGCTCCATGTTTGGTGGAAAGAGGGGGGGGGGAGATGCGGTGGGGGTGGGGTGGGATGCATTCCTGTTTTAATCCCCGTTGCAACTCAAGCCAGTCCCATATTTCATCGGCTTCTCTGACAGATGCTTGTTGTTCATGTTATAATTATTAAATTAAGTAGGTAAAATATTATCAATCAATCAATCAATCAGGTGCCGTCTCCATAACGAAGGTTGGCTGCAATGAATCTCCAAAACTGACTGCCTCTCGCCTTGACTGTACATTCTGTAAGACTGATGTTCGTCTATCTCTTGATGTTGTCTTCCCACTTATATTGTCGTCTACCTATTGCTCGCTTGCCCTCAACCTTTCCCTACAGTATGGTTTTTATAAGAGTATCATGTCTTTTAACGTAGCCATAATATTTCACTTGCCTCGTTTTTTATTTATTTCATAACTCTCTTTTCATTTCCAGTTTTTCCAGAACCTCTGTATTTGATTGTTTCTATTTCCATGAAATACGACATATTCACATCTCTCTATTCGACTTTATAGTTGCTTGTTCAAAGTCCAGGCTTCCGCGCCATACAGTAGTGTTGAATATACGTAACATTTGACAATTCTCAATTTTAATGCGTTGTTAATCTCTCTAGATGTTAATACTGATTTCATGCTGTTGAAAGCAGTGTTGGCCATTCCTATTCTCTTTTTTATTTCTATTTCACTTATGCCATCATCTGTTATTACAAGATAGGAGAAACGTGTTACTTGGTCTAATATCTACATGTTTACTGTGATGCGCATTGATCACCTTTCATTTTCATTGCTAATTATCATAGTTTTTTTTTTAAAGATGTTAATATCTAAGCCACATTCTGCACTATGTCTGTTTACTTGTTCCACTAGGTTGTGTAACTTTTGCTCACTTTCTGCTAGTAACACAGTATCATCAGCATATCTAAGATTCAAACAAACAAACAAACAAACAAACAAACAAACAAACAAACAAGCAAACAAATAATTCAAACAATTCAAAGAAACTTCCGGCGTCTTTCATTGCACGGCACGTTTTGGAAACCGGTCATGTCATTGATAGAGACAGCGCTTTTCACGTATTGTTTAATACACAAAATAGTCACTTGGTAAAGTTTGTAGAAGCCATTATGATTAATCTGCATAGGCCAGGTTTGTGCAAACAGAAAACATTATAGTCGGTTTAAAATTACCTTGGTAGACAATTCAAATTACTGTGCGAACATGGGTATATTTCAGCTTGAAGGATTTATCTAGTTATTTTACTCTATGTTGTGTGAATTCTGCAGTATGTGCCTGACGAGATACAGCGAAATATGCCAGGCAACACATCGTGCAATCTATGGATTGTGTCTTCGTTGTTCAAAGACATATATATTTTTTCTGAACTTCTATGTATTTTTCAACAAACAGCCTCAAACAGATTATTACTTCTCTGGTGCCACTGTTTTTTTTTTTTGCGGAACCCAAATTGTTCTTCAGCTACTTCCTCATCTATTTTATGTTGAATTCTTTCTTGTATGACCTTGAGTAGTATCTTAGTTATATGGCTCATTAAACTAATAGTTCTGTAATCCCCACAATCAACAGTTCTTGGCTTCTTAGGTAATGTGATGAAAATGGATGTTTTCAAATCCTTGGGAATGTACACAGTATTATATATATCATAACACAATTCTGTTATAGGATAAATGCCAAATCTCGATCAGATTTTATCATCTCTGTTGTTATCTTGCCAGGTCCTGCAGCCTTTCCTTCTTTCATCTTTTTAATAGCCTTCTCTACGCCAGCCTTTAATATGTTTGGTCCATCTTGAGTATTATGCAATGTTGGTTTATTGGCCCGTTTGTCCCAGAATAACTCTTCTGTGTATGTTACGGAGACTCATATTCCTTCTGTTCTTCAATTTGTGTTACGTCAAACTTCACGAAAGTAATTGCAAAGTACTTACAGTGAAGTTGCATAGAAAATATTACACACAGCCAAAAAATACGGGGGTCGATTGTGAAGTTCTGTAACATAACATGAACATGACTATCGGAGATATTGTGCAAAGAAATACACGTCTGTTGAAAAAAAAGAAAGAAAATACAGACGTCTGCTAGAGAAATATAGAGAAAATACACAGACAATGTGCAAATAAACGCTGTCTACTATATAAACGTAGAGAAAATACACAGATAATGTGCAAATAAATACATCAATTACAGAAATATTGAGAATACACAGAGAAAATACACAGATAGAGTGCAAATAAATATATCAATTACAGAAATATTGAGAATACACAGAGAAATTACACAGATAGAGTGCAAATAAATATATCAATTACAGAAATATTGAGAATACACAGAGAAAATACACAGATAGAGTGCAAATAAATACACCAATTACAGAATTATTGAGAATACACAGAGAAAATACACAGATAGGCCTAGTGACCGCGTTTCACACTTCCCCGACACATAGAGTCGAAGGTTCGAAGTCAGGTGCAGACGATTAGGAAGGAGACCGCCTTGTGTTCATGGCTATGGTATGGGCGCTGGTCGTTCAGAAAGCAATGGCAAACTACTGATCGTAAAATCCCCCGGAAAATCAACATTGGATATTGATCCCAAGGTCCTGCAAATGATATGCAACATTGTTAAAATCTAAATGAGAGAAATATAGAGAACACACACATATAGTGTGCACAAACATACGTCTGTTAGAGAGATATAGAGAAAACACGCATATAGTGTGCACAAACATACGTCTGTTAGGGAAATATATAGAAATCACACGTGCAGTGTGCACAAACATAGCCTGCTGGAGAACTATAGAGAAAACACACATACAGTGTGCAAAAATACACGTCTTTTAGGGAAATATAAAGAAAAATGGAATTAATCAGATGGGGATTGAAAGAATAAGCTGAAGTGAAACGTATACAGAATAACACATTTTTAGAAAGAGTTTGGCAAGGAACCGGCATGACGAATAAATACAATAATAGCACAAGATTTCAGCAGCTTTGGTTACCATAGGTATAAGGTCATAGGTTAGCAGGAGTGTTCAATAGACACAAAGGGTGACTCAAGATGAATAGGCCACGAGTCATCGTTTGGTGTGCTCGTGTTGATTTTTCTAATTGTGTGTGTGTGTGTGTGTGTGTGTGTGTGCGCGCGCGCGCACGCGCACGTGCTGGCATGCGCCTGAAGAAGATGACGAGAATTTAAACGAAACAATGTATGGAGTAACATTATGTTAATATTATGCTCGCAGACGCTGTGGCTTGGTGGTTGGTGGCTTGCTTTTCCAGACAGGGACACGAGTTCAGACACAGTATTGATTGCAGACAATGAGCAAGATCTGCAACATTTAGTAGATGCGATTATTGCGCGCAGTGAACAACTTGGGTTAGTTTAAATTGCAAGAAGACACAGATTATGGTCGTCACTAAGAAGAAGGAAATACCACAATGTAATATACCAGGGCATACGGAGTTTGAGAGTAATGGACGAGCTGATAAACTTTTTTTCTCCTCACTCTTGCCAGATGTCACCAAGTTCTCCAACTTTATTTCTTCTCTTTAAAAAAGAAACATCTTGACTGTCCACGTCGAATTTGTCTAATAAGGTGACGGTTTTAATTTGTTTCTTGTAGGACTTTGTCATTGGTTGTCCTTTCTGTCTATGGTATTCGTTGCATTTTCTTGAGAAACCACATTTCCACTGCCATTAGATGTTTTTCAGCTTGTCTACTCATTGTCCGCGCTTCACATCCATACTGAAGTCTTGCCTCATCTATACAGCCAGCCTGGTACCATGCTCAGTGGACCAGCGGATTAGTACGCCCTACAATATATATGAAGCCGCAGCAGAACTGTAACTAGCAGGCTTGCATAATAGGCCAGTTGTCATATGTTCGAATTCCCTCGGGGTGTGGTTTATTTAATTGACTAGGGATCCTGCGTTGATCCAGCATAAAATGGGTAACAAGAAATTGCCGTGGAAGTAACGGTGGTCGTATGATATTGATCACAAGGCCTATGAAGTATCGATTGCTCTAAAAGTGTGGTGATAGCATCTTATACCCAATAACCATGTCGTGAACAGGGATCTGAGCTAACTACTCGGTACTGAGCACATTTGATATTACATGTCTTTGGAAAGAGAATGAAGGCAATGAATGAATCACACACACACACATACACACACACACACACACAGATAAGTAGATTGTGAGCTTTACTCAAATACGACTACAAGAAACAAAATGGACGTTGCGCCAAAAGTCTTCGTCAACGCAGAACAAACCAACACAAACAGACACAAATCTAATCGTAAAACACTACATGAAAATACAAAGGTTACTTATCAAAATCCCGTCTTGGTTGATTGCGTCTTAAGCGCTAACCGTTCGATGGACCGTTTCTCTTTGGAAAGAGAAGATGATGAGAAAGCTATCCTGCAATATAATTCCATAATGTCATCCATCCATCATGTGTCATGCCTATAAGCGTGGGCGGTCATGTTTTGCTATCTCACTCAATCACCAGAGTCGTGGATCAGCTCCGTGTTTCTGTCTCGACCATGCCACGTGGCCAAGCCATCCAGGTATTTACTTCTTAGTCTTCCTCTTGGTCTCTTCCCTTCGGTCTTGCCAGTTGTCACCAAGTTCTCTAATTCATTTCTTCTCATAACATGCCCAAAAATGTTTGGCTGTCTACGTCTAATGTCTCTAATAAGTTTACCATCTTCATTTGTTTCTTGTAGGACTTGTTCATTGGTTTTTCTGTCTGTCCATGGTATTCTTTGCATTTTCCAAAGAAACCATATTTCCACAGCCATAATGCGACGACCTAGTATGTACACGTATGTTATGCGGAAAGCGTTAACAAGTGGATAACA
Source organism: Cepaea hortensis (assembly GCA_963921405.1). Taxonomy (NCBI): domain Eukaryota; kingdom Metazoa; phylum Mollusca; class Gastropoda; order Stylommatophora; family Helicidae; genus Cepaea; species Cepaea hortensis. The sequence goes on along the minus strand of OY992880.1, from coordinate 134,159,736 downwards.
ATGCATTTTTAATTACTGACACATTGCTGTCTTGACAGCGGATAGTTTGTTATTTAGTGCGACAAAGGACAGATAACAGCCACAACTCGTGGAGGGGATGGAGTTATACGGTTATACCTTTCCATAGCACAAAGTCTGGGTTGAATTGTAGAGACCATGTGTTGCCCATGCATCATGAGTTTACTCCAGAGGAAAGGTAACACAAATACATCTGGAATATGACAAGCTGCAGAAGCTGCCGCATCAGCAAAGCAATGCCCTAACTGTCCACCTTTCGGAGCTCCAATCATGACCAGCTGCTAACCAAGGCTTAAAACCTAGTCTCCCCTGTCATGACATTTAGTGTCTTTAGGTTGCATTTCCTTGAACTAGGATAAGGCATGTACCCTCCCAATTACACTTCTCCGCCCGAAGCAGTTGGCACAATGTGAGGTGACGGGTTTGGTGATCGACGGCCAACATTCGGCACTAACAGAAATCAGGTAGTACCGCCTACTGCTATACGGTGGCTCAGTCATATCTTACTAAGACCTGACAGAAAGAACAATTAATAACATAAGCAATACTAACTTCATCAATAATTAAATGACATATGCTAGACACGTTTTCTTCTTCTTCTTCCTCGATGTCTACTTGAGACCAAACACCTGAAGTAGAAGAAAAAGAAGAAGAAGTGTGAATCGAAGAATTGAATACTTGACATCCCTACGGCACCTTCTACCAAGTGATTGCCTTTAACTCAACACCCGCAGGGAATTACGCGAGATCTTCCAGGTTGCGGTCTATGGCCCACTTCAGGAAAGTCTGAAGTATTTTTATATTGTGTAGCAAACATTATTAGTGGAAACCGCGCCAACATAAGCAGCGCCAATTGGCATTTCATCAATTCACTTTTTTGCTTCTCCAACCCTTGTCAAACCTGTCAAACTCTTGTCATTTTGGCCTGTCAAACCTTTGTCATAATCCAAGTAGTCTGTTTTATCTATTCATTTTTTGTTGTTTGTACATCTCCCGTTTTGTGCTGTCCGTGTTCTTTGCTTTGTTTCGTCTTTCACGCCCTTCTTAAACATGAATGGTCATTAAATACACCTTCTATAATACATATTTATATCTTGTTTTGCACGGAACATGTAAAGTACGCTTAATTTATAATTGTATTTTGTCAACATCTCCCATTTTTCAGCGAGATAACCCCTAATTATACAATTACTTGTTCTGTTGAGTTGAGTCAAGAGCGGATTTAACAGTACTCGAGACATTCCCATATGTGCTCAGTTCTCATCTTCAACAGCCAGCGAAGAGTCCTAATACTACTGGTCCCAGTTGTAATGTGATTATGTGTCCGTCTGGTCTTTCCTTGGAGTGCTAATTAATTATGTGTTTGAGAGAGATAGAGAGAGAAAGAAAGAGAGAAAGAGAGGGAGATAGAACGAAAGAGAGAGAGAGAGAGAGAGAGAGAGAGAGGAGAGTCCACGTAATATAGACAGGAGAAACCAAGAGAGAATTAGAGAGGGAGAAAAAACGAGGAGCGACCGAGAGAGCGCGAGAGAGATGAGTCCGAGTGATATAGCGAGGAGAGACAAGGAAAGAGAAAGAGAGAGAGAGAGAGAGAGAGAGAGAGAGAGCGAGAGAGAGAAAGCGCACGAAAGAAATAAGTCTAGAGATAGAGCGAGGAAAGACTAAGAGAGAGCGAGCAAGAGAGAGAGAGAGAGAGACAGAGAGAGAGAGAGAGGGGGGGGGGAGTCCAGGAGATAGAGATAGGAGAGACCGAGATATAGAATAAGAGAGTGAGAGAGGGGAGATCGAGAGAGTGAGGGGTGAGTTTGAGAGACAAGGAGAGAGAGAGAGAGAGAGAGAGAGAGAGAGAGAGAGAGAGAGAGAGAGAGAGAGAGAGAGAGGAGAATCGGCGAGACAGAGCATAGTGACTAACCGAGTTAATGAGATAGCGATAAACGAGAGAAAGGTGAGTGCGAGAAACAGAGAGATGAGACCGAGAGAGTCGTGAATACATAACCTCTGCAGCAAAAGTCCAACTCCTGGCCTTCACGTGGCGGAACTGTTTTAACTAACAGGAGAAGGGGCGACGGCGAGTATCTGGCGCCGGAAAATAACCAGTGTGCTCTAGATGTGTATACACATACACGCATGTGCAGACACGTGTGTGCGTGTGTACACATCTAAACTCGAGTGAGACCACAGTCTGCTCTAGCAAAGAAAGGTGCTGAAGACGGAGGCAACCAGCCAGGAGGCCGCACCACAGAAATCAGGATGCCACGCAATTACGCAAAATGGAATATGTCGACTGCTGCTAAACGTTATGGTGCTCGCCCTGCTTTGGACCCCCAGGCAGGTGCAGTGCCGGGCCCTATGTCTCGAAAGGGTCCAACCCCAACTACTGGAGGTCCTTCTCAGATGTCCTGTGGAGCCAGGGGACATGAGAATAGAACAGCTGGCCATACTAAACTAAGACTTAAAATAATGCACTGGAATGCGGAGGGAGTCAGCAACAAAAAAGTAGAATTAGAAAACATCCTGGACAAAGAAAAAGTAAGCATATGTTGCTTGCAAGAAACTCACCTCAACGAAAATATAGCCTTCAAAATCAGAGGCTACCAGTGTTACCGATCTGACCGAAAGGACAGGCGAAAAGGTGGGATACTTACCCTTGTAAAAAATAACATCACTGCTTCCCAAATCGAAGTCTATATGGAAGGGGCTGAGTATCAGACACTTAAACTTAAAACAGGCTATACAGACCTACATCTGATCAATTACTACTGTCCAAGTGACCGTCCACAGGCACTGGACACACTACCATTAACAGAAAAAATGATTGTGTGCTGCGATTTCAACAGCCACTCGCAGAGTTGGGGCTATGATCACATGGACCAGAGAGGAGAGAGACTGGAAGACTGGCAGGATGAGAATAGATTCATCTTGGTTAACAAGCCGTCCGACCCACATACTTTCTACTCGAGATCATGGCACTCTACAACTACACCTGACCTGGCTTTTCATTCACCAGACCTGGAGTGGAACATTACACGAATTGTTGGGAAACAACTAGGTGGCAGTGACCATCGACCAGTCTTTCTAACTGTAGAAAATGAGCTTGTAAGTGAAAGCAGCACCCTCTCGAGGTGGAACTACAAGAAAGCAGACTGGGCAGTGTACAAGCATCGCACCAGCATACTGGTTAGAAACCTGAACACTGAGAAAGACATAAATAAAGTAGTTGAAGAGTTTGGGAAATGCATACTACAGGCAGCGCGAGAAACAGTACCAAGAGGAGCCCGTAAACAATATAAACCCTACTGGAGTAGTGAACTGGAACAGTTGCATAATGACGTGGAAGTATGTAGAAAGCAAGCAGAGGCCACACCCAGCCAGGAGCACCACAATAAATTCCAGCATGCAAAAGCCAAATTTCAAAGGGCCAAGCTGCAGGCTAGATGGAAAAGCTGGCAGGAGAAAACAGAGTCTCTGAACTTTGAAAGAGACACAAGGAAATTGTGGAAGCTAATAAAACAACTCAACGATGAGGGCACAGGGAGAAACTCAAAAATTGCACTACATAAAGATGGAAACATCTTAACAAGAAAGCAAGCAGCTGACCATTTTGCGGACTCATTCGCACAAGATAACAATATCAAAATCAGTCCAGAGAAACAACAAGAGATTCAAGAGAAACGGCAACATACAGGGCAGAAGGAAATAGTACATGAGGTTCTGGAGGCACCCATCACAATCAGCGAACTGGAGCTAGCCATATCAAAACTGAAAATGAGAAAGTCACCAGGAGCTGATGGTATCTCCAATGAAATGATCAGGAACCTAGGAACAGAGGCCAAAGCAAAGCTGTTGCAGATCTTCAATAACAGTTGGACTTTAGACAGTGTTCCACAAGCCTGGAGAGAAGCAATCATGATACCCCTCCTAAAATCAGGGAAAGATAGTTCCATTGCCTCTAGCTACAGACCAATTAGCCTCACCAGCTGTCTCTGCAAAACACTGGAGCGCATCATCAATCACAGACTGCAGTGGTACATTGAAAGTAAAAACATCCTTGTGCCACAGCAGGCTGGGTTTAGGCAGTGCTACTCTACGGAAGATCTGAAAACCTACCTCTCTCAAGAAATTGAGGATGCATTCCAAGAGAAGAAGCTGGTGCTTGCGGCATGGATAGATTTGAAGAAAGCCTTTGACAAAGTCTGGAAAGAAGGTCTGATGAATAAACTGAGAAACTGCAAAGTCAATGGAAGAATGTACAAATGGGTGAAAGCATACTTGCACAACAGAAGAGCCCGAGTACAGATAGACGGACTAAAGAGCAAGAAAGTACTACTGCGTCACGGAGTTCCCCAGGGCGGAGTATTGTCCCCCACACTCTTTCTAATCTTCATCAATGACCTCGTTGCTAATCTACCGCTTGGAATTAAAGCCGCAATGTATGCCGATGACCTGGTTCTATGGAGCACAAATGAACATGCATCAGTGGCCACCAGATTACTACAAAGAGCTGTAGATACATTTGTTGCATGGGCAAATAGATGGTGTGTCAGCATAAACACTGACAAGTGCAGCACCACCCTATTTACCCTCTCTCCAAAACAAAAGGCAGGGACCATCCAGATAAATGGAACACCCCTACGAGAAGATAAAGAACCAACATACCTTGGAGTAACATTTGATGGCAGGCTGACATGGAGAAAGCACATCAACAAAGAAGTAGCAAAAGCCAGAAGGAAAATAGCCATCCTGAGAAAGCTAAGTGGAACCACATGGGGAGCCAGTGGGAGAATACTTAGCAAAGTTTATCAACAGAGCATACGACCACACCTGGAATACGGGTCAACTGCATGGTGTTCGGCAGCAAAAACCACACTACAAGAGCTGGACAAAGTGCAAAATCAAGCACTTAGAGTCACCACAGGAGGGATGAGATCAACCCCTATAGTGGAAATGGAGAAGATGGGGAGGACACAAGCACTGAGTGAGCGCAGAGATACGAAAACGCTAATACAAGCAGAAAAGTTCCTCAGCTTGCCAGGCCACCCTATGAAGAACAGATATGAAAACCTAGCTATGGGGCGGTTGACAAGAAGTAGTTTTATCCACCAGGCCAAACGACTCTGCAGAGAAACCACCGATCTGCCCACAGTTGGTATCCCCCTAACAACTATTCCAGAGCGAACTCCATGGAAAGATGAGCATAGACTATCATTACAAATCCAGACAAAAGTGAGAGGAATATTTGACAAGGAAGATCAGAACAGTGTGCAGCGCAGAACAGCCACTCTCAGCTTCCTTGATGAAGAATACCCACAGGACCTCTGGATCCGAGTCTACACAGATGGGTCAGCACAAAATGCTGTTCGAAATGGAGGAGCGGGAGTGTACATAGAATACCCAAATAATACCAGGGACACAGCTAGAGTACCGACAGGAAAGTACTGCCATAACTACGATGCTGAAATTGAGGCAATCAAGATAGCAACAGAGAAATTACCAAATACCAGCAATGGTACACAACCTGTGGTGCTATGGACAGATGCAAAATCAGTACTTGAGGCGCTCCTGTCTGGGAAATTGCCAGTACTAAGGACACTACTTTCTGAACTTAGCAGTCAGCATAAGGTCACCATACAGTGGATACCATCCCACTGTGGAGTACCCGGGAACGACAGAGCTGATCAATTGGCTAAGGAAGGAGCCAAAGAAGAACAGCCTGATGCGCCTTTATCATACCACCAAAAGAAAAGAATGATCAAATCAGTCAGAAAGCCACCAAAACCTGCTCAAGATGACTACCATGTTATGGATAGACCAGAACAAGTCATTATTCTGCGCCTCAGAACAGGGCACAATAGATTACGCAACCACATGTATACAAAATTCAAGATTGGTGAAACAGCCATGTGTACATGTGGATTGGCGTCGCAGACAGCAGAGCACATACACCAAGACTGCCCAAAATATAACATATCTAGGCAAACCTTCTGGCCTAGAGAGACGACAGTGGAAGATAAACTCTATGGACCGCTGTGTGAACTGAAAAAAGACAGTTCAATTCATACAAGAGACAGCACTGCAGTTATAGACATATTTCAAGCGAACAAAAGAAGAAGAAGAACAAGAAGAAGAAGAAGAAGAAGAAGAAGAAGAAGAGAGAGAGAGAGAGAGAGAGAGAGAGAGAGAGAGAGAGAGAGAGAACGAGATAGGAAATGACGCTCAAGAGAGAAAGCGAGAGAAAGAGGGAGCGAGATAGATGAGCTAAAAGGCAGAGAGACGAGAGGCCGAAAGAGAGAGAGAGAGAGAGTGAGCGAGATAGAAAGAGAGAGAGAGAGAGAGAGACAGAGAGAGAGAGAGAGAGAGAGAGAGAGAGAGAGAGAGAGAGAGAGAGACGTGTTCTATAGACTGCTGAGTACCTGTGAAAACAGGAAACAGCTATTTCGTCATTCATACCCGAACATAGAATGTTTGCAATTTATTCACACATACCAGACGAGGATCCCTTAAGGTGTTCTACAACCACGGACAGAAAAGTAAAAGATTGAGACAGAAAAAGAAGCCCTGTGTGTCCCAGGTGCTGAGAATACACTGACTCAAGTTTTATGAACTCGTCGTCCTTGAGTCTGGTGTGATGAAGTGTAGGAGTGGGTTAAGCCATTCGTAAGTTGCTTTCCATGTTTTAACCTCTTCCTTCTCTTCGAATTACATCTCTCTCTCTCTCTCTCTCTCTCTCTCTCTCTCTCTCTCTCTCTCTCTCTCTCTCTCTATTCCCTCTCTCTCTCTCTCTTGTCTCTTTCCTGTTATCTCGTGGTTCCTCCTCTCTCCCTCATTCCGTCTCTTTTCGTCTCTGTCTCAGTCTGTCTCTTTTCTCTCTTACACTACCTCCCTATCTCTCAGTATCTCCTTCTTCTGTCTACATCTAATGAAGACGAGAGAACACGTGTAATGTAACAGTACCGTCATTGACTTGCACACACACACACATCTCCTGCTGTACAATCGGCATTACGGGAGACACAATCTCCCGCTGTAAATCGGCATGCCGGGAGGAGACACATTATCCACACGTTAGCTGTAAGACATTCTCCCGATCTGTTGCTAATAGACAGGCCGGCTCACAGTTATCTTTTCCTGAATATCCTCTTTCCGGTTGAAATGGCGGTTGATGGGAATTGAGGAGCAGACGATATTCGTTTAATTGAAAGGAAGAAATTATGTTCCAGATGTGGTTGTGCTAAAATACGGAGTGTAATTAGTGTATTATCATCATCTTTTATATTTTCTCCCTTTTCGTAGTCTATTATCGTTTCCAGTTCTAAACCCGGTGATGTCAGCCCGCGTGGCTCCAATTGATTTTCTCTGAAGCAATGTCTAATCCACATCCGGTCTGCCGCAGTTGCGGGGAGAATTGAACTAGATGGACCACTGGGGTATAGAGATTGTCCTTCAAACCCGCTACCCAAGTACTATCTTCACGGGTATTATGTTACATAGATTTTCTTTCATTCCATAAACTGTGAAACCAACGGGGTGTGCAAGATGGGCACTGAAACTTAACATCAGTAGAGAGGCCTGGCTACCCTTGAGATATCCAGGCCATGCCGCTCCACGAAGAGATGCCTCAAAATGTTGGCCAGTGTGAGATCTGGTCCTAGTTTTGCCCTGGCCGTGCAGGTTAAAGCATGTTAAAGTAATATGTTTCCCTTCTCATCACCACGTGTCCTGTCAACTTTCGTAGGCGATCATGTCTCTCCGTAGATCTCGGCCCTTCGTATTCTAGATCAACTGTGTTGCTTATATTCCCCAAAGCCACCATCTCAGTCCATCCTGCATCATGTCTCTTGGCCTGTCTCTTTTCCCATCGATCTTTCCAGTTGTGACGATGTTCTTCAGTGCCTCCCTTCTCATCACATGACCAGAGAATGCTGTTTGTCTCTTTCTTATAGTTTCTCTAGTATCTTGGCATGTGTGGGCATATGGCTCTAGGCCAGTATTGATTAGCCAACAAAGTCATGTGGTAAAAATCCCCCCGCCCCCTCCCAGGCGTCGTACATCTAGGAAAGTATTCAGGTTTTCCGATTCCGATTCCATTTCAAAAACAAAAATTCCAAATTCGTCCTCGTCTAACCTGCTTCATCAGCTGTGGTTATTGTTGAGGTCCGTGGTTGTGTGGATTGTTGGTCCTATTTCCTACTGGTTTTAAATTGTTCCGCTCTGTTCGTCGGATAGATTTGTTTTGTGCTGGTCCTGTTTAAAGACCGGTCCTTGGTTTGGCCTACTGGGGCCCTTATTCTCTCGTTTGTAGGCTTTTCTCTGTTAGCCCTGCTAAGTGCTTGTCGCTTCTTGTGTTATTCTCATCGGGGCTAGTCCCGGTCATGTCTAGTCCTCATAAGGACTTGTTGTAGGCAAGGGCAGAGCATTTAATTGCAAGTCTCAAGTTGTCCCCCCCCGGTCAGCGTTACGAACGCCTTTACGCTTGTGAGTTTTGGCGGTTTTCTTCATCGCGTGTGGGTGTGGCGTGGCAACAAGATGACCAGGTCTCCCTGTCTTCCTAATTCAGGTGCTCTACCGGAAGAGCCAACCCACCTTCCTGCCATTCACTCCGCCAGTTTTTTTTTTTTTTTTTTTTTCTCCAGGTTTTTTTCAGTATTCAGGTTTCCAAGTCTGGAGTTTTATGATCACCCTAAACATATCTCAGCTGGAGTATGCGTTCAGTCCATGGTTCTAGCCTTTGCATTACACAACAATGGCTCATGTGGAAGAAAGCACAATTAAACATCTCAATGTCAATAGCTAGCAATAGCTAGCGGCGTCTGTGGCTTGGGGAATAATAAATCGTAGTTTCACAATTCTCTGTGATACAGAGACTAGGTTCGACATCCGCTGCGGGCGGTTTGGAAGAGGCCAGCCTGGTATGAGGTGTCGGCCTTGCTGAAAGCAATGACACACTACTGAATGTAACAATTGCCTTGTAAATAACAAATACTGGGGTTGATTGCAATATCATGTAAACGACATGCAACTAACTTTTAACAAATGCCAATAGCCATGTCATTTCTGCGATGTAAGAAACACAGCGTGTGTTTATGCATGTTTGAAGTAACCAACATCAGCCATGAATCCGCCGTGACACACACACGTTTAAAGTGTGCATTGACATCACACACTGAATAAGTCTGAAGTCGGAGTGGGTTCTCCAGATGGCGAGGAACACTTATAATAGGGAAAGCTAATCAATACGCAAAAATCAGCACAGTGCACTAGAATCAGTAGCGCGTGTTTGGACCACACTTGAGGTCTGTGTTCTAGTCCCGATTTATTCACTGGGTCAAACCATCTAGGTACTTATCTCTTTAACTTCGTATTGCTCTGGTGAAAAAACCAGAAACAAACCTTAAACCTCTGCCAAACACCAACGCCTGGAGTCTAATTCTAGAAGCCCGCAATGTTGTAGTCAACCTGTCCTGCTGCTTGTCTTACACAGCCACACTGGAGCGCAGAACTTAATGGTGCAGAAAATAATCCATGCCACAGCGTTTGCCATGGATGTTTAAATGAAATTATCTCCCCCTATGTGGCGCTTCCGTTCTGAGGCACAAGCTGATCGTTCTGTTTAGTTCTTGGCTGAGTTACTTCTCAAGCGATTTTGATTGTAATATGTAGTCAGCGTGTTATTTCTCCTAGCTAATAAGTTTACAATCGTTTGGGTTATACAGGGTGTAGGAATAATACAAACACTATCTTAAATTGATGCTTGTAAATCATTTGACCAATGTGCCGAGCTCAGAACATAAAGCAAGAAGATTAGGATTTGGGAACATTGACAAGAATCTCCTACTCAGTACCTTGCGATGTACCTTTTCTCAGTATGATGCAAGTCTTCGAAATGCCACCCATCACCTGTTGGTTTCTTTAAAAAAGCCGCCCACTTATGAAACCCCCTTACAGTGCCGCCTGATGCGGCCGCCTCTCTGTATTATAGCACGGAACGGCCCTGCTGCTACTGAACATTATGCCTGTGTCTGAGTGGTGTAGTGGTAGAGGGGCGGGTGCGTTCTCATGGCTTCCAGAACTATATTGATGTTAGAGCATCTATTCGCCCGTATGATATGGGAGCCCATGCGGTAGACAAAGAATAGTAACACTGTAACTTATAATGCATGTCGTATGGAGCGAATAAGGAAGGTTGGCTACTACATCGCATATAACACTAGCTATAACATCCAACCAATCATGAATGGGCCTTTAAAGGGGCTAGACTTGGGTGGGAATAGCAGTGCTCCGTTGGCAGATGGAAGGCGGTCGATGAGGAAGAAGAAGAAGAAGAAGAAGAAGAAGAAGAAGAAGAAGAAGAAGAAGAAGAAGAAGAAGAAGAAGAAGAGAGAAGAAGAAGAAGAAGAAGAAGAAGAAGAAGAAGGGGCAAGAGGAGGAGGAGGAGGAGGAGGAGGAGGTGGAGGAGGAGGAGGAGGGAGAAATTCAATCCCTGCGAACTTTTGTCACTATACACTTTTCACATTCGTTACCGTAACCGTACACTGTGAACGAACATTTACAGCGCGAATTGGCCTTATCAGTCACATTCGCTGCCGCCATAGGTAAAAGTTATTATGCCTGTTTGAAGCACAAACTATCGTCTGTCAAGACGGCAAGGTGCCAATGAACCGTAATCACAACATTTCATGTACAGCTCTGGCCAACAACAACTGGCATACTACAGTACATATACTACGAGTACTTAGATATTTTTGTGGTGTACAAAAATGAATGCATCAAAGATATGTAATGTAAAACGCGCGAATTCATCGTTTAACACAGCAGTACAATCATAAACCGGATGGAGTTATTGATGGAAAAAACTCACATATAATATGTTATTGTCTTGATAATATAGTCAGTGTGTCGTATCTAATCTCCACCTTCGTGTGCCTGTAAAACACAATTCTTAGGCTATGTTATTAATATCAAACTTGTGAATGATTAAATTTGGGGCTGTGATTTTTTTTTCAGTTTTCAAGCAAAATATCCTTGTCATTTTTGTGTTCTTTGAATAATATTTTTGTCGAAACGTTTACTTGCAATTCGTAAACCTGCATACCGCGTTCGAAACACTGCTGCAAGCCTTTCGTTTGTTTCCATACAATGGCATGAGTCAAAAATATCACAAACTGCCAATATTGGTGGGGTTGACTGCTACGCCCTACAAAGGAATGCAACTAACTTTTTTTTTAAAAACATGCATGTGTGTCTGTTTTCCCTTTTTTGCAGCTGTCCATTTTATGTTCAACTGGTTTCGACTCTTTGGAGTAAGTGAAAACCATCGGGGTGGAGAAGAACACGGTGACGTCCTAGGGACAGTTTAAATATGGCCACATCAGTTTTGACATGCACTAAAGAGGATCAGAGTACTGTTATCTGTTTTCTTTTTTATCAGTGAAGGTGTGAAACATAGAAATTCACCAGTGAATGGGCCCGACTGCCAGAGTAACTAACAACGATTGCCTGAAAGAGGCTAATTAAACTAGAACACTATTTACAACAATAAGAAAGAGACAAACAGCTTTCTTTGGTCATACAATGAGAAGAGAGGCATTGGAGAACATCGTGACAGCTGGAAAGATCGGTGGGAAGAGAGGCAGAGGCAGACCAAGAGAAATGATGCTGGACGGATTGAGACGGTGGCATGGAGGAATATCATCAGCATAGTTGATCCAGAACACCAAAGATCGAGATCTGTGGAGAGCCATGAACGCCTACGCCAGCCGGCACGGCACTTGATGATGATGATGATGATGATGATGAATGGGTCCAGTATGGTGATCCAAGCCTGTCAGCCCAGCAAGTGTATGAATGGAGTAGGAAGTTTCAAAACGGAGTAACTTCTGTTACAGACTGTCCACGACCGGGTCAGGCACACCGACTTCTTCCCACTTCTATGAGCGCCAAAAATACTATGTGTGTTTATTTATGAACTACTTCTAAATATATTCACCAATGTAAGGTTTTCATTTGAAGGCCCCCCCCCCCCCCCCCCCTCGCATCTCTGCTCACATTTCCCGTCAAGCGTTAGGTATAGTACCACACTCGATCTCGAAGACGGCATTGACGTTACCTGACCAAGTTTCACTCCCAGTTCATGTAGTCGGTCTGGCGTCGGAGTTCTCGTCTGTATCCGCCAATCAAGTTCTTACAGCATTGACGCATTGACTATATCAGTCCTGCCCATGCTGCTTCCAGTTTGTATTGGTACATTATTTGTCAGCTAGACTGTTCGTTCATGACCTTTTACCCTGGCATGCCCTGGCGCCTACATCCAGGTAGTTGATGTGAATCACGACTCATTCCTTTTCTGGCGTTAATAACGCTGTTATCCCATGCCAGTGTTCTGAGGCTAGCAGTGTCATGCCAACTGTAGATGTCTAGTAAGCCAGATTTGTTGAGTATTCTCTGACTAAATGTAAAAAGTATGAGAACACATTATCTGATGGCTGGGACACACACATCATCCATTGCCCAGTAATAAAAGAGTTATCGCTGTGTCTGGTGGTTTTAAAACCTACTTTGTGAGTCTTCTTGTCACAAGATCTATTGTTAATGCCATGTTGTGTGCTAGTTGTCTGTGTTATATTGTTCCCGAGACTTGTTGGATATAAGGTACACAACCGTGTGTTGTTCAAGGTAATTAATATCCCGCTGTTTCGTTTTTTAAACTTTAGCTATTGAGTTCATGGCCGCCACCTTTCCTAGCATGTTGACTATTTGATGTTTGCTTAGAACAATCAGGTGCACTTCTTCTTCTATTAACTGGGTGATTGTTGTTCTTGATAGCTAGGAATCATACACCTCGGTGTGATTATTGTTTGAGAAATCTTATAAAGATAATATTTGCTGGTTGTAGATACTGGATGGTTGGATCTCTCTCTCTCTCTCTCTCTCTCTCTCTCTCTCTCTCTCTCTCTCTCTCTCTCTCTCTCTCTCTCTCTCTCTTCTCTTCTCTCTCTCTCTCTCTCTCTCTCTCTCTCTCTCTCTCTCTGTGGATGAATGAACCTGTGTTTGTGTGTCTGGCTGATTGGATCTGTGTGTGTGTGTGTGTGTGTGTGTGTGTGTGTGTGTGTGTGTGTGGATTATTGGACCTGTTTGTCTTGATGTTTGGATCTCTCTCTCTCTCTCTCTCTCTCTCTCTCTCTCTCTCTCTCTCTCTCTCTCTCTCTCTCTTTGTGTGTGTGTGTCTGGGTGATTGGATCTGTGTTTGTGTTTAAAAGATTGTGTGTCTTCTTGCTTCGGGTGTGTATTTACAAGAATATATGTTAGAAGACTGCGGGTACATGTCTGCTGTGTGTGTGTGTGTGTGTGTGTGTGTGTGTGTGTGTGTGTGTGTGTGTAAAAAAGACTGTTTGTCCTGATGCTACGAGTGAATATATGTATTTTGGAAGCATGGACAGCTATCTGTGTGTAGACGATTGTATGTCCTCATACTTCGAGAAAGTGAGTGTGTATACGTACAAGAATATATTTTGGGAGACTGTGAGTATGTGTCAGATGTATGTGACTGTGTAAAAGACTGTATCATACTTCGAGTGAGTGTATGTACAAGAATATATGTTGGAAGACTACGGATATATGTGTCTCCTGTATAGAAAACTATATGCCAACTGGTTGAGTGTGGAAGAATATTCGTTTGGAGACTACGAGTATGTCTATCAGCTTTGTATATGCAGAAGACTATATGAAAATGTTAGAAGGATGTGTGCATTTGTGTCCCCTGAGTGCATGCACAAGCCTATACAAGGGGCTTCTCATAAGTCTTTAGCCTGACCATGAAGGAGTAGGCGGAGAAAATTGAAATTTGGCACAGTGCTTATTCCTTCTCAATGTAGCCACCACCTAAATTTATGCATTTCTGCCATCTCTGCGTGACCTTGAAAAGACCTTCAGAATAAAACAACCTATTCTTCGAACTAAACCAGTTATCACACGCCAGTATGACATCTTCGTCACTGTCAAAACGATATCCTTTCAGCTGTTTTTTAAGATTTGGGAAAAGAAAAAAAAAGTCTGATGGAGCCAAATTTGGAGAATATGGCGTGTGTGGAAGAATTTCAATATTCAGATCGTTGGCAGTTTGCAGCACCAGCCATGCTTTACGGGAGGGCGCGTTGTCAAAGGCAGAATTTGCGTACGCGCTATCCCTCATTTTCTGGTCACAGTCTTTCTTAGTTTGATAAGGAGATCTGCATAGTACTGCCCATTAACCGTGTTGCCATGACGCATGTAATCTTTCAATATGACACCTTTGACGTCCCAAAAAACAGTCAGCATCACTTTTCTTGCAGATTTTTGTGCTCTTGGCTTGACATCTGTTGGCGAGCCCGGGGTGTTCCACTGCATGCTGGCAATTTTGGATTCTGGGTCATAATAGTGAATCCAAGTCTCATCTACCGTCACCATGCTCGTCAACATGTTTTTCGACCGCCACACGTTGAGCAACTGGCCACAGCAATCAACACATGGTTGTTTATGTTCACATGTCAACAGGCGCGGGACCCAGCGGGCACACACTTTTCTCATGTTCAATCTGTTGTGTAAAATTCTAAAAATTTACTTTTACTCAGTTTTGCTGAATCCAATGTCTCTGCAATTGTCATTTTCCTATCGTGGTCTATGATTTTCTTCACTTTTGCAGCATTTGCATCATTGCACTCTGAGGAAGGTCGTCCTGGTCTTAGCAGATCAGCAACTTGGGAACGGCCACACTTAAACTACAAACACCAATATTTTACAGAAGCATACGAAGGACAGACTTTCTCAAACACTGGCTCCATCTCCCTGTGTATTTCTGTAGGTGTTTTTCCCTGTAATACCAAGAATTTTATCACAGACTTGGCGTCTGATTACTCCATTGTTCTGACAAACCGTTGGATGTGCAGATCTGGTCAATATGGTGTGTTGTGCCATGCACCATATCGGGAAAACCAGTTGAGCAGGGAAATTCATAATTCATATGTCCATTAAAAATTAACAGAGCTATACATGTGCAAAATTTCAATTTTCTCCGCCTACTCTTTCATGGTCAGGCTAAAGACTTATGAGAAGCCCCTTATATGAGAGCAGGAAACAAGTATTTGTGTTAGCTGTGTGTATATAAAAGACTATCTGTGAACAGGAAACACGTATGTGTGTTAGCTGTGTTTATATAAAAAGACTATATGTGAGCAGAAAACAAGTATGTGTGTTAGCTATGTGTATATAAAAGACTATATGTGAGCGGGAAACAAGTATGTGTGTTAGCGGTGTGTATATAAAATACTATATGTGAGCGGAAAAGAAGTATGTGTGTTAGCTATGTGTTTATATAAAAGACTATATGTGAGCGGGAAACAAGTATGTGTGTTAGCTGTGTGTATGTAAAAGACTATATGTGAGCGGAAAACAAGTATGTGTGTTAGATGTATGTATATAAAAGACTATATGTGAGCGGGAAACAAGTATGTGTGTTAGATGTATGTATATAAAAGACTATATGTAAGCGGGAAACAAGTATGTGTGTTAGATGTATGTATATAAAAGACTATATGTGAGCGGGAAACAAGTATGTGTGTTAGATGTAAGTATATAAAAGACTATATGTGAGCGGGAAACAAGTATGTGTGTTAGCTATGTTTATATAAAAGACTATATGTAAGCGGGAAACAAGTATGTGTGTTAGATGTATGTATATAAAAGACTATATGTGAGCGGGAAACAAGTATGTGTGTTAACTGTGTGTATATAAAAGACTATATGTGAGCGGGAAACAAGTATGTGTGTTAGCTGTGTGTATATAAAAGACTATATGTGAGCGGGAAACAAGTATGTGTGTTAACTGTGTGTATATAAAAGACTATATGTGAGCGGGAAACAAGTATGTGTGTTAGCTATGTGTATATAAAAGACTATATGTGAGCGGGAAACAAGTATGTGTGTTAGCTATTTGTATATAAAAGACTATATGTGAGCGGGAAACAAGTATGTGTGTTAGCTATGTGTATATAAAAGACTATATGTGAGCGGGAAACAAGTATGTGTGTTAGCTGTGTGTATATAAAAGACTATATGTGAGCGGGAAACAAGTATGTGTGTTAACTGTGTGTATATAAAAGACTATATGTGAGCGGGAAACAAGTATGTGTGTTAGCTATGTGTATATAAAAGACTATATGTGAGCGGGAAACAAGTATGTGTGTTAGCTATGTGTATATAAAAGACTATATGTGAGCGGGAAACAAGTATGTGTGTTAGCTATGTGTTTACATAAAAGACTATATGTGAGCGGGAAACAAGTATGTGTGTTAGGTGTGTGTATATAAAAGTCTATATGTGAGCGGGAAACAAGTGTGTGTGTGTTAGCTATGTGTATATAAAAGACTATATGTGAGCGGGAAACA
>OY992880.1:134123303-134138303 GCA_963921405.1 Cepaea hortensis | reverse complement strand
CTATTCAGTCATATGTAATTAATAATAGGGATGTCTTTGACAATGAAATGACATTCCTCAGCATGCTGTGGTAGATGTCTGTGACAATGAAATGACACCATCCCAGCTGTGGTCTCTTGCAGGCACACAAGTGGGTCTTCAACCTTATTTCACAGTAGAGTGCAAGGTTCTTCCTCACCCCAGTTAGACGCTAAGGCCTGGCCTCAGACCTCGTTATAGACCTTAAAACCTTATTTGCACTACAAACCACTGTTGATACATTTACCTAAAACATATTTAACACCATAGGGGAGTTTTCTTGCACAAGTCTCAGCGCCATCTGTGCTTTCATTTGCAAACGTTGTAATATGTAATACACTGACGAATCAGACCTTCATTTACAGATAGATTCCGACAACACATCCTCCATATCTGTAACAACAGCCCTAGGCCGGATTCCCTTCACTTCAAGAGGACCGATCACAGCGTTATTTCCGACGTTTATGTTACCCCCATCAGATCTTCCTCGACGGATGAAAGACACCGTAAAACCGCATATCTCCTTCATGGGATGATTATCACCACTTGGCCTTCACAACCAGAGAACCTTTATCTAACTATTTATATTAGTTCCCTCTTTGGAATTTTCTAAAATTACAATGCATTTTCAAGTTCCCATACTGATTTTCCCAGTAGCAATCTGAGTAAACGTCGGACTGGCGTTTCCTCTGTGCTTTGGGTATCATCATCATCATCATCATCATCTTGTGCCATGCCGATAGGCGTGGGCGGTCATGTTTCGCCATCTCATACGACCACCAGAGTCGTGGATCAACTCTGTCTTCTTGTCTTAACCATACCACGTGGCCAAGCCATCCAGGTATTTACTTCTGTTCCTTCCCCTTGTTCGTTTCCCTTCACGCTGTGGGTATCACCTAGACACTTTACTAACTCCCCAGATATTAATATTCCGTCTGTTCAGCTGCACTTTCCACCCAATTCCATAGAGCCTTCACCTCATCACCATCACCATAACGTAGCTCTCCGCCCAAAGTGCAGAGTCAGCTAATCTATCAGCCTGTTCATTGCCCCGTACATCCGCTTGCACTGGAAAAAGAATCCATGACATACTCGCAATCTAAACCCTATCCAGCGATGCTAGCCACTCTACATGGAACATTCCAGTTTCCACTTCCCTAAGTATACTCTGTGAGTCCGTTACAAACACAACATGTCTGCCACTGCTGCCCTCTTACAGTAAGAAAACTCTCGTCATAGCCTCAAATGACATTCTGAAGCTACGGTTCAATGTACCTGTAGCTCTATGCAATGCTTCTCCAGGCCCTATCCTGGCCCCTCCAAACATCTGACTGATTTTGCCTTTAGCTTGTGCCTTTTAAGACCTGCCTCTCTTCAGTCTGTGTTCCTTACCATCGTTTAAAGCTTCGTACGGGGGATGATCCCTGTCTGCTGCAATCCTTAGGTACATCTTGGCCTGGAGCACCACGTGCCCGTCACGCACACACACACACATACACACACACACACACACACACAGAGGAACCCCCCCCCCCCCACACACACACACACACACACGAGGGAAAGTAATTCAGTAGCAGAAATGTTATTATAAAGTGCATGAAACAGTATAAACATTGGAAAATCTTATTTCAGGACAAACTGGCTCATAAGCAATACCCCATGTAGGGATCGCAAAGACTAAGCAGTTTGCGCATGCGCATTAGCGATTATAAAATGGCTGTCACAATATCAATTTGCACTGTGGAAGTACACAGAGGCGTTATTCATTGCTTTGAGTGTGACTAGAGAGTATAAAACATTGTGAAGCTTACATAAGAATGATGGTTCGTATAAAGATTGTTGTTTGAATTAGGAAGAGTGTATACATGGATGGAAAGATGCAATGGAAAGACCCGCTATCTCGGTTAAGAAAAATGTCACCAAGCAGGAATCCGCTGGGAAAGTCACGATGACCATCTAGTGTGTTCCCTGGCCTATGGGTTAATGTCTTTTTCCGTAATCCCGTATATCCACGTGAGGGACGTAACCTGAGCGAGAATCGGTAGCGGTCCTCGCCGCGTTTGTAACTTAGGGTTATGTGAGCCGGTCGCTCAGGAAGCAATGGCAAACTACTGAGCGTAATCTTGCCAAGAAATCAACAATCAGCTGAAAGATGCTGATGTTGACAGCGATGTCCTGTAAAGGATATGCGGAAAAAAAAATACTGGTGTACTGTCAGGCAAGGGGTGAAACTGTGACTAGCGCACGATACAATGACATGATGGTGACAAAACTGAAGCCCGCGATACTAAAGAAACACTGGAGACGTCTTTTAAAAGCTGTATTGTTACTGCACAACAACGCCCGTCCTTAAACGGCTAGGCGTGCATTAGATACAGTACGCTGCTCTGAAATTTAACGTTTGTAACATCCTCCATACTTGGCGTCATTGGGCTTTCACTTGTTTGGATCCCTGAAAGAAGTTTGCAGATGACAACGTTGTGAAGGAGGCGATCCAAAAATTGGTTTAAGGCCACATCTAAAAACTGTCTCCTTGAAGGCATCATTAAGCTAGTGGACAGGTGGATAACGTGTTGCTAGGCAGGAATATGTTGAGAAATAACATACACAGCATTTCTGGTTCGCACTATTGTAAAAAAAAAAAAATAAAGATTATTCGTGAAATTCCGGTTACGTAATGTCTTCCCCGCGTTTATAAATAACATAGATGGCAGGGCTTGTATATGTTGCCCATATAATAGGTGTAACACTTGTACAACCGAGAATGGCTCGCATGGCCTCATCGTGTGTGCGATTAAGCTTCACCAGCTGGCTATGAGATATTGTGAGAATTCCCAAACCATACATACTCAGCCATCGAAATGATCAGATGCTGATAAATTATGAACAACATTCATTGCTCTGCATACGCCGCTGCTTTCACTTTCAGAGCATTGAATTGTAATGTAATAACTGTTAATGTTATCGATATAGTTAGTTTTTACAATGCTACATTGAATCCAATTCATGTATCTGTCATTTGCATTGTCTTCTCTGTCTCTCCCTTTTTTCCCTCTGCAACTCCCTGTCTGTTTCTCTTTCCACACCTCCGCAACTAATGCCAGTAATTAGTTTTCTCTGTGAAAACCATTTGTAGCATACAAATTCTAAAGCCTCTGTGAATGGAGGAATCCGGAAACAGAACCCTCATAAAACAGCTAAAGCTGATTATATGAATCCGAACAAACAGCTGATATTAACTCGTACCCCGTGCCCTGGTTCCCCTAATTTCTGGTTTACGGCGCCGCCTATGTCGTTTCCCTCGAGGGGTGGCTTTTAAACCGTGTGGTGGATAGGTTTTTGTTTTTCACCTCTGGTGAGTTTCACCGGCTGAGTGCTCATCAGTGATTGCTGCTAATGGCCGAGCTATATAGCTCATCTTAAATAACACAGCCAACTGTGGCATGAGCGGATGAGCCAGGGAACACAGGAAATTTGTTGTTTTTGTTGTCTATGAGCTGGGTAATGAAAGACCTTCCAGGCAAGAGTGAATAAGTGGTATTTGACACACAGTTGCTTGAAACTCTGGCCAGATCCGTGTGACGCTTCTGTCACTTTTATGTAAATCAGCTTTCCGCCATGACTGGATAAAAACAAAAGCAATAGGAAAACAAACCCCCATTAGACATTAGACTGAAGTCTCACACAGTGAAGTACAATTAGTGTTTGACACAATATCGGGTTTTTAAGCTCGCTTAAACTCGATCACGTTTTGACATTGTGTATGTGTTTGGTGTGGGGGGACCTGGCGTTCAATCCCTACACCCAGGGTTGCCAGATTGAGTAGCTGAGAAACTGGATCATTACTTTTAAGCATAAGGAAAATCAAAGCTATTTAAAGAATTAACTCTGTCACTTAAGGAATATTTAGAGTGAAGTGGATCGATTTCATCGCACCAGGTGTTATCCCATATAGTCTCTTTCCACAGAGCGACCTTTGTTTATAGTTTAGGTTGAAACTAATTCTGCATAAGCAACGACAAACACCTAACAGCACTGACGACAAAATAATGAAAGCCAAACTACTGCGTTTTGGCGGATGCGGACATTTGACGTGTCCGAATTAAACAGTTCTACCAAACGAAATATTTTGATTAATTAAATCTTTATTTAACAGAAAAAGAAAACCGGGACAAATAAGCGTCCCGGAAGCATTTTCCGGACAGTAATTTATTTCATAGCCAGGACGTCCGACAATTCTACACTCAAACGTGGACCTCTTATTCAGAAAGCAATGGCAACCTACTGAACGTAAACTTGCAAAGGACATGCAATATTTAACTTCATCGGGTTGAGTCACTCGGGTTGAGTCACTCGGGTTGAGTCACTCGGGTTGAGTCACTCGGGTTGAGTCACTCTTGTTAAGTCACTCGAGTTGAGTCACTCGGGTTGAGTCACTCGGGTTGAGTCGCTCGGGTTGTGTCGCACAATGCTGGTGGAGTCAAGACATCCGCGGCTGTTTGCTTCCGCAGTGGGTGGTTTGTGTCTGGGCTGGTGCGTTCATTTTCCTTGATGACAGTGTTGTGGGGTAATGGTATTACAGACAGATAATTACGAGGTTACACAGCCAAAAACAGCGACAGATTTTATAGATTACCAGACCGAGTACTTGCTCAATAGGAACAATGGTGAATCAGAACTACTCTACATTTGTTAGGCGTTTTATTTCCCACGATTTGAGTTAAGTTGAGACAAGAACCGACAGCACTGCACTCGAGATTTTCCCATACGTGCTCAGTTCTCATCTGTAGAGTCCCAATACTACTGATACCAGTCTATGTGTTGATGTGGCCTTTCCTCGAAGGTTTGAGTGTGGATCAACTTATCTGGTCACTCCCTACAGCACCATTCTCTCCAAGACATGATGATCTATCTGTTCCTCTGCACCATACACACGATCCGGGTCCCGACCACATCAGCCTTATCAGGCACCAATACTACACCGGACGGTGCACACACAGCCAATCTGACCGCCGGTTCGTTTCTCACCACACCAGCATATCCTGGGAAAGACGCCTATTATTTCTGACTATTGAATGGAAGCCTGCCGGCTCTGCCCGAAGCACAGCATCCGTGTAGATGATTACATTGTTATGGATCAATTATTTCACCTTCCATTCAGTGTTGCCTGCCGGCCAATCCTTGCATTCCCAATCCAATGTTATTCTGACCCTGCATAGGTCTGACTTTTCCACTGGCATACTAATCCACTCTTCTCTCAATGTTCTCCAGTTTCCATGAATGTCCCACATTTTGCTACCTGTGATATGTTCTAGTAAAACTTACCGTCTACTCCTCGTTCTATGGTGACTTATGCATTGTATTCTCCTCGAAAATTCGGCGTTGTTCATAAGGTGAGTGGTGATGATAAAATCGGTGACGGATTAAGGTGATTTGTGCCGACATAAACGGTGATAGATAAAGGTGATTGGTGCTGACATAAACGGTGGTAGATTACGGTGATTTGTGCTGAGATAAACGGTGATGGATTAAAGTGATTTGTGCTGGCATAAATGGTGATGGATCAAGGTGATTGGTGCTGACATAAACAGTGATAGATTAAGGTGATTTATGCTGGCATAAATGGTGATGGATCAAGGTGATTGGTGCTGACAAAAACGGTGATAAATTAAGATAATTAGTGCTGACATAAACGGCGATAGATTGGGGTGATTGGTGCTGACTTAAACGGCGATAGATTAAGGTGATTGGTCCTGACATAAATAGTGACAGATTAAGGTTATTGGTGCTGACACAAATAGTGACAGATTAAGGTGATTGGTGCTGACATAAACAGTGAAATATAAAGTATGTTGTGTTAACATAAACGGTGATAGATTAAGATGATTTGTGCTAAAGTAAACAGTGATGTATTAAGGTGATTAGTGATGTCATAAACGGTGATAGATTAAGGTGATTGGTGCTGACATAAATAATGGCATATAAAGGTGATTCGAACTGGTATAAACAGTGACAGATTGTTCACTGTTCCCGGAAGAACTCATTCCCGTTTGACCTCTGTCCTCAGAGGCATTCTTGGAGTCATCAGTTCCCCCAGTGTTGTTACTCTGGGAGAACAAGCCATGCGTCGTTAGGAGTACTGATTTCTAAACCTTAACACTGCAGTAGTCTTGATATCCCCAGTTTACTGTCTTCTTCTTCTTCTTCTGCGTTCATCCGGAGTTTTTTTCTGACGTGATTGCGTTGTGCCTGTTTACAGCAGAGCTGCGTTCTTGCGCCGTTAGGCCGACACATCCGACTTCTGCGGGCATTTGTTGACCAGGTTAACCTTCCCGAGGAGTTGACGGTCTCAGCCGACCTCTTGTGATGCCTTATCTTTCTCTTTTGATTAATCGTCTTGGTCGTTTGCTCTAATCATTTTCTTTTGCTTCATATTGTTGCTCTTTTGTATGATCATCTTTGTACTTTAAAAAAAAAAAATTCATCATCTTACGCTTGTGATTCATCATCTTGATCTTTTGATTCATCATCTTGATTTTTTGATTCATCATCTTGATCTTTTGATTCATCATCTTGATCTTTTTTTTAATCCCATTGATCATCTCATTAACTATATTGCTCCATTGATTCATCATATTGCTCTTTTGATACACTATCTTGCTAATCTGATTCATCATATTGCTTCTTTGATTGATCATATTGCTCCTTTGATTAATAATATTGTCAATTTGATTGATCATATTGCTTCTTTGATTGATCATATTGCTTCTTTGATTGACCATATTGCTTTATTGATTGATCATATTGCTGCTTTGATTAATTATACTGCTCTTTGATTGATTATACTGCTCCTTTGATTGCTCCTTTGATTGCTCATATCGCTCTTTTGATTGATCATATTGCTGTTTTGAATGATCATGTCGCTCATTTGATTGATCATATCGCTCCTGTGATTGATCATATCACTCTTGTGATTGATCATTATGCTCATGTGATTGATCAAATTGCTCCTTAGATTCATTCTCTGGCTCTTCGCGTGAATGACAATAAACACATGGCCATTTACAAACACACCACTTTACCTAACTACTGCAGGCAGCGGATCGTATTCCTAAATGTTAGGGAAACTACCTGAGAACTCTTCCTGTCCAGGTAGACATGAAGGTATCCCGACGCCGATACTCGCCCAGGTAAACAGCTCCGGTGACAAGCAGGTATGCCAGTCAGATGCTTATGTAACCAGGTTGTAATCCAACTCAGAAATCCCGTTGAAAGGTCGCCAAATATCAGACAGACGAGCTACATTTTAAGGATTCCCACCACCTATTCATGCCTGGGTGTCCATGCTGGTATCTCATCTTCCGGTACCAGCCTAAACATGAATCGAAGGCACCGTCCGTGCGGGAAACATGGGCGGTGCTCCACGAACAATGGGAAGTGATTCCACGCGGGAATTCATTCAGGTAAATAAAGGTGAGCAGTGGCGTTAAAGAACCTGAGGCACCTTTGATTGCTCTTTAGAATATGACACCTGGACTGAACACTTGCAGGTAAGGTGTACAGGAGCACTTTCGTGCAGACATCGACCTGCACAATGACACCTGCTGAAGTATTGTTCTTCTTGTTTGTTGGAACTTTTACAGTTATTGTTGTATTAGTAGAGGGTACTCTTTCCCCCTCCCCCTTCCTTTACCACCGATCTCTTTTTTTTTTCTGTCACTTTTAATGATAGGACTAATTACTCTTAATCTTTCAGTTTTTAGGTTAGCACCTTTTACCTTAATATGTCACTGTTTATGTCAGTACTAATCACCTTAATATGTCACTGTTTATGTCAGTACCAATCACCTTAATATGTCACTGTTTATGTCAGTACCAATCACCTAAATATGTCACTGTTTATGTCAGCACCAATCACCTTAATCTATCACTGTTTATGTCCAGATAAAACACCTTAATCTGTCACTATTTACATCAGCTCTGTGGCAAAGGGATTACGAACGCAATTCGTAATTCCGCATTCCGAGTTTGAAACAGCTGCGGGTGATTTGGCAGCAGACCGCCCTACGTTCCTTTTCTTATACAATAGTATAAATGTCGATCGTTCAGAAAGCAAAGGCAAACTACTGAACGTAAACTTGCCAATAAATAAAAGCCAAATTATCCTGGGGTTGCTGTGACGCCCTGCAAAGGATACGTAAATAACTTGTATGTCATCACCAATCACCCTGAATCTGTCACTGGTGTATGTTACTACAAATCACCGTGTGTCTTTCAGCTGTAATGTCAATATTACACGTTACCCTTTTAAGCCCAAACACGTCCTCTAATACATGAAGGGTAATTATTAAAAGACCTAGATTGACTTTTTCGACTCTCAAAGTCTTGGTCTTAAGGAGTTTGGTTTCCTTATAGCGGTTTAAAGCGAAGCTGCGGCATTTCCGTCTTTCTTTCGTCACATTGGACATCGGGATTATATGTTCTAGATCGCGTGTAGCCTTGTTTTTTTTTTTTTTTTTTTAAATATATCCATTAATCATGTGCCATGCCGGTAAGCGTGAGCGGTCATGATTTGCCATTTCACTCGATCACCAGAGTCGTGGATCAGTTCAGTGTTCCTGTCTCGACCAAAACAAGTGGTCAAGCCATCCAGGTATTTACTTCTCTGTCTTCCACTTGTTTTCTTCCCCTCGATCTTGCCAGTTGTCACCAAGTTCTCTAATTTATTTCTTCTCATAACATGTCCAAACAATTTTGACTGTCTACGTCGAATTTATCTAATCAGTTTACGATTTTCATTTGTTTCTTGTAAGACTTGGTCACAGGTTTTTCTGTCTGTCCATGGTATTCTTCGCATTCTCCTCAGAAACCACATGTCCACGACCATCATATGTTTTTCAGCTCTACTGCTCATTGTCAACGCTTCACATCCATACAACAGTACAGGCTCTATGTAGCACCTCAACACTCTTTTTCTCGCAGAAATTGACATCTTTTGTTTTTTTGGGTCAGTATGTTTTCATATTGCAAAATGCTACCTTCGCCATGGCGATTCTTGTTCTAATATCTTCAAGACATCTTCCATCAAATGTTATGACTGTTCCGAGATAACTGTACCGATTCACTTGTTTAAGAATACTCCCATTTACCTGTATATTACATTGTGGTATGTCGTTCTTCCTAGTGACATATATATATATATATATATATATATATATATATATATATATATATATATATATATATATATATGTGTGTGTGTGTGTGTGTGTGTGTGTGTGTGCGTGCGTGTGTGTGTGTGTGTGCAATACATGTTATGCTATGGGTGAGTTTTCTCATCTCAAAATTTGCCAGAGCAGCTGCCCGGGGATTCTACTGTAAGATGTTCAGTTGTAGCAGGATGTTAACATGTGTAACCTGTGCTTTTTGCATTAGCTTGCTTTGAACTCCAGCCTAGTATACACACGTGTTTCTACTGCTGATGAGTGCACTGAACTAATCTTGTATGAGTGTTAGCTTTACCTATTACCAGTGTCCCCAGCCTGCAGGTGAACCCTCTCCGACGTCTGATGCACTTTTAATTACATTCCCAATTCAAGAATGAGAAGTCAACATTTAAGTACAGCTGACTAGCGTGTTAAACGAACCCAGCAAGAGAAAGTTTAAGCGTATAACTGACCTTCTCTCGGTACACCATTGTCCGAGACGATTAGGCATGTGATCTAATACCCATACATCAAGAGTAGCTCTGACACCAATGGACTCTTTATCAATAGATTTCTTTAAGAATATATTTGGCAAAATGCAAACTTCAACGAAATCCCACTTTCAGACCCTAGAATGGTAGTCTCTGCAAGCTACGCAGAAATCAGCACGATATCCAAGGCAGGACTATATGGACTCAAAGAACATCATCGCGGAATGCGTCCAGAGACTTTGCCACATACATTTGTAGAGCACCATACAAATCCCAGAGCACAACCAACAAGACTGCCCACAATTGATCAGAGAATGGACATTTGGCCTTTACAAGCGACCCTACAAAACGAACTGTTGGATATAAGTGAAGGCTTTAGATGCACAATTCGGTTCACGGCCCATCCTAGAATCGACTACCAGTAGACGTTGATCGCCCAAAGTGTGGTTTGATTGATTGATTGATTGATCTAAGAACAGACATCACAGCATTCGGGGCATTCCCATAGGTACTCCGTCCTCATCCCCAACAGCCAGCGAAGACTTCCAACACCAATAGTACCAGTAGCAATCTGATTGTTTGTCCGTCTCACCTTTCCTCTGAGCGTCGAGCGTCGGCCAGATCCCCTCGTCACTCCTCGCTACCTCATTCTTGCATGCCCATAATGATCCAATTGCTCCTCCGAGGTGTACACGTGCTCCAACGTGTGGTTTACCTGAACCAGGTGGTAACAGTAGTTGAATGTAAATTCTGGCTTCTGGGTGTGAAGTTTTAGATCTTCAAACATTCTGTGTCATGTTATAATGGGTTATAGAGTTTAGTTACCTTCCTCGCCAACTTTTCTTCTCCGAGAGTTCCCAGAACAATTTGGAGATTATCAGCTACGGTTGGGTGGTAGACTCGAGAGCCGTACTGGTAAGAAAGAAGAATATAAAAAGAAAGTAAAAGGTAAGAAGGAAGAAGAAGATAGAAAGAAGAAGAAGATAAGAATCAAGAAAAAAGAGGTAGAAGAAGGTATAAGAAAGAAAAAAACTAGAAGGAAAGAGAAGGAAGAAGGAAGAAGTAGGTAGAGGGAAGAAGAAGGTAAGAAGGAAGAGGAAGGAAACAAAAAATAAGAAGGTATGAAGAAAGAAGAAAGTATGAAGGAAGAAGAAGGTAAGAAGTGAAGAAGAAAAAAGAAGGTATGAAGAAGTTAGAATTAAAAAGAAGGTAGAAGTATGAAGAAGGAAGAAGAAGTTAAGAAGGAAGAAGAATGAAGAAGGTAGCATGAAGAAGAAAGTAAGAAGGAAGAAGAAGGTAAGAAGGAAGAAGAACATAGTAGGAAGAAGAAGATAAAAAGAAAGAAGAAGGTAAACGGGTAAGAAGGAATAATGCTGGGATTTGAACCGCATCATGACACTCATGACTATTATAAGCGTACGCCAGTCAACACTTGTGGGTGTCTTCCTGTGCAGTAAACGCGTTGCTAGCTTGCGACACACAGAGTGTAGGCAACAATTGTCTGGTCTCAGTCCTTGCTGAGCGTGTCATGCGCTAGTTTCTATGGCAAGGGCTTAACGCTAACGCCCTATCCTGTTTCTTCTCTCAATACCGGACTAGGGGATAGTGACACGCAGTTTCACCATTCCTCGACATACCGAATCAGCGAGGCAGGCGAAGTAAACATTTCACCTCGGAGGGCTCCGGAGATACTCGGAGACAGCCAATAAATACTGGGGTTGATTGCAACATCATGTAAAAGATATGCAGCTAACTTTCGTTTTATGTTCTCGATAGTTTTCCATAAACTGTCCATGGTCCCCAGCACCACTGAAAGTTTGGGCCGGCAGTCACTTAAAATTTACAGCGACTCCAACGGAGCATGGACGAAGACATTGCACCACCATAAACCACAATGTCTTCCCGTCTGTATGGAATATAAAGTGCATATCCGATTGCTCCCTAACTTAAATGAAACAGCTCGAGCGAGGCTTTCGTTTGCACACCGTCGACATCATAGAACATAATGTCAGGCACTGTGGATTTATGTGCCCCAGATCGATCCTAACACCGTATGTAGATTGGTGTTTAAAAAATGCACAGACTGAAGCGTGCGAGCAGGAAGTTGAGCTAATGGGGTTTTATGACCTTCTGAAGGCGCACTTCATTAAACAGTGTACTGAAGCTAAGAACATCTGCTCTATGGATTAGTTCAGGACATTACTGGGGCATTGACTAGTTCAAAAGGTGCATTAACACAACGAGGCGAGAACATGTTTACTGCACAATGGAGAAAGGAAACATAACTTAATCAATACGTGCCTTAGAGCCAGCAATTCATTCACTTGCCCTGGAGTGCCTATAGAGTGGAACCAATGACAAGTTCGCTTTCTGTAGAATACTATACCAGCCTTATTCAGGGCTTATTTATTTCTGTAGAAGCGAGAAGTGTATGAAGAATCGCTGTGGCAAAGGTAGCCTCTTGCACGATGGAAACCATTCTGATTAGTGAAATTAGGCGTATGCAGCTAACTGCTTTTGGGCACGTAATGATGAGAAATAAACTGAACAATATATTCACAACTGGCAATACTGATGGGGAAAGATTAAAGGGAAAGCAAACAGAAAAACTTGACCACATTGCATAATCAAGAAAATAATACGGACCTTATCCATGACTATGTGTGAGATGGCGGGCCATGAACGCCCTATCTAATCGGCATAACACTAGATGATAATGAATCTCAAAGTCAACTAATTATAATTCAAATAATATTCTAATGTGTAGTATGTCAACGTGGCCTCTTGCACAACATTAATCTAAATTTGGAGCACAGCATTGATGTTCCGTTGGGTGGTGGTTTCAACACCCGACACATCAGTCCCCAAACTCAAGGTCTTACCCAACTAACCTTTCTAGGGGATCATGTGATGCAACGTCTACAGGTCTGAATCACTACAGCGGTCGACCAAACGTTCTTTGCTGCAGCCCCAGTTAAGTGTTATAGAACCACACCTATCCACACCCCAAAATTGAAAGAACTTGTTCGCTGTACTCCAAATCCATCTTTATTATCAATTTACGTGTAGGTGCCAGTCTACTTACATCGGTAGAACAGAGAGGCAGTTGAATAGCAGGGTGGTAGTACACATACCCAAGTGAATCGACAGAATAATTAAACAATAACACTGGTAACCCGGCAAAGCCTACACACCGGAAATGTCCTATGTCATAGATAAGACACCATATTTTGCAAACCAGTCAAGTGATTGATGGGGACAGTGCGTTTCATGTGTTGTTTAACACACAAAATAGGCTCTTGTTAACACTGGTCGAGGCAATCCTCATTCATTTACAAAAGCCAACTTTGTGGAAATAAACATACATGATAGCCAGTTTAGCATTACTGTGGTAGACAATTCAAATTCTTGTGGGAATGTGTATGTTATATATTTCAGCTTTAAGGAATTATCTTATTGCTTTTGTTTACGTTAAATACATCTATTGTTTTTGTCTTCATTGTTCAAAAATAATGTTCCTAAATAGAGAATTGATACGTTAATAATACTATTGTCATCGTTGTGAAGATGACGGATAGGCGAGGATGGTTACCATATTATTATCTTTATTAATTGTCCAGTGTGTATCATATTATCTTTATCGCGGTGCACTGAATATTGTATTACCTTTATACGTTGTCCAGTATGTAAACCGATGCTGCAATAACGGATAATCCATCAGAATATCCCCACAATATAATAGCCACAGACAGGGCTATCCTGCGGAGCGTCTAATATTCCACCAGATTTATTGATAAGCGAGACAACGTCAATTTCTGTAGCCATTAACTGATCATTGGATGATAAATCGTTTTATTCGAAATTCCCGTAACTGCATTGGTCAAAATATAATTACGATATCAATACAGTCGTTTTCATTATGCAACCCCCTTTAATTTTATATGTAATACAACATGTCTGCTACCATATTAACAACATTTAAGTCTTACCTGTGACGACACAGCCCCATTCCGCATTCTCCGCCATCCATTTTTATTTGTTATAAACCTACATTAGACCTACATCACTGAATCTAATAATATGTATCGATAATAGTGCAATGTTTAGGCATGAGTTTCAGGTGATGATTGATAACCGGAATGTGAAGTTCATAGCTTTAGTTAGCACGTAAAGCGCAATGTTACGCGCTTTAGGCATTGGTATATGGTGCTAAATCCATATTTGTATAGACCGATTGGTACTTAGTGGGTGAAGTGACCAGTAGTACGCCGGCCGCCTTGACCTCACAAGACATTTCCTGGTACACATGTTAAACTGTGTCGACCTGGGACCCCATGTGATTTTAAAATTCGATTCCGCCCCAGTGCAGATATAAGCCATGAACAGCGGGCCAGCGTCTAGTCACTGTGCTACCGCTGCTCCTCTTTGTTTTCGACCGACGAATGATTTCCACCACATGTCAACGCACTGATGACCGGAAGTGCCTTATAGAAATCATCATCATCATCATCTTCCACTTTTGTCGTCTCAGGCGTAGTTGAAAGAAAAAGTTGATGTTCCAGCGCCCGATGGGTGACACTCTATTGATGATATTCCTAAATGCGTCCATCACAGACCATCCAGCATTGTTTCTCTTGGTCTGCCTCTGCCTCTTTTCTCAGAGAGCTTTCCAGTTGTCATGGGTATTCTCCAATGACTCTCTTCTCATCATATGACCAAAGAATGCTGTTGTCTCTTTCTTATAGTTGTATATAATGTTGCAGATTCAATTGCCTATTTCGTTGTGATATATCCGTTAGTTATAAAATGGCTTTGAGTCAATCATCATCATCACGACCATCATCATCTTCCAATTTTGCCATCAAACTTCAAGGAATAGGTGACTTTCCGTTCCAGCGCCGATGAATGGCATTGGTTAGTGTCATCCGAGTGTTGTATAATGTCTTTGATGTCGTCAATACATGATCTTCTCGGGCGTCCTCTTGCTCTTGTATCAGATCTTGTTTTATGTAGCACCAGTGCTTGTAGTTGATAGGTCTTGCATTCTAATGAGATGGCCAAACCATTTGATCCTCTACTTTTCAATATATTTGGCACAAGGTGTTGATCCCACCGTGTGTCTGATAACAGCATTTATTACTCGGTCTCGGATAATTAACTTGGCAAATCTCCTCAAGCAAATCACCTCGCAGGTGTTGATTTGCGTAAATGTGATTTGGATAATGTCCAAGTGTGACATTGGTAGCATAGGGTCGGTGGTAATATGATATTTATTATCTATC
>OY992880.1:134088303-134118303 GCA_963921405.1 Cepaea hortensis | reverse complement strand
CGGTCGATAATCTCATAGTCCGATAAGTGAAGCTTGG
Source organism: Cepaea hortensis (assembly GCA_963921405.1). Classification (NCBI taxonomy): domain Eukaryota; kingdom Metazoa; phylum Mollusca; class Gastropoda; order Stylommatophora; family Helicidae; genus Cepaea; species Cepaea hortensis. The sequence goes on along the minus strand of OY992880.1, from coordinate 134,118,266 downwards.
TCATTTGATGTCCCTGCTACGTCATAGGTCAAGATTGATAAAGACTATCTTCAAGCCTTGTCGAGTTATCCACTTTATCGCCCACGCCTGTCGTGATTCGCGGCCAATGAAAGAGAACTGAAGGCTTTGATGTTAGTCCAGGCGAAAGACTGGGGCCTAACCCTTAAACTAGTGTCTATAATTACTGACCCGTAAACCCGGCTCTATGACGAAGGAGTGATGAACGCAGTTCATAATCCCGCATGCCGCGTTCGGAACACAGCAGCGGGCGATTTGAAAGCAGGCCGGTTTGCGCTGATTTTCATACAATGGTATAAGTGTCGGTCACTCAGAAAGCAATGACAAACTACTGAACGTGAATTTGCCAAGAAATCGCAAACAGACAAAAATTATGGGGTTGATTGCGTCGACTTGTACAGGATATGCAACTAACCTTTTTAAACACGTGTGATCTATCACAATGGTTCGAACATTGGTCTAACAAAACGACAGTCTGTGTTCTGTCCACTGTTGCCCAGCTCAACCCAGGCTGGTAAAACTGGTGCTAAGTGGTAATGACAGAACTGACCGGTGCTGGTCACCAACCCCCTGTGCCTTACCTAGATGTGAAGTCATCGGTAGCTTCTGCCACTGGTTTACATGTAAATGTAGAGTTGAATCGTGAATTGCGTCTTAACGAAATGTTGGTGCTTCAAAGAAATATCAATCAATCAATCAATCAATCAATCAGTCGATAAGTAAATTAGTCATATAGTTAGCTAGTTATTCAGCCATTCAGCCAGTCAGGTGTCAGCTCCACAATGAAGATACAACATCACCAGTTTCTGCTGTTAATCAGTCTTTTGCGACACTTACCCTTGCCCACCCCTTGCTAGACTGACTGCCTTCAGTTTCCCCTCTCTATTGCAGGGGAATATGTAATTTGTTAACTTTTCATTCCCAACCTCTCTAATACTGTTGTCATTTGTTAACTTTTCACTCCCGGCCTCTCTAAGACTGCTGTCATTTGTTAACTTTTCACTTTCAGCCTCTCTAATACTGCTGTCATTTGTTAACTTTTCACTCCCAGCCTCTCTAATACTGCTGTCATTTGTTAACTTTTCATTCCAAGCCTCTCTAAGACTACTGTCATTTGTTAACTTTTCACTCCCAGCCTCTCTAATACTGCTGTCATTTGTTAGGACTCCTGTCACTTGTTAACATTTCATTCCCATTGTATCTATGACTCCTGTCATTTGTTAATGTTTCATTGCCAGCCACTCTAGGACTCCTATCATTTGTTAACTTTCCCTACAATGATATCCTAATTTCTAGCTATGTTCGTACTACTTGCTCTTTGTCAATGATACAGCGCCATAAAGCATGGCTAGCCATATAATATAAGTTCAACGTCCTTTACATGGCGTCGCAATAAACCCTAGCATTGCGTCTTAGCTTTTTGTGATTTACTATGAGATTCTTATGTTTGTAGTTAAGAATGTGTTTCCCCCAACAACGTTTCACTCGTTTCCTGACTCGCATAGAGGATATTGCGACGCGACTGACATATTCATACATAGAAGTGGATATCGTTAACAACAACAACAACAACAACAACAACAACAACAACAACAACAACAACAACAACAACAACAACAACAACAACAACAACAACAGCGAAAGACAGACAGACAGCCGTCTGTGGGCATTCTGATTAAAAGTGCTATCAAATAAATAGGAACTCTTATCTTGACGGCAATAATGGAAGAATGGTTAATATAAACCAATTTTCTATGTTAAATTGTTCTATTACATAATAACATGCTGTCCATGTCATTATTGGTTGTGTTGATGAATATGGTAAACATGCGTTACAAGTTGGACTAGCTCTGCCTAATCGACTGCCCACATTCCGCTGTCTTAATTGTACCAAGACATTCCAGGGGTCAAGTTGTTGGTCTGCTGGCTCTGTCTAATCGACTGCCCACATTCCGCTGTCTTAATTGTACCAGACATTCCAGGGGTCAAGTTGTTGGTCTGCTGGCTCTGTCTAATCGACTGCCCACATTCCGCTGTCTTAATTGTACCAGACATTCCAGGGGTCAAGTTGTTGGTCTGCTGGCTCTGTCTAATCGACTGCCCACATTCCGCTGTCTTAATTGTACCAGACATTCCAGGGGTCAAGTTGTTGGTCTGCTGGCTCTGTCTAATCGACTGCCCACATTCCGCTGTCTTAATTGTACCAGACATTCCAGGGGTCAAGTTTTTGGTCTGCTGGCTCTGTCTAATCGACTGCCCACATTCCGCTGTCTTAATTGTACCAGACATTCCAGGGGTCAAGTTGTTGGTCTGCTGGCTCTGTCTAATCGACTGCCCACATTCCGCTGTCTTAATTGTACCAGACATTCCAGGGGTCAAGTTGTTGGTCTGCTGGCTCTGTCTAATCGACTGCCCACATTCCGCTGTCTTAATTGTACCAGACATTCCAGGGGTCAAGTTGTTGGTCTGCTGGCTCTGTCTAATCGACTGCCCACATTCCGCTGTCTTAATTGTACCAGACATTCCAGGGGTCAAGTTGTTGGTCTGCTGGCTCTGTCTAATCGACTGCCCACATTCCGCTGTCTTAATTGTACCAGACATTCCAGGGGTCAAGTTGTTGGTCTGCTGGCTCTGTCTAATCGACTGCCCACATTCCGCTGTCTTAATTGTACCAGACATTCCAGGGGTCAAGTTGTTGGTCTGCTGGCTCTGTCTAATCGACTGCCCACATTCCGCTGTCTTAATTGTACCAGACATTCCAGGGGTAAATTTGTTGGTCTGCTGGCTTTGTCTAATCGACTGCCCACATTCCGCTTTCTTAATTGTACCAGACATTCCAGGGGTCAAGTTGTTGGTCTGCTGGCTCTGTCTAATCGACTGCCCACATTCCGCTGTCTTAATTGTACCAGACATTCCAGGGGTAAATTTGTTGGTCTGCTGGCTTTGTCTAATCGACTGCCCACATTCCGCTGTCTTAATTGTACCAGACATTCCAGGGGTCAAGTTGTTGGTCTGCTGGCTCTGTCTAATCGACTGCCCACATTCCGCTGTCTTAATTGTACCAGACATTCCAGGGGTAAATTTGTTGGTCTGCTGGCTTTGTCTAATCGACTGCCCACATTCCGCTGTCTTAATTGTACCAGACATTCCAGGGGTCATGTTGTTGGTCTGCTGGCTCTGTCTAATCGACTGCCCACATTCCGCTGTCTTAATTGTACCAGACATTCCAGGGGTCAAGTTGTTGGTCTGCTGGCTCTGTCTAATCGACTGCCCACATTCCGCTGTCTTAATTGTACCAGACATTCCAGGGGTCAAGTTGTTGGTCTGCTGGCTCTGTCTAATCGACTGCCCACATTCCGCTGTCTTAATTGTACCAGACATTCCAGGGGTCAAGTTGTTGGTCTGCTGGCTCTGCCTAATCGACTGCCCACATTCCGCTGTCTTAATTGTACCAGACATTCCAGGGGTCAAGTTGTTGGTCTGCTGGCTCTGCCTAATCGACTGCCCACATTCCGCTGTCTTAATTGTACCAGACATTCCAGGGGTCAAGTTGTTGGTCTGCTGGCTCTGTCTAATCGACTGCCCACATTCCGCTGTCTTAATTGTACCAGACATTCCAGGGGTCAAGTTGTTGGTCTGCTGGCTTTGTCTAATCGACTGCCCACATTCCGCTGTCTTAATTGTACCAGACATTCCAGGGGTCAAGTTGTTGGTCTGCTGGCTCTGTCTAATCGACTGCCCACATTCCGCTGTCTTAATTGTACCAGACATTCCAGGGGTCAAGTTGTTGGTCTGCTGGCTTTGTCTAATCGACTGCCCACATTCCGCTGTCTTAATTGTACCAGACATTCCAGGGGTCAAGTTGTTGGTCTGCTGGCTCTGTCTAATCGACTGCCCACATTCCGCTGTCTTAATTGTACCAGACATTCCAGGGGTCAAGTTGTTGGTCTGCTGGCTCTGTCTAATCGACTGCCCACATTCCGCTGTCTTAATTGTACCAGACATTCCAGGGGTCAAGTTGTTGGTCTGCTGGCTCTGCCTAATCGACTGCCCACATTCCGCTGTCTTAATTGTACCAGACATTCCAGGGGTCAAGTTGTTGGTCTGCTGGCTCTGTCTAATCGACTGCCCACATTCCGCTGTCTTAATTGTACCAGACATTCCAGGGGTCAAGTTGTTGGTCTGCTGGCTCTGTCTAATCGACTGCCCACATTCCGCTGTCTTAATTGTACCAGACATTCCAGGGGTCAAGTTGTTGGTCTGCTGGCTCTGTCTAATCGACTGCCCACATTCCGCTGTCTTAATTGTACCAGACATTCCAGGGGTCAAGTTGTTGGTCTGCTGGCTCTGTCTAATCGACTGCCCACATTCCGCTGTCTTAATTGTACCAGACATTCCAGGGGTCATGTTGTTGGTCTGCCAACCACTTGTGCTCCCACTCTAGGACCTGCAGTTCTCTTTGGACACAATATACAAACAACAGGGAGAAAGGAAGATAAACAGAGGGAGTGAGAGAGAGGAGACGAGAAAGGAGAGAAATCGACGATGATGGACAGCCAACGACAAAGAAAGAGAAACAAACAAAAAGACAGATAGATACACATAGATTTGAGACAGAAAGAACCCCCCCCCCCCCCCACAGAGAGAGAGAGAGAGAGAGAGAGAGAGAGAGAGAGAGAGAGAGAGAGAGAGAGGGAGAGAGTGCAAGAATCATTATAACATGACTCACTAATATTAATGTTTGATGTGGCAATTGTTATTAGCAAAATAAACATATCCTACCAATAGGAGACTAGGCTATACTAGGGTTTTATTATTATTATTATTATTATTAATATTATTATTAATGGGGCAAGTATTATGTACTGAGATGGTGTTCGAATAGTTAGCGATTATATATATATATATATAGGGACTTGTGATTTCTTTGATTAATTGTGGAAGATTGTTCCAGAGCTGAGCTGTGGAGTTTGTTAAGTACGCTTTAAGTCAATCCTAGACTTCATGACATGTAATAAATTGAGTTGTTTGTTATGTCTTGCATTATATTTAAATAATGGCCAAATATAATTCGGACCATTTTGATGTAGGATCTTATCAATTACTTTGGCCTTATTGAAATGTAAGCGTTTGCGGAGTGATAGTAGCTGAAAGCGTCCATGTAGGCTAAGACTGTCAGTTACATGTTTACTGTAAATGAAACCCACAGCCCATTTCTGGAGTGAGTAAAATTTGCTTGGTGATTTAGTTTGAACATCCGTCCTATATTGTGGAGTAATAGTCAATATGTGTCTATATGTGAGAAGTATAGACTATCTTTCTTGTGTCTTCATCAAGAACGTTTTTAATTTTAACAAGTTGGTAGACTTGTTTCATTGTTTGTTTAACGAGCGCTTGAACACGGGAATTAAAAGTTAAATTTCTATCTATGAAGAGGACCAATGTTTTATGCTCAATTACATTTTCTAGTGACATGTTGTCGATGTAAAGCTAAAGTGATATGTGTGAATTTAAAGTTTGAAATCTTTGTCTGGTTGTTAATAACATAGATTCTGTTTCAGTATGCTAATGTGCTGAGATTAATTGGCTTGAAATTTGTTAGAATATGTTAATCTGTAGAGAGAGCAAGAGAGGAGAGAGAGAGAGAGAGAGAGAGAGAGAGAGAGAGAGAGAGAGAGAGAGAGAGAGAGAGAGAGGGGGGCGGAGAGAGGTGAAGCGGCGACGATGAACAGCCAACAACAGAGAAAGACAGACAAAAGACAGACAGCTGCACGAAGGTTTCAAAGTGAGAAAGGGCGAGAGAAAGAGAGAGAGAGAGTGTGTGTGTGTGTGTGTGTGAGAGAGAGAGAGAGAGAGAGAGAGAGAAAATAGAGAAAGAGAATGAAAGAGCGAGAAAGCGAACGAGCGAGCGAGCGAGAGAGAGAGAGAGAGAGAGAGAGAGAGAGAGAGAGAGAGAGAGAGAGAGAGAGAGAGAGAGATAGAGAGAGAGAACGAACTTTATTTTCAAAGGAAGTTTCAAAGGGGGCACGCAGGCCCGTCTGATATTCTCCCCTTCTTGTCTCTTTCCTCTACATTATAGAGAGCAAGAAAGAGACGTTTTTGTGTGTTGCATATCCCTTACAGGAAGTTGCAGTCAACATCATAATGTTTCAGCTGCTATTGATTTACTAGGCAAGATTACACTCAGTAGTTTGCCATTGCTGTCTGAGCGACCGGCTCATATACCCTGTAAGTTACCAACGCGGCGAGAACCGCTACCGCTAAAGATATGGTGCAGGTGTATACACAACCACACACACACACACACAGAGCAAAAAAGAGAGGTTATAGATGTATAAACAACCACAGAGAGAGAGAGAGAGAGAGAGAGAGAGAGAGAGACAGACAGACAGAGACAGAGACAGAGACAGAGACAGAGAGAGCGTGACGATGGGCAAGCGGCAACAGAGAAACAGATTCAAATAAGACATATATACTAGGAGATATACACAGATTTGACATCGCGAGAGACAGACAGACAGACAGAGCTAGGGGGTATGGCGACGATCGACAAACAACTGCAGACAGACACACAAATGCAAGGCAATTTGAGAGAGAGAGAGAGAGAGAGAGAGAGAGAGAGAGAGAGAGAGAGAGAGAGAGAGAGAGAGAGAGAGAGAGAGAGAAAGAGAAGCTGATTCACACAACAATACTGATTTAACGTAAGAATGAAACATTCTCCTTCGATACTATACACGATTCGTTCTAGATGTGTTTAACCTGCAACCAGCTGCCTTCCGTACTTGCCCTCATCTTCTAACTGTTGCGAGATCTGTCGGCCAGTGACAACAATGCCAAAATACAAGAAGATCGCCCGTTCTAAATGTTGAAGAGGCTACTCAATGCATTGCTGACCACGCCGATAAGCTACGGAGTTCGTGCTCTGTGCGAATCCTCAGGAAGGCTGTTAACTGCCTCTCGGAGAGAGACCTAGCCATATGGGATAGACCCTATTGCAAGGAGGCCGATTCTCTTACCTTTCAATACCCTTTTACGCTTAAGAATGGATTATTGAATGAATGAACACATGAATGTATGAATGAATGCATGAATGTATGAATGAATGAATGAATGAATGAATGAATGAATGAATGAATGTCAGCCATGTGGGTACGAAAGCCTTGAATGAGACTAAAATCTTTTACAGCCTGCCTCGTTCCTGATATACAGTATTTTAAAAGGGGCAGTAATTCAGACAAACATTGTAAGTAATCCTACCTCGTAAATTTCTTGTTTCTTTTACATAACTTTTGTGGCGTGAACCTTTGAAGTCATTATTTATAACATCATTGTTGCTTGTATGGGGTTAAGGGAGATTATCCCTACACACGGGAGCAATATGTCGACTCAAACAGGCTTCGTATTTGTGAAATGTGACGTCGTGGGCTACCATACAGCCGTCCTATGTTTCAACTTGTGTTCTAAACGGCATACCGACACAAACAACAGGATGCAGTATATAAAGGTTGCAGTTTTGTTTAGTAAGCTCAGTGTTCTTTACAAAACGTCGTAATCAACCCCAGCATTTTTGGACTGTTTGTAATTTCCTAGTCAATTTTACTTTCAGTGGTTGGTCATTCATGGCACGGAGGAACATCAGTATCTGAAATTATTGACAGCACACGAGACAGAACTTGATCACCAACGCCTCACAGCATGGGCTATAAGAAGATTGGCAGTACACGAGACAGAAGGTTATGGACAGACTTGATCACCAACGCCTCACAGCATGGGCTATAAGAAGATTGGCAGTACACGAGACAGAAGGTTATGGACAGACTTGATCACAACGCCTCACAGAATGGACTATAAGAAGACTGGCAGCACATGAGACAGAAGGTTATGGACAGACTTGATCACAACGCCTCACAACATGGACTATAAGAAGATTGGCAGCACACGAAACAGAAGGTTATGGACAGACTTGTTCACAACGCCTCATAGCATGGATTATAAGAAGATTGGCAGCACATGAGACGGAAGGTTATGGACAGACTTTATCACAACGCTTCACAACATGAGCTGTGAGAAGTTTCCCAGTGCTTTCTGAAAGACCCACGGTCATACCATTGTGAAAATCAACGTAAAGCGGTCAGCTTCCAAATCGCGTGTGGCTGATTTCGAAGCCCTGGACTGAAGCTGCATTCACTGTCCCCAAGCTACAATATCTTTCATCATCATCATCATCATCATCATCATCATCATCATCATCATCATCATCATCATCATCATCATCAATCATCATCATCATCATCATCATTATCACGTGCCACACCGATAAGTGAGAACGACATGGTTCTCCATCTCGTACAATCACCAAACTCTCGGGTCAAGTCTGTGTTCTTGTCCGGAATATACCATTAAATTTAAATTTAAAATTACCAGCTGCCACGGTTGATGATGAAGTGAATGCAAGAATCTCCAAGGCTAGCGCGGCCGTTGGAAGACTGTACAAAAATGTGTGGGAAAGAAATGGAATAAGCCTGCAAAACAAAGCTGAAAGTCTACAAAGCAGTTGTATTATCCACACTGCTGTATGCTTGTGAAACCTGGACTCTTTATCAGCGACACGCTAGGAAATTAAACCACTTCCACACAGTCTACCTTAGGAAGCTATTGGAGGTTAAATGGCAAGACAAGGATCCATACACTGAAGTCTTAGAAAGAGCGTCCATGCCCAATATCCACATACTACTACTGAAGAATCAGATTCGCTGGGCTGGTCACTTGACTCGCATGCCAGATCACAGATTCCCTAAACAAATGTTTTACGGCGAGCTGCTCTGTGGCAAACGATCCCAAGGCGGCCAGAGTAAGCGCTTTAAAGAAACTGAAGATCTCACTAAAAGTTTTTGGAATCCGTCACGACACTTGGGACACTGCTGCCAAAGACCGAAATTCGTGGCGTACATCATTACGCAAGGGTGTAGTCACTAATGAAGCAAACAGGACGTCAACAGTTGTGAAGAAAAATAGGCTGGACAAAAAGACCACTGCAGGAAATCCTTCTGGATCGTCAAGCATTCTTTGACCACATTGTCAAAGAACATTTCGAGCCAAAATATGCCTTACCAGCCATCTTAGAACCCACGGCTCTAAATTTTCAACCCCACTGGATGAAATGAATGGTCATCATCAATCTTGATGGACAAACACTACCACTAGACCAAGTCATCTAAGTATACTTGTCTTTGTCGCCCTCTTGCTCTTATGACAGTAACTATGCCAGTTATTATAGCGTTTCCAAGTTTATTGTTTCTTATGACATGCCAAACACACCTTGACTGTCTGTCTCTAATATTTCTAATCAGTGGTCGGCTATCAGCTGCTTCATTACGGACAAGCACCCTTTTCATTTGCTGTCTGTCCAAGATATTTTTGTTGGGTTTCCTCAGAAATCACACACCCACGCTACCATCACATGTTGCTCATCGTGTATGTACATTATCAATGCTTCACACGCATGCAGCAGTATAGACTGTAGCATTTAATCCCATTTTCCTGATCCCAACCAGCGTTTGTGGCTCAGGGGATAGTGAAAGGCTCAGTTTCATAATTTCCTGACATACCGAGTCCAGAATTGGAAATCAGCTAAGGGACATTTGAAAGCACACCACTTTCCATTGATTTCGAGGGTATGAGACATCGGCAATTCAGAAAGTAATGGAAACTATACTAAATGTACAATAGCCTAATAAATCACAAACGGTCAATAAATGATGTGGTTGACTGTAACGTTCTGTAAAGGAAATGTAGCTAACTTTCTTTAACACAACTGACAACTTGCTGTCGGTATGGTTTCTAATCTGGAACATTCTATTTTTGCAATGACTCTTCTAGTTCTTTGTTTCTCGCTGCTGATTTTGCTTGGAACTAACAAGTTCCCCCGCATCTGATATTACTAGCAACTGGTAAGTTTCCCGTATTTGTTATTGCTAGAAACTGGCACTTTTCCGCATCTGATATTGCTAGGAACTGACAGGTTCCCGTGTCTGATATTGCTATAAACTGGCACGCTTCAGCATCTGATATTGCTAGGAACTGACAGGTTCCCGTGTCTGATATTGTTAGGAACTGACAGGTTCCCCGCACCTGATATTGCTAGGAACTGACAGGTTCCCTGCATCTGTTATTGCTAGGAACTGACAGGTTCCCCGCATCTGATATTGTTAGGAACTGACTGGTTCCCGTATCTGATATTGCTAGGATCTGACAGGTTCCCCGTGGCTGACATTCCTAAGAACTGACAGGTTCCCCGCGGCTGACATTGCTAAGAACTGACAGGTTCCCCGCGGCTGACATTGCTAAGAACTGACAGGTTCCCCGCGGCTGACATTGCTTCGACGCCATCATAATTTTCAATCCCTTGGGTACCGCGTTGATCTGTCTGCAACTTAATTTGTATTGTAACGCAAATCCTCTTCTTCCCCGCGCCCATGTAGAGAGAAGTGCGCCATGTTCAGTTCAGCAGCTCACTAACTGTGAGGTCAGTACGTTCGACCTTGGCGTGCGTTTGAAAAAGGTTGATTTTCTCTATTAAACGCTAGCCCTGGTAATGCGGGTAGGTTGTGTTCCCTAACAATGTTGCAGGACGCTGGAGCTGGGAAGGACATACACACACTGAGAAAATCTGGCAAAAGGATAATTAGAAGGTTCTTTATTTGGAACCCACAGGGTAGCCGATATAGGAGACTTATATACAAGGGGAAGGGGATGAGAGAGATGAATAGCTTACACGATGGTATCTGCAGATAGAGGATTTCTTGGTGGGGACTGGTTGCGAGCCTATGCTCCAGTGAGAGATGGGGAGGAAGAAGAAGAAGAAGAAGAAGAAGAAGAAGAAGAAGAAGAAGAAGAAGAAGAAGAAGAAGAAGAAGAAGAAGAAGATTTGTTAATGTTATTATTGTCCAATTTGTTTTTCCAGTACACAGTTCACCGTGCAGTGATCCCCCCCCCCCCCCCAACCACACACACACACTTTCTCCATTAATTTGTAGTCAACAAAGACAAGAAAGTTTTTTTTTTTAAATATCAGTCTTTGAACATCCTGTACAGAACTAGGTCCACCAGACCAAAGTTATCTTCTTGAACCCGTCTCATTCAAAGCCCTTTCGCCACGCCTAAAGAGACGGGCATCCTTGGCTTACCGGATACCGACAAACGGTAAATCTGCTGCCTACAGATGCAAGGCCGCCCTCGTCTTTCAACACACCGTAACACTTTACCTGCGTGTTGATCAGACAGCCATGTCCGGTAGCACAAAAGAAAACTACGGGTGGTTGTTCCGACGGGCTGTATAACCGGGGTGAGACGGTCTGGGTGCTGCCAACAAAGGCCTTGTGAGTGGTGTAGACATGTGAACCAGCCAGATCATTTCAAAGCCGACGGGGGCGTTTCTGGAGTTCACAGAGGGCATCTCTCAAGGGGAGAATCTTTCGGTTCTTCTTCTCGAGATAAAGTAGTCCCTTGGCAGAAATTGTCAGAGAAGCTCTGAATGAAAAGAGAACGGAGCAAGAAGAGACAAGTAAAATGTTGTAGTCGCATTAAAAGCTACGACAGCTTTATACAAGACATAATGACCATTATCATCATAGTCAATATCATCATCACCATCAAGTGCCATGTTCTCATCTATATAAAGTAGTCCCCTGGCAGAAATTGCCAGAGATGCTCTGAATAAAAATAGAATTGAGAAAGAAGAGACAAGTAAACTTTTGTCGCATTAACAGCCATGACCGCTCTATAAATGCTATGAAAACCCTACAATGGTTGACAATTGCAAAATGCTACGTAGCCACTTCTTCTTCTTCTTCTTCTTCTTCTTCTTCTTCTTCTTCTTCTTCTTCTTCTTCTTCTTCTTCTTCTTCTTCTTCTTCTTCTTCTTCTTCTTCTTCTTCTTCTTCTTCTTCTTCTTCTTCTTCTTCTTCTTCTTCTTCTTCTTCTTCTTCTTCTCTCCTCCTCCTCCTTCTTCTTCTTCTTCTTCTTCTTCTTCTTCTTCTTCTTCTTCTTCTTCTTCTTCTTCTTCTTCTTCTTCTTCTTCTTCTTCTTCTTCTTCTTCTTCTTCTTCTTCTTCTTCTTCTTCTTCTTCTTCTTCTTCTTCTTCTTCTTCTTCTTCTTTCTTCTTCTGCGTTCATCCGGACAGTGTTTTCGGATGTGATTGCGTTGTGCCTGTTCACAGCAGAGCTGCGTTCTTGCGCCGTTAGACAGACACATCCGACTTCCTCGGGCGTTTGTTGACCCCGTTAACCTTCCCAGGCACATTAACAATTCAAAACAATGTTTTCCCGCAGTGAATTTCAATAACAAAGCCACGAACAATAGATGGCATGATTTATTGGCACATTTCCATGCATCTCGTTAGGTACATGCTGCAGAAAACACACCACATAAAATAAAGTAATTAGATAAATCCTTCAAGCTGAAATATACGCATATTCACATAGTAATTTCAATTGTCTGTCATGGTAATTTTAAACTGACGTTCATGTCTTTCTGTTTGCATAAGGCCGGCTTCTATTGATTAATGGCTTCAGCGACATCAATATATGCATTATAAACGCATGAGAAATGTCCAGAATTCATTACTATATAACTCGCTAATATTAATTATTGATTTCACAACGGTTAGTAGTGAAAGCAGATTTCTCTAACTCCGATACGGGATTCGTTAGCTTGTTGGGTATTGTATTATTATTATTGTTATTATTATTATTATTATTATTATTATTATTATTATTATTGTTGTAGGTCAGCAAGGCCGAATGGATAAGAACGCATGTTCTTAAACACCCGGTGTGCTGATGCCGAGGTTATGGATTCAACTCCTACACCGGACAGTTGGACTAAAATGTTGACCTATCGTCCTTGACTTGGGGACGTTAATTACAAGTACCTCTGAAGTCGGATTGGTTCGCCTGATGGCGAGGGACACTGTTAATAGGTAAAGCTAATCCACACGCAAAATTCAGTCCAGCACTACTAGAAGTAATGTGTGCGGACTAAGTTTGAATTCAAAGCGAGCGAGCGAAAATTTTTATTATTATTATTATTATTTATTATTATTATTATTATTATTATTATTATTATTATTATTATTATTATTATTATAGGAGCATGAAATCTATACAGAGATAGTGTTCAAATAATTTACTATCATGTGTATAGGGACTGGTGATGGAAGGCATAAAGATTGTAAATGGCTCGGCCACGTAGCAAAACCGATACAAACACACAGAGCTGATCCAGGTGATCGTGTAAGATGGCGAAACATGACCTCCCACTCTCATCGGCATGGCACAGGATGATGATGCCTGCTGATGTCTTTGATATGTTGTGGGAGTTTGTTCCACAGCTGTGTTCCGCAGGTGTGTTCTGCAGCTGTAAGAGAAGTAAAGAGCGAGTAGTCAGACATACGTTTGCTTCTAAAGCGTCATTAATTTAAACACGTACATTGGACGCGGGCCTTAATGCGTTTAAACTTCCAGTGGGTCGATGGTACGGTAAGAAGTTCAACGCTTCCACCGGTCAATTGGACTTCAAGTTGACATTCCGTATAGAAAGCAGTGGCAAACTCTTTTTCAAGATATCTTCCTTGCTCCTCCAATTCGTCCCTTTTGTTCTCATCACTCTTCTTTAAAACCACATTTTGTCAGCTTCGACATAATTCCTCATGAATATAGCTCTTAAGAATTATTGTCCTCGCTGGATTGACAAAGATAAATCGTAGAGAATATTCTTCATCTGAAATGCTGCTGTTGTTTGAGCGACTGTACATTTAACTTAGTTTCGTCGTCCATCTGTTGTTATTATATTACCCAGATACTTGATTTTTCAGAATTGTCCCATTTTAATTATACAGAATAATATTTACCAAAGTGACAACTACATTAGATACTGATACATATAATGATTACACACTCTACATTGCCGTGCGTTCATTCATAAACATCATAGAGAATCGACATCTCCTTTTACAAGATTGAACTTATCTAGAAAATCGACCTTGGGTTAGGGTTGATCAAATGTCCTGCAAAGGACATGCCACTGTTGTTGTTGTTTCTTTTTTTTTGTTTTTGTTTTATTTTAACATTGGACAAGTCTGTTTCTGAACGAGACAGTTCATAAAATCACTCATTTATTGTTTGGCAATTATAGCCAAAGAAGAAGCACTAGACATAATGTGTTTATTTATGAATATATATTTCTAGTGCGTCCTCCAGTCTCTATTTTCTTCTTCTACTTCTATGAGCGTCAAACAATACTCACAGTTTATTTATAAACTATCTTAGTTGCCTCACAGAGCTCCCCAGTTGATATACGAAGGGGCTTCAAATGAAAACCTTAAATATGTGTGTGTGTGTGCGTGCGTGCGTGCGTACGTGCGTGCGTACGTGTGTGTGTGTGTGTGTGTGTGTGTGTGTGTGTGTGTGTGTGTTCTGGAAAAGTAAAGAACAAATCTATCATTTTTCGATGTAGTCACCACTGTGTTCAATGCAAGTCTCCAAGCGCCGATAAAGTGCTTGGATTCCTGTAAAATACAATTCTCTTGACATCTTTAACGACAATATTGACAGTTTACAAGATAATGGCATGGCTATTGTAATTTCTATCAACCCCCCCCCCCCCCCCCCCCTTCCGTATCTATTAACGAGGGCGAATTCAAGACACAGTAACAGATGAAGCATATTTCAGGAAGCTTGAGATTGGATTTTGACCTAGTTTCCACACAGATGGACACCTGAGAGCACGAATTGGAACTACTTATAACCAGCGTGCCGGGGCCTGTTGCCAAGGGATAGCCAACGCGATTTGTAATCCCCCATGTCGCCATCGAAATCTGAATTGAAGCAGAACGCCTTGTGTTGATTTTTAGCAATGGCATGAGCGACGGTCGTTCAGAAACCAATAGCAAACTTGTAAATCTCAATTATCCAAACATGTTGAGGTTGATGCGACGTTCTCTAAAGGACATGCAACTAACTGTGTAACCTGCGTGCTGGTAGAGCACTCGGCATTTAACTACAGCCTGGGACATTCACTGAGGGAGACCGAGCATCTTTGGGATTATCCGGAGCGTCGATTCTTCTCTAACCATGAACCAACGCGATCTAAAGAATGTTTGTTATTCTGGCTAACTGGCATCACAATAGACACTTGAGCGTCTCAGCCCATCTGGGGTCGTACTTACGGGTCATGCGATGTAGGTCAGTAGTGAAGGTAGTTGTCTTAAATTATCTGGGATTACCTGGGGGATGGAACTTTATAGACCACCCAGAAGTACTCACGGATTGAGTGTACACGACAGGCGGGCTAATGAAAACAGAGAACAGTGAGCAGTGTGTTGGAGAGAGGGAAGGATACCGACTAGAGTCGTGAGTTACGGTGCATGAGTTGTGAGAATGTCGTGACCTGGCCGTCTATAAATGGAGTTAATGAGGAACATAATGTAAGTTTTCCGTGGCGAAGTGGTCAAGCCGTTTGCCTGGCGTTTGGAACGTTGTAGGTTCGATTCCGGGCTACGTCTTTCTTTTCACGAGTGCATTTTTCTCGGAGACTCATGGGGGTCATCACTGGAGCTACGGAGTTCATGCTATGTGCGACGCTTTCGATAGACCGCCCTGCGTAAAGAGACCGAGCCATATGGGATAAAACCCGGTGCAACGAAGTCAACCTCTCGACTTTTAAGACCTTTTTTTTTTATTTTGGCTTATGGCCAGTGTTTGTTGCGAAGGAATAGCGAACACGATTCGCAGTTCAGCAAAATGGCTTCGAAATCAGCTGCCAGTTAGTATGAGCGTCGGTGGTCCAGAAAGCAATGGCAAACTACTGAACATAAACGTGCCCGAGTAAATCACAAACTGTCAAAAATGCTGGGGTTTACTGCGACGTTCTGTAAATAACATACTACTAACATTGTTAGCATGGTTTATGGGAGTCATGGCAGCGAAGTTAACTAGCACTCTTGCCTTAGGTCTTCGGATCGAATCCCCGTCGTGGTGGCTTTTGAAAAATGTACCTAGTGGACCCAGCATGAAACGGGGACTAGGATATTAACCACACGAGGCGTCGAGAGCGTACTGGGTTTGGCACCATGCGTAGTAGTATTGGCACCATGCGTAGTAGGTTTGGCACCATGCGTAGTAGGTTTGGCACCATGCGTAGTAGGTTTGGCACCATGCGTAGTAGGTTTGGCACCATGCGTAGTAGGTTTGGCACCATGCGTAGTAGGTTTGGCACCATGCGTAGTAGGTTTGGCACCATGCGTAGTAGGTTTGGCACCATGCGTAGTAGGTTTGGCACCATGCGTAGTAGGTTTGGCACCATGCGTAGTAGGTTTGGCACCATGCGTAGTAGGTTTGGCACCATGCGTAGTAGGTTTGGCACCATGCGTAGTAGGTTTGGCACCATGCGTAGTAGGTTTGGCACCATGCGTAGTAGGTTTGGCACCATATAGCCAGTACATGTTGTTTCATATATGGTGTGTCAGCGTATGAGCGGCAGGTCTTTTACATTGCTATGCCATACTTGCGCGAGCGACTTACACATATAATCTACACACACACTTTACACATGCACTCTACATGTACACTCTACATGTACACTCAACACGTACACTCTATATATACACTATACACATACCCTCTACATGTACACTCTATATACATACGCTACAACTACACTCAACACATGCACTCTACTTACAATACACACACACACTCTGAACACACACTCTACAGACATCCACACGCTTTAAACATACACTCTAAATATACAATCTACACACAAACACCCACACTAGACATACACACTACACATACATTCTACACACAAACACGCACAATACACACACACTCTTAAACATGCACTTGAAACATACACTAAAAACATACATTCTACACACACACACACACACACACACACTACAATACTCTCTGTCACGTGACCTTAATTAGCACAATGTAAGGATCACACGCCGGTCTCCCTGGCCAATGCGTTAACGTCTTTCTCCGTAATCCTGTATATCCACGTGAGGAACGTAATCTGCGCAAGAATCCGTAGCGGTTCTCGCCGCGTTTGTAACTTACGGGGTATGTGAGCCGGTCGTTCAGAAAGCAATGGCAAACTACTGAGCGTAATCTTGCCAAGAAATCAACAATCAGCTGAAAGATGCTATTGTTGACAGCGATGTCCTGTAAAGGATATTCGGAAAAAAGGATGACACACCCACCGTCTCACCCCAACCCTGCAATAAACAGCTTGATGTCTAGAGCTGTCCACACTACACTCGCACCATGTCTTTGTGTCGCCTGTCATCCTTGCTCGTGCCCTCCAGTATCCCACGTCTGCTGAGATAGCGACCCGGCTCGTCTTGTTTGCTGGGTCGATCTGTGCATGCGAATGAAATTAACATAATATAGCCAGGTGTAGGCAGGGCATGATATCTTAGAAAACAAGTGTCAAAAACTGTCATTTACTGCCAATATAGTACCTTGCGGTGTATGGCAGAAGTGTCTTTGAGCCTGAGGAATTAGGTCCGCCTGGTTAGTGCAGTCGCAGCGAACTGTGCAGGTTAGGATTTTCTTTTTGCACCCGACTGAAAAAAAATCCCACACCTTATCGAGGGATCGAACCCGGGTCTCCCGAATAAGAGTCCGGCGTATAACAATACATATTAAAAAAACTTGCTCGTTCTTAAACTTCCAGTGTGCTGATGTTGAGGTAGAGGGTCCAATTCCTCCACCGTACAGTTTGGACTAAAATGTTGACTTCTCGTCCTTGACGTAAATTACAAATACCTCAGAAGTCGGCGTGGGTTCGCCTGATAGCGATGGATGCTAGAGAAAGCTAATCCACACGCTATTTATTATCAGCCCAATGCATTCCCCAGTGGTGGCAACTACTAGAGGAAGTGGACGTGTATGGACCACTCTTGAGGACACAATGGACCAACCAGTCTGCTGGGTTAGTGGTTCTATGCACCGCAATTAATTTGTGTTAAAGCAATAGTTTTATTTAGCATATTATGATGAGAAATACATGAGAAAACAGTGACAACTGGCAACATTTATGGACAAAGAGATGGGGGAAGGCAGATAAATAAATACATGAACTTATAAACCAGAAACACAGACATGATCCACGACTGGTGATCGTGTGAGATGTCGAACTTTGACCATCCACGCTTATCGGAGTGACATGCAACGAAGATGATGAAAGCAATAATTGTTTGTATTACAAGGATGTGAGATAATAATTGTCAGAAATAATTAACTTATAAAGAATGAGAGCTTATTTATTATAATTATAATAATTATTTTGTTTGGAGTGGGGATGAATCGATGTTTCTATAGCCTTATTCTGGGCGGGACACTTGTGTTAAACGCTTTGTTCCGTTTCGTTCAGGTTATAATTTGTAAATATTTCTCTTAATAATCGTGTATAGTTAGTTAGTTAGTTAGTCGCGGTTCCAACTTCACGGCAACGGGTCGTCCCCATTATGCTCCGTTCCTGTGCCAGTGAATATCACACAAAGTGCTCCTCACTGCCCTATGTGAACAATGGAATAGACAGGAGTATCGGCAAGCCAACAGCCCGCACAGGTACACTGTGCATAATGCCGCCGCCACAATGCCAACACAAAAGTCCTCAACGAGAAATACAGTTCATTGTCGATGGAAACGGCAGTCACCAGAAAGACTTAATTGACCTGGGTTTTATCCCATATGGCTCGGTCTCTTTCCACAGGGCGACCCGCCGAAAGCGCCGCACAAAGCACGAACAACCGTGTGGTGACAACAATCATGCCCCATGTTTCAACAATGATATTGAACATCTTCTTAAAGTCCATGCCGTGTGGTGATGGTGATCATGTCTGTCCGCAGCCTTCTGTCTCGTGTACTGACAATCTTCTTAACGTCCATGCACAACAATCGTGTATAATATGTATATATTTAACCACGGAGAAATATTTGACCATTAACCTTTAACGTTATATGACAACTTATAGGTAATAGAGAGAGAGAGAGAGAGAGAGAGAGAGAGAGAGAGAGAGAGAGAGAGAGAGAGAGAGAGAGAGAGAGAGAGAGAGAGAGAGAGAGAGGTGGGGGATAGAGAGATACAGGGTGGGAACAATCGATGAGAAAGATAGATAGAGATATAGAGAAATAAAGATCAATTCATGAGAAATATACATTGTACCAAAAGATGTTAAAATACAGACTTTCTGTTCGAAGTAACGTAACTACTGGAATAGTTTGCTACAGAAACTCTCATGAGTCCGGGTCATCCAGCACATATATTAGGTTAGTAACCCGAAAGGATGTTGCCCATCTCTTTATGTCATACACCAGCGCGATGTTTGTTTCGTCAACCAGGCCGAGGTAATTCATTTTTGATTGTTCCTGACGTCGGGGAATGTTGCCGCCCTTTGATCCTGGCAGCTCCTGTCATAACTTAGCCAGGCAAAGTGCCGATAGGATTTCTTACTGGCATGAACCAGCACTGTCTTGATAGCATGAGATTCGAGCTGGCCGAGTACGTGATGCCTAGCCTTCTGAATGGCTCATCTTGGTATGACATCATCATCATCATCATCATCATCATCATCATCATCATCATCATCATCATCATCATCATCATCATCATCATCATCATCATCAGCAACAGCAGCAGCAGCAGCATCATCATCAGCATGATCATGATCAGCATCATCATCATCATCATCATCATCATCATCATCAGTCTGTTAAGACACTGAGCTAGCTCGTAACTGATTCAGTGCCGAAGGATAATATATCACCAAGTGTGACCTCCCATTTGAACAGAAGGATGATATGGCGCCATACTCGTGTCATCGTGTTCTTTGTTTTGTTTCGTGGCATCTTCCTGAACTTCAAGGATTTATCTTCACGCTTCAGTTATTGTTGTGTGAATTTTACAGTATGCACATAACGAGAAACAGCGAAATGTGCCAGGCACCAAATCGTGCAATCTTTTGTATGTTTCTTCATTGTTCAAATGTAACAGTTATTGCTTAACCCACGACAGCGAAACACCGGACCCGCAGTTCCCCAATGAATTGTTAATCAGGAGTGTTCCTGTACCCAGGTGGTCATTAATATTGCCGCGTCCTAGCTAAACGGTTCATCGGAGCAGAACGTCGGTTAGCGTCTGTATGTTGCTATGCGACGACATCAGCCTGGGCATTTCAAACATTCAGGTGCAATGCAGGTCACGTCATGTTTGACCTGTCTGCCGCACGCAGTTGCGATAAATAAACACATATGTATTGTTAGGCGCGCACAGAGGGAGAGGAAGGAAGTAGAGACTGGAGGACGGGCACAACTATAACCAAATAACAAAAAAAAAAAAAAACACAAACAAGACTTGGGTACGCAGGCATGTCATACATTCTGCCCCATGTTTCAACAATGATATTGAACATCTTCTTCTTAAAGTCCATGCCGTGTGGTGATGGTGATCATGTCTGTCCGCAGTCTTCTGTCTCGTGTACTGCCAATCGTCTTATAGTCCATGTGGTGTGGTGTTGGTGATCATGTCTGTCCACAGACTCCTGTCTCGTGTACTGCCAATCGTCTTATAGTCCATGCCGTGTCTTAATGGTGGTCATGTCTGTCCACAGCCTCCTGTCTCGTGTACTGCCAATCGTCTTATAGTCCATGCCGTGTGGTAATGGTGATCATGTCTGTCCACAGCCTCCTGTCTCGTGTACTGCCAATCGTCTTATAGTCCATGCCGTGTGGTGTTGGTGGTTATGTCTGTCCACAGCCTCCTGTCTCGTGTGCTACCAATCGTCTTATAGTCCATGCCGTGTGGAGTTGGTGATCATGTCTGTCCACAGCCTTCTGTCTCGTGTGCTACCAATCGTCTTATAGTCCATGCCG
The DNA here is from genome assembly GCA_963921405.1 of Cepaea hortensis. Lineage (NCBI taxonomy): Eukaryota > Metazoa > Mollusca > Gastropoda > Stylommatophora > Helicidae > Cepaea > Cepaea hortensis. The sequence goes on along the minus strand of OY992880.1, from coordinate 134,097,306 downwards.
TGTGGAGTTGGTGATCATGTCTGTCCACAGCCTTCTGTCTCGTGTGCTACCAATCGTCTTATAGTCCATGCCGTGTGGAGTTGGTGATCATGTCTGTCCACAGCCTTCTGTCTCGTGTGCTACCAATCGTCTTATAGTCCATGCCGTGTGGAGTTGGTGATCATGTCTGTCCACAGCCTTCTGTCTCGTGTGCTACCAATCGTCTTATAGTCCATGCCGTGTGGAGTTGGTGATCATATCTGTCCACAGCCTTCTGTCTCGTGTGCTACCAATCGTCTTATAGTCCATGCCGTGTGGAGTTGGTGATCATGTCTGTCCACAGCCTTCTGTCTCGTGTGCTACCAATCGTCTTATAGTCCATGCCGTGTGGAGTTGGTGATCATGTCTGTCCACAGCCTTCTGTCTCGTGTGCTACCAATCTTCTTATAGTCCCCTGCTTCATCTCCTCTCCAACCTTCTCGTTGTGACAACCTACTTCACTTTTCCCCTTCTCATGACATGCCAAAAGAATGTTAACTGTCTTCTTTTGATGTGAGTAACCAGTTCTCTTTGTGAGTTCACTCTTTTTCAAGATATCTTCTTTGCTCCTCCAATCCGTCCCTTTTGTTCTCATCACTCTTCTTTAAAACCACATTTTGTCAGCTTCGACATAATTCCTCACTTGTCTGCTAATTGTCATGATTTTCTTCTGTAATCAGGATTGGGTGAATATAGCTCTTAAGAACTATTTTCCTCGCTGGATTGACAAAGATAAATCGTAGAGAATATTCTTCATCTGAAATGCTGCTGTTGTTTGAGAGACTCTACATTTAACTTACTTTCGTCGTCCATCTGTTGTTATTATATTACCCAGATACTTGATTTTTCAGAATTTTCCCATTTTAATTATACAGAATAATATTTACCAAAGTGGTCACTACATTGGATATTGATACATATAATCGACATCTCCTTTTACTAGATAAACATGTTACAAATTTAAGAGATAACAATCAATTTACATTGAAATACAATAATCTTAAATAAAAATTGGGGAATACTTCTTCCAGTCGAGATGATTTAGGCACATGGCTAACCACGTTCATAACTTGTGTTCGTGTCCTCTTCCCAATTAATTCTTCTTCTTCTTTCATTCCATTGACCTCCTTGTCTATATTTGCAATTTTGTTTCATAAATAAACTTCACTGTTTTTTTTTTTTTTTTTTTTTTTTTTTTAGTTCACTCAGTTGTCCGCATAGTTGATCTCCCACTGTTGTCTGTCTCGGCCAGAAGGTTTGCCTAAATATACCGTATTCGGCACAGTCTTGGAGTACACGATCTGCTGTCTGTGGCTCATATTCACATGTGCACACATGTCTGATTAACCAATCATGAATTCTGTCAAATTAATAAATTTCTACCTGTTAACCCAAACTGAACATGAGATCAGGAGTCGCGATATTGCAGTGGATAACACGCTGGCCTGCCCACCCAGTGATCACGTACTCGAATCCCTTCCTGATTGGATTCTGTTCATTCACTTCCATTCCCAGCTCGACCCAGCCAGGGTACCTGGAAATTACGTGGGAAGTAAATGCGACCAATGAGATATTGACCACAGACTCATCACGCGCCCATTGATCTAAAAATCTGGGACAAGAACCATATACCCAACACACCCCTGGGCATGTAAAGGTACCCGTTACATTCTTTCCTGGCAAGAGGAGATGTCTGTCTGATAGAACGATCTCGCCCCATGTGTTGGATGATGGCAATCGTCTCCCTATAGAAAATGTATAGAATTACAAACCAGGAGTCAAAGCCTGATAAATATTTGAAACTAAACACCATTATTTCAAAACACAAGGCGGGAATTTATTTGTAAGCGGACCCTCTCATTTACAATAGCTTGAGGTATTCTGATATATTACCAACAGTTGCCTTTTGTACAGCAGATATTCCGTCTAACTATTTAATGGATGCTTCTGCCATACCTAAGTGGAGATATGCCTGTTTGCCTGGCACATTTTGTTGAAGAATTATAATTTGGCTTTGTGTTTGTGTGGAGAAGTGACGTTCACTCTCAGATTTGGTTGATAGTGTGTTCTCGCTGGTGTTCTCACAAGTGGATTCTTAGATAGTCTTATACCACAAGATGAATTAACAGCCAGATGAAGTGATAGTGTCTTTTCCAACGCTATATTTAGTGTCACGATGTTAGCATCACGTGTCGCTGGTGCTGATAGTGTCTTTTGTACAGCTATATTTAGTGTCACGATGTTTGTATCACGTGTCGCAGGTGCTGATTGTGAATGTGCTCACTGTTGAGAATTAATGTGGGACTATTTTACGTCTGCTGGCTATTACACGAGAGGGCTTCAAACGAGTTGACTTGAGTTAAATATCGACGTCACTGCACTTATAACATTCCCATATGTGCCCCGTCCCCTCGTTCAACAGCCAGCGAAGAGTCATACTACTAATCGTTCCCACCGCTATCTGATTGAAAGTTATCCTGGTTTTCTCTCTCAGTTTTGAGATTCTTCCAGAACACCTACCGATCCCCCGCAATCTCATTCTTTCCACATACAAGGTCTCAGTCTGTTTCCCCGCCTTCTCCACCAGGTCCCACAAACGCATGACCACCTTCCCCGTGTCCATAGGAAATCTACCACCAAGAGGTGCGTTCCCTGCACCTGTAGTAGCCAGCCTATTAACCTGTTCATTTCCCCGCACCCCCGCATGGCCAGGGCAAAATATCCATACAATTCTCACAATATATGACCTCTGAAGCGACGATAACCATTCTAAACGAAACATTCCTTTCTCCACCTTACTAAATTTCAAACGAAAACCTTAAATGTATTATTTGGTGAATACTCTCTGAGAAAAGGTAAAGAACAAACGTATAATTTTCGATGTAGTCACCACTGCGTTAAATAGTTAAATAAAGTCGCCCAGTGCCGATACAGTGCTTGGATTCCCGTAAAAAAAAACAAAAAACTCTTGGTTGCGTGTGCATCAGACCGGAAATTATGTCACATAAATCACACCGTTTTGAAACTTCCTACTCCACTCATACACTTGCTGGACTGACATGGATGCATCACCATGCTGGACATTCAATCGCCGATAAACTTCGATAGGTTTCACCCATTGACTAATAAAAACAAAACGGATAACAAAACGCTGCCCCTTATTGGTGCATGTCAAAAGTGGGGCGGCCATCTTTAAACTGTCCTTATGACGTCACCGTGTTCGTCTAAACCGTGACATCACGTGCTTAACACGTTTGACGTCCTCAACAACAATATTGACAGGTTACGAGACAATGGCATGGTTATTGTAATTTCTATCACATTGTTAATATTTTTATTTGAAGCTACCTTGTATTGTGCGTGTCTACTTTTTATTTGGTTAGTAGTCGACGTGGTCGTAGGAACAAGAGTTCTTGCTCTTAGCGTGTGCTGTGAACAGGTTACTCAATTTCCTTAATGGTCCATATCCTATGAAAGGGGCTACTCAATGTCCTTAATGTTGCATGTCCTATGAACAGGCTACTCAATGTCCTTAATGTTGCATGTCCTATAAACAGGCTACTCAATGTCCTTAATGTTGCATGTCCTATGAACAGGCTACTCAATGTCCTTAATGTTGCATGTCCTATAAACAGGCTACTCAATGTCCTTAATGTTGCATGTCCTATAAACAGGCTACTCAATGTCCTTAATGTTGCATATCCTATGAACAGGCTACTCAATGTCCTTAATGTTGCATGTCCTATGAACAGGCTACTCAATGTCCTTAATGTTGCATGTCCTATAAACAGGCTACTCAATGTCCTTAATGTTGCATGTCCTATGAATAGGCTAATCAATGTCCTTAATGTTGCATGTTCTATGCAGGACGTTGCGAGCAAATCCAGGTTAATTTTCTAGTAATTTGTGCGTCCAGGGGTTCGCCATTGCTTTCTGGACGAGTAATCAACGATTAAGTGATACTTAATGCCGGTGTACGGTTCGAACCACATACCTCGCCATCAGAGAACTGAAAGTTTAAAAGCGAGCTCTCTTACCCTTCGACCACGGCCACGCCTGAACAGGCTGCTGCTGCGGCTTAATTTTTCAATTCAGAATACCTACCCACAAACAGAATAGTATAGCATGCAGGATTCCGTGTACACACATTCGGAGAACCTTGTTGCTTCAGTCACTAAGTATGATGAGTGGCAGGCTTTCATTCAACAATAACAAATAGAGAGTATCTCTTGGATTTTTCCACAAGGACATGCTGGGGATGTGGGAAACAAGCAGGCGGACAGATTAGCTGGGTCTGCAGGCCTTGGTGGAGTATTGTTGGATGATAAGTCAGATGTTGTCAAAGCACTTTGGAGTCATGCGTATAGTGTAGCTGCAGTGTACCAGAACAGGTAGATTATCACGGCTTGGGGAGAGTGGTGCTGCAGGGAGTGACCAGAGGTTCTGCCGAGGAAGTCCTGGCGGGCATATAATCAGACTCATACCATTAGTATTGGAAGTCTTACCTGGCTGTTGCAGATCAGCACGGATCACGTATGGGAATATCAAGAGTGTTGTGATGTTGGTTCTTGCCTCAATTCAACTCAACTCAGTCTCATCCATACAGTATAACAGACCACTTATAACCCATCAGCAAGCACATTTGTATGTTTGTCGTGATACTTCTGTTCTTCCATGGCGTGTTTCATTAAAGTAAAATAGTTTTTGCAGGCGACAATTCCTGGTTAACTCTATTTGTCACATCTTCCTGAGGCCACCGTTTGTCTTGATATTAGAATCAAACACGCGGATTCCACGACACAGGTGTCCAGACCACCGCAAGGATACCAAAGAGTTAAAAGAGTTAGTTGCATATCATTTATAGGACGTTGCAGTCAACAACCGCATTTTTTTTTACCTCTTGGCAAGTTTACAGTTAGTAGTTTGACGTTGATTTCTGAACGACCGGCACCCATACCATTTTGTAAAAAAAAAACTAACGCAACGTTGTCTGCTGCCAAATAGCGCGCAGCTCTCTTTCTAACGAGGGTATGCGGGATTACGAACTGCGCCCATAACCCCTTCGTCACGGAGCAGGCATGCAGATGAGTAACATTAATATATTTATATTTTCATGCAATGATGTCCTGTATTTGTATCAATGTGTGATTGTTATTTCTGTGCTGACGAAGGTTTTGGCCAGAACGTCCATTTTGTTACTCGTGATCATGTTCCAGTGAAGCTTACCATCTACTTCACGTATTTTGGTGATTCACTGGGTCTAGACATAAAGAACAGCTATTTGATTGTAACACCTGCACTACACATAAACAGAATTCTGATATAAAGACCAGCTATTTGATTGTAACACCTGCACAACACATAGACAGAATTCTGATATAAAGAACAGCTATATGATTGTAACATCTGCACTACACATAGACAGAATTCTGATATAAAAAACAGCTATTTGATTGTAACACCTGCACTACACATAGACAGAATTTTGATATAAAAAAAACAGCTATTTGATTGTAACACCTGCACAACACATAGACAGAATTCTGATATAAAGAACAGCTATATGATTGTAACACCTGCACTACACATAGACAGAATTCTGATATAAAGAACAGCTATTTGATTGTAACACCTGCACTACACATAGACAGGATTCTGATGGAGACTGGCCATAGCAATACAGAAGTTGAATAGTACTAAACGGGTTGAAAAGACAAGACGATCAACTGCATTGCACCGGGTGTTATCCCATATGACTAGGTCTCTTTCCGCAGGGAGTCCTGTCGTAAGCGTCACACAAAGCACGAACTCCGCATCTCCAGCGACGACCCACAGGAGTCTCCAAGAAAACTGCACTCGTGAACCCAACAATGTTGGGCGGAATCGAACTCACAACCTTCCGAGCGCTAGGCAGGCGCCGTAACCACTTCACCACAGAGACTCCTAGACTAAAGGAGAAAACCTGAACTTGGTTACGTAAATGTTACACAAAGGTTCTCGGAATAGCGCGGACCAAGATACAGAAACACACGAACATTCTACCAGATCTGAACGGCGAAGAAAACTGACTGCTCATAAACATGTTAATATCTAGAAAGAAGATCTATTGATGACGTCGGAAACTTCTGGTATGTAAGTTTTACGAGGTTACCAGAGTCCGTGGTTATTTTTATGTCGATCCAATCCTGAAATGGGGATATACCCTCGACGCATCGAATTATCAACTATATATTTTCTGTGTTGAATAAAGAAACCACGAAGAGAGAAATGATGATAGTTACGACACCTCATCATGTTTCCCTCTGGACATTGGTTTCATTTTTTTTTGCGCTCGCTCGCTTTGAACTCAAGCGTAGTCCACACACTCTATTTATAGTAGTGATGGACTGTATTTTGCGTGTGAATTAGCTTTCCCTATTAACAGTGTCCCTCGCCAACAGGCGAACCCACCCCGACTTTAGAGGTACTTGTAATTTGCGTCCCTAAGTCAAAGTCAAAGACGACAGATCAATATTTTACTCTGGTGTAGGAGTTGAACCCCTAACCTCGGCATCAGCACACCGGATGTTTAAGAACACGCGTTCTTACCCATTCGACCATGCTGACCTACTGTTTTGAGTTTACAATGAAAAACCTCAAAACTGAAGGAAACATTGCCAGCCTCGACCCAATTCCTGTCTATGTCTATCTGTGCTGTGCTGCATCGTGACCTCGTTACTTATTAATGTGCATTGAAAAATACCCAACACATCATTGTTGTGAGAAAGATGAGTGATTAGAAGAGCTGAATGTAAGACGGGCTTGCGTGGCCAATTTGTGACTGTTTTAACATGAAGTTCGTTCTCGTTGTCATATTATTGGTTACACTGATTTGGAAAGAGCAGTGGAGAAGACATGGTTGCTGGGAGAAGAATCATTAGTCCATCAACACGATATGGGCGAAAGACACTGCAAACACCTGGTGTATGAACATGGAGGAGAACTGACAAGTAATCGGAAGTTTTGTCGGCGGACTATGAGGAGAGCGACTTTCTGCAAAGGATCTGCCACATAATGATGATGCTGATGAATGATATCTTTATGTCAGTCAAGGGAAGTAAAACCACTCACCAAGGATCGATCATTGCACCTCCACTACCAGACAAGTATACTTTATCTCACCTGTGGAATCGCGCCTAGCAGACCTCTAAATTAAAAGAAAATGTTTAGAAAATGCAGCGTATTTCCCTCTGTACACATCTCAAATGATTCCTTTAGCAAAGTGTTGGTAATCCGAGGCAGCATGCCTTCATTTTACACAAGGCACTAACCGTAAATCAACAAAAATCGGCGGGTAAACGACGCTAGCAGAGTGCAGTTCACGAAGTGAAGCAGCGAATGATGGAGTTGTAGACTTAATGAAACATTGATTGAGTGGTAGATGCTGTAGGAGCAAACGTTGACATTTGCAGTTGCTACAAAGAGGTCGCTAGCAATGAAATTACATACTCCTTAATGAGAATTGAAGATGTTGGCAGTTACGGTTTCCTGTTGGGAACGGCGAATGAAATTTAGCAAATAGTTGTATTTTATATACAAATGATTGAGACAATGTGCTAGGAAGATAACTAAATTCAAGATTAAGTGGTAACGTCGCTCGCTACATTTATCTAAAAGCGTCACTCGAATTGAGAACACTTATCTCATCTCATCATGTTCCTCTTGTACCTTACGGTGTCGAGGTGAAGTATAAACAGCGGGAGAGTGCCCGCTTGTGGGCTTCATGTATCGATATTCCCAAGGACTCTGTTATTCCCCGCGTCCGACGGCCTCTTCCTCTGCTTCCCTCTGGTCTGTACATCATTGCTTGTTGTGGTATACTGTTAGTTTGTAACCTACTTGCATGGCCAAACCATTTGACTTGCTGCCTTCTAATAAAATCTAGTGCAGCTATAACCCCCACTTTAGTCCTGATTTCTTCATTTCTGATCTTATCTCTTCTTGATACATTGAGTATTCTTCTCAGGAATCTCATTTCTGTTGTCGTGATTTTTCTTTTCTCTTTTTCTGTCATTGAACACTCAATATGTATAATGCTTTGGAGGCCGTTTTGGCAGTTAGCAGTTAGTATATTAAATCCTCTTAAAGAGTGTGAGTTTTAAATCTTAAACCCAATGTATTGAATTCAGGTGTTTGAGCCTTGAAAAGGATTCACATCTAAGAGAGTGATGTTCACGTGGAGGGTTCTCTCCCAACCCGGTGCCGATATACCAACTGTACGGGGACTGTGTTGTAGACAGTAGATGTCTCCTTCCGTTCTCCAAGCTCGGATGCCAGTGGGGTGTGCAAGGCGGGTACTGACACATCACATCTCTGGAGAGGTTAGTAGGATGTGGCCAGGTCACGGTTCAGCTGGTCGGGGTTGAACAGACTCCTGATCTGTTACTGATCTCACTCCATTGAACTCTGGCACTGCCTCCGTCTATCACACACCGGAAGGTACTATATTGGCAGTAAATGACAGTTGACTAACTCACATTCTCTATAGCTCACACTATCACTCTCTCACTCGTTCTCACTGTCACCATCACTGTCTCTCTCTCTCTCTCTCTCTCTCTCTCTCTCTCTCTCTCTCTCTCTCTCTCTCTCTCTTACTATTTTTATCACTCTCCGTGTCTCAGTGTCTGTCTCACTCTGTTATTTTCTCTGCACTCTCTTCACTCTCACTCACTCTATTATTACTGTCTATATCATTTACTGTCACCGTATCTACCACTCACTCTATACTCTCTATCACTCATTATCACCCACTCTATTACTGTCTCTATCACTCTCTAACTGCCTCTTTTAATTGTTGTCTGTTTTTTTTTTCTCCCTTTCTATCTTTCTGTTCATAATTCAAATGTTTTTTCTTTCCACCTGTCTGCCATTCCTACCCTCTCGGACTAAATTCTAACATACACACCCCCATCCCCATAACCACCAAAAAGCAACACGTTGATTCAT
>OY992880.1:134068303-134085803 GCA_963921405.1 Cepaea hortensis | reverse complement strand
GGGATTACCTGTACTCACGTAACACTGAGCTCATTGCTTCAACAAATCACGAATTCTGACCGAAGTCTTCCACAGGTGCCAATGAGTGGAATAGTGTGTAAATTAGGCTCAGACAAGTTAACATCCGAGACCACGTGTGCCTTGTTCAGTGAGAATGTGTCCGACAGCTGTTGTGGTTGCGTCTCTGCGCTGATGTAGATCAGGTTGTAGTGAATGCGTACTTAGCCCAGCACCAGCAGTGATGACACTTGGGAGTCAAAGGTGCTGTGTGTTGTTTGTGTGTTGAATGTGAAATACGCGTACTTCTGTCAGGAACTGTGCAGTTTTTGTGTGTGTGTGTTAACTGTGAAATACGTGTACTGTACTTCTGTTAGAAACTGTCCGGTTGTCTGCCTTGTTCTGTTGTATCTTTTTGTTTTTATTTTTAAATTTAAAAAAAAAATGTTTTGTTTTCAATATTGAGCACAGCCCACTTCTGGCAACGCTGATTGTATTCTGCTGTGAACCTAAGGCCTATCCACGTCAATATAAAAGCACTATACTCGAGTTTCGCCCTCGTTTGAGCTCGTCAGTAGTGCATATCCCTGACCGGATCCGGAAACAAGCCCCGGCTCACTGGCGTGTGAAGCGGGTGTGTAACCACGCGGCACACGTTCGACACACAGCCAAATTATCATACCAGAATATTACAATGTCACCCATCGTAGGCTATGTTCAAGATTGCCCAATCGCCGCGACTGACGTCCGTCAATCGATGTGGACCCGAAACGATCAAGACTTCTCATTGGCAAGGGACACCAGGCCTCCTAAATCCAATGAGCAATAATCAAATTGATTTATTTGGTTATTTCGGGATTTGAAATTTAAATATTGAGCACAACCCACTTCTGGCAACGCTGATCGTATTCTGGCATGAACCTAAGGCCTATCCACGTCAATATGGAAGTACTATACTCGAGTTTCGCCCTCGTTTGAGCTCGTCAGTAGTGCATATCCCTGACCGGATCCTGTTTTTTTTTTTCGTTCACTCGCTTTGAACTCAAGCGTAGTCCATAAACGAGCAACTGCTTCTAGTGCACTGGACTGAATTTTGCGTGTGGATTAGCTTTACCTATTATCAGTGTCCTTCGCTATCAGGTGAACACACTCCGATTTCTGAGGTACTTATAATTTACGTCCCCAATTCTAGGACGACAGGTCAACATTTTTATCAAGCTGACCAGTGTAGTGGTTGAAACCGCTACCTCGGCATCAGCAAACCGGAAGTTAAGAGTGAATGTTCTTATCCATTCGTCCATGCTGGCCGCTTGTTGTATACTGATTGTTTTCTTGCGTGCTGTGTTTTAGCAGGTTTAGTTTGTGGGGATTTATCATCTTTATAAAACCGACACCTCAACGTTCAGTCCTGCCCATGTATGCTCAGTCTTCTTCCTCTGCGTCCAGAATATGACGAAAAGTACCTATAGTTGCCGTAGATGTTGTTTTACAGCAGAAAGCCGTCAATTTCCTAGACAATTCTCTGTTACGTCCTCTACCACGATCATTCTCTGTTACGTCCTCTACCACGATCATTCTCTGTTACCTCCTCCACCACGATCCTTCTCTGTTACCTCCTCTAGCACGGTCATTCTCTGTTACATGCTCTACCACGATCATTCTCTGTTACGTCCTCTACCACGATCCTTCTCTGTTACCTCCTCTACCACGATCCTTCTCTGTTACCTCCTCCACCACGATCCTTCTCTGTTACCTCCTCTACCACGGTCATTCTCTGTTACATGCTCTACCACGATCATTCTCTGTTACGTCCTCTACCACGATCATTCTCTGTTACCTCCTCTACCACGATCATTCTCTGTTACGTCCTCTACCACGATCATTCTCTGTTACATGCTCTACCACGATCATTCTCTGTTACGTCCTCTACCACGATCATTCTCTGTTACGTCCTCTACCACAATCATCTTCTGTTACGTCCTCTACCACGATCATTCTCTGTTACGTCCTCTACCACAATCATCTTCTGTTACGTCCTCTACCACGATCATTCTCTGTTACGTCCTCTACCACAATCATCTTCTGTTACGTCCTCTACCACGATCATTCTCTGTTACGTCCTCTACCACGATCATTCTCTGTTACCTCCTCCACCACGATCCTTCTCTGTTACCTCCTCTAGCACGGTCATTCTCTGTTACATGCTCTACCACGATCATTCTCTGTTACGTCCTCTACCACGATCCTTCTCTGTTACCTCCTCTACCACGATCCTTCTCTGTTACCTCCTCCACCACGATCCTTCTCTGTTACCTCCTCTACCACGGTCATTCTCTGTTACATGCTCTACCACGATCATTCTCTGTTACGTCCTCTACCACGATCATTCTCTGTTACCTCCTCTTACCACGATCATTCTCTGTTACGTCCTCTACCACGATCATTCTCTGTTACATGCTCTACCACGATCATTCTCTGTTACGTCCTCTACCACGATCATTCTCTGTTACGTCCTCTACCACAATCATCTTCTGTTACGTCCTCTACCACGATCATTCTCTGTTACGTCCTCTACCACAATCATCTTCTGTTACGTCCGCTACCACGATCATTCTCTGTTACGTCCTCTACCACAATCATCTTCTGTTACGTCCTCTACCACGATATTTCTCTATTACGTCCTCTATTACAATCATTCCTGCTAGTGCCGAATTGCATCCCAGATTCTATCACTCGTAGCCGGGTTTGGTCATCGACTTGTGTGTCCCCGAGCAACAGGCCATATTTTATAGACAATTAGCTTCTTCGTTGTTCAATCTCATTGTCTAACTTTCCTAATTGATAAGTTTTACACAAGAAAGGGTGGAGTGGGGGAGGGGAGGGGTGGTAATGGTGGTCGGGTTGAAAGAATGGTTTAGAAGTAACATCTCCCTATTTACCTCATTCAGCCATGAGCAACGCGTGGCGTACTACCTCTTTCTCTTGAGTCCCAGCCATCGTGCTGTGTGTTCTTTTATTGTTTACATTTGGTAACAGCATTCTAATAAATGTTGGCTTTCCAAATATCCACACCCACTGTGTGTTTAACCGCTTTAAAGGTAATGATCACTTGATTGAATATAGTTTTTTTCCCACGTATTGTTGTCAAACTTTCTTTGTTTTTAAGCGTGATCTCGATAGTACTGGGTTCCAATAACGCTGTGGAATTTTGCAATACAAGGGACAATAGGCTGTCATATCCTTCTATTTCCCCAATCCTAGGGAAGTGAGTCGAACCCCTAATCCATCAGAATTCGTTTTCCCGCTGACTGTCACAGCCTTCCACGGAATGAATTACCCGTCTCGCGACCCACGTCGACGCCGCCCGCGGTTTATCACCTCGTACCCAATAACAATAAAGCACCGCCAGAACTGTCCCCGTACAATGACCACGGGCCGAGGGTCAGCTCACGGATGTCAGGTTCTAAACAAGGTGTCCGGCAGAGATAGGCCAGCTTCTACTTGTCCAGACTGCAATTATTTCGTCGCCTCTTTGTTTCCGGTGTGTCCCGTGTTTATTCACGTGTGAAATTGCCGTGTCCAGTCGGAGGGGTGTCTGGTCGCGGAGACAAATGTTATGAGACAGGACAATTGGACTGTGAATGTAGAGTAGCCAGAAAACTTGTACAGTGGGTCTCAAAACAATTGTTTCACGGACTACACTTTAAAGCATATCGTTTCACCGGTAAAAGGGAAAGCAAGCTCACACGCAAAATTCAGTCCTTTACTACTTTAAACAGTGTGTAAGTACTATGCTGGAGTTTAAGCGAGCGAACAAAAATAAGAAGAAGAAAGCATGTCGTTTAACATGGTTGTAGCCTTCTCTGTCATAAATAGGGTTAAAGTAATAATTCTCCTGCCAAACATAGGGTTAAAGTAGTAATTCTCTGTCATAAGTAGGTTTAAAGTAATTATTCTCTGCCATAGATAGGGTTAAAGTAATAATTATTTGTCATAAGAAGACTCCGGGAGTCTTCGTGGCGAAGTGGTCAAGCTGTCTAACTCGGGCTCCGAAGGTTGTGGGTTCGATTCCGGACCACGTCCTTCGGTTCACGATTGAATTTATTCGGAGATTCCTTGTGGGTCGTCGCTAGAGCTACGGAGTTTGTGCTTTGTGCGACGCTTTCCGCGCTGTGCAAAGAGACCGAGCCATATGGGATAAAAACCCGGTGCAATGAAGTCGACCCTGTCGACTTTTAAGCGACTTTTTTGTCATAAGTAGGGTTAAATTAATAATTCTCTGCCATAGATAGGATTAAGTAATAATTCTCTGCCATAGATAGGGTTAAAGTAATAATTCTCTGAAAAGGATAGAGTTAAAGTAATAATTCTCTGCCATAGATTGGGTTAAAGTAATAATTCTCTGCCATAGATTGGGTTAAAGTAATAAATAGAGCAGAGTGAGTAAGTGTTACGACAGTTGAGCCACAATGATTTAAATAACATTTGCTGAGATCACATGAGTTGAGGACGAATTTGCCTAATTCTTTGGCTGTCTTCGAGGCTCGTGGATCTCTCTCTTTCTCTCTCTCTCTCTCTCTCTCTCTCTCTCTCTCTCTCTCTCTCTCTCTCTCTCTGGCTGTTTCCACCCCGTTCCCATTACACCACACACTCTCACTACTGCCTACATAAGAGTTTTAACGGCAAGATTAATGTTAGTACCACAACCTGAGATTCTGAGATAAGTAGCATATTTTTTTCATTGTTCTAATTTTTTCTCATCTTTTCATCTTTCTCTTTACGTTCTTACGTCTTAATGTAGTAACTATAGAGTCTTCCCTGTGTGTAAATATTGTGTTTTGTGTATTTGTTTGCCGATGAAGGCTAGTCGCCACAACGCCGTTTGATTTCCGTAATTGTGTTCTGCAAAGCTGCATTTTTTTCCCGCATATCCTTTACTGGACATTGCAGTCAACACCAGCATTTTCAGCTGCTGTTGATGTCTTGGCAAGTTTTACGTTCAGTAGTTTGCCATTGCTTTCTGAACCACCGGCTCACATACCTCCGTAAGAAACCAGCGCAACGCGATCCGCTGCCGAATCTCGCGCGGCTGTGTTTCTACGTGTATATACGGGATTACATGCACCGTCCTTAACCACTTCGTCAGGGAGAGCTGCATTACTTTGTGTTAATTTACGTTATCTACTGTTTCAAGCAAGGGTCGCACGTTTGGGAACCCCTGCGTTTTGGTGATCAGAATATTTGTCAGATGGTTTGTGACAAGTTGAAGGACGTCTTCAGGGTGTTGGAACCATAGACTGACACCTGGGCGCCCTATTATCGTGGAGTCTATTTTCTTGAACGTCTCTAGCACACCGACGTAAATAATCCTTGAGTCCAAGACAGTGTCGCTAGGAGGTGTCAATATAATGGTGTGGATCTGGAAATACACACTAGACACGGAGGTCTGTTATTGGAAATAATGGAAGATAGTAAAGAGATGGCCTCTACAAAACGAACGAATGAATGAACCAACACACGAACAAATGCATGCACAAAGGTTAGTTGCGTATCCTTTACAGGACGTGGCAGTCAACCCATAATTATTTGGCTGTTTATGATTTCTTGGCAAGTTTACCTTCAGCAGTTTCCATTGCTTTCCGAACGACCGGCACTCATACAATTGTATGAAAATCAGCGCAAGGCGGTCCGCTTCCAAATCGCACTCCGCTGTGTTTCGAACGTGATATGCGAGTTCATAAATCCTTCCCCATAGCAGCATCATTAATGAACAAACGAACGAACGAACAAATAAATTAACAAAAGAGCAAACGACAAGGCGGACTTCTAGGAAACGAACGAACGAATGAACAAATGAATAAACGGACGAAGGAAAGAACACACTTTATTTTCCAAGAATTAAGAATTGGGCGCACAGGCCTGCCTAACATTCTGCCCTTCTTATCTCGCTACTTTCATACATTATTCCATGTATACATCTCGTTTTAGATTAATCTCCAACAAAAATAACAACATCAACAATAAGAACCAACAACAACAATAAAATCAACAACAAGAACCAACAACAACAAATGCATTATTAACACATAAGAAATTGCAACACTTTTTTCTGCTTGACGACTTAATACTAATTTATATTATGGTAATTGTAATCAGGCGAAAGGAAATATACCGTAGAACAAGATATAGGGATGTCTTATATACTAAGTTTGTGTTTGAGTTCAAGGAAAAGAGGATGTCGGGAAACGGGGAGAACATGTCGTCTATACTGAGATAGTGTTCAGATAGCTTGCTTATATCTTTAATTCGCCGTGAAAGATTGTTCCTCACAGCCCAGCTGTAGAGTACGCTAAGCTTGTTTTGTATCCGTCTATCCTAGGCTTAGGGGTATAAAGTATGGGTAAGCTTTTGTTATGTCTGGCGTTATACATAAACAGTGGCCAAGGGTAATTTGTAGCGCTTTGATTTTGTGAATTAGTTAGCTCTGTGGCGAATGAGTTATGGGCGCAGTTCGTAATTCCGCATACTGCGTTCGAAACACAGCTGCAGGCGATTTGGCAGCAGACAGTCGTGCGTTGGTTTTCATAAAAATGGGATGAGTACTGGTCGTTCAGATAGCCGTATCAAACTACTGAACGTAAACTTGCCAAGAAATCACAAACAAAATGCTGGGGTTGAATGCGACGCCATGCAAAGGATATGCAACTAACGAAGTTTTGCTTTAGTATTAAACAACGGTGGAAGCTAATTTGTAGCACTTTGATTTTGTGAAGTAGTAAGTTTGGCCATACTAAACATCACCTCGCATACAGCGTTCGAAACACAGCCGCGGGCGAATGGAATGGCCTTATGGAGAAATCGCTTTGAGTGTATACAGGCGAGGATTGTCAGTTTGGTGTCTGTTATGGACAGCAGCAACACCAGACAAGCATGTCAGAACTGTGGGGTGCGGGTGTCCGCTGGGCTGAACAGAACAGCCGAGACAAGGGGACAGTGTTGTGACATGGGCAGATGACTTCAGCGCTGGTCTTAGGACTACCTTATATGGTGATAAGTATGCAAGGAAACAGTGAAACAGTGGTGTGGAGGCCAGCATGGACGAGTGGGTAAGAACGTCCTTTCTTAAACTTCCGGTGTCCTGATGCCGAAATAGCGGATTCAACCCATACACCAGTCAGTTGGGCTAAAATGTTGACTTCTCGTCCTTGACTTGGGGACGTCAATTACTAGTGCCACTGAAGTCTAAGTGGGTTCAATTGATGGCGAGGGACACGAGTAATAGGGAAAGCTAATCCACACGCAAAGATGAGTGCAGTGCAGTAGAAGTAGCAGCACCTGTATGGACTACACTTGAGTTCAAAGTGAGCAAACGAAAAAAAAGAAGACCCAACAGAACAACACATAAAACTGCACAGTTCCTGACAGAAGTACGCGTATTTCACATTTAACACACACAAAACTGTACAGTTTCTAACAGAAGTACGCGTATTTTACATTCAACACACAAACAACACATAGCACCTTTGACTCCCAAGTGTCATCACTGCTGGTGCTAGGCTAAGTACCGCATTCACTACAACCTGATCTACATCAGCGCAGAGACGCAACCACAACAGCTGTCAGACACATTCTCACTGAACAAGGCGCACGTGATCTCGGATGTTAACTTGTCTGAGGCTAATTTACTCACTATTCCACTCATTGGCACCTGTGGAAGACTTCTGTGAGAATTCGTGATTTGTTGAAACAATGAGCTCAGTGTTACAAGATTACAGGTAATCCCAAGCTATAGACTTTCTTAACAATGTGTGTTAGACTTCACATATACTAGGTTACAGAGATAGGGTGTCCAGACTCAAAGTCGCAAGTCCTTTTTGAGAGAGATACATATTGAGAAGCACACAGGCCTGCAGATTTATAGACAGACATGCAGTGATACGGAAGGACAAACGGACAGACAGATAGATACATGGATAGTTACAAAAGATATTTTTCGCATGTTCTATTAGCTTGTGTGTCCCCGAGTGTGTCTGCTTGTCTGCCTATTTAATATATCTATACAAGAAAGCTAATCCTGCTACAGACCCGAACATATCATTAGCTAAACTTTATTTTTCCATAATCTTATAAATGCAAATACCCGCCTCAGTACACAAAAAGCCATGACGTCACCTCTCATCCAAAAGCAATCAATCATACCTACACCCAAACTCTCAACCCCAAACCACATCTGTGAGCGCTTCTAAAACCCCGCTACCGAAGTATTGCCTTGTTCTGTATATATTTATTTAAAAAAAAAGGCTAATCAGTGCCACACGACCCCAACAAAAATATATGATGATGTTTTCGTGTAAGGCCGTCGACGGACTCCTCAAAGTCGATTAGGAGCCGGTGTTCAATTATCTATAGCTTCCCGCTAGAAATCATTAGCGTAGAATGACAGAATGTAAACTACCCTGGCCGGGTTGTTCCACGTGTCAATGTTTGCACAGATTTGGAGAAACAGACCAGAAGCTGAGAGAGAGAGAGAGAGAGAGAGAGAGAGAGAGAGAGAGAGAGAGAGAGAGAGAGAGAGAGAGAGAGAGAGAGAGAGAGAGAGAGAGAGAGAGAGAGAGAAAGAGAGAGAGAGAGAGAATTAGGGGGGGGGGGGATAAAAACCATAACGATTTCAAACACTTCGAGTGACAGGAATGTGCGAGCTAACGGCAAGAGGTAAAATAATGTGAAAATATGAGTTTATTAAAGGACACTTGCAGACTTGTGGCGTTTGTTACGGGTCACCTTGATGGCACCCAGATATCTCGTTAAGTAATTTAGCCTCCTCTCGTAGATCACACCAGGAGAATCTAAGCACAGTGCACGGAATCTGTAACAGTGATTGGCTTCCAGACGAGTGTATTTCAAGAACCACCTAATCTACTAAAGTCGTCGAAAAATGGCGGTGTATTACGATACACGAGTTACACATCCCTCGACAGTTTAAATACGTACACGAACTGGACCGACGTGAACAAGTAGTAATCGCCTAACCCAGCAAAGGATATTACATGTGATAATGCATTAAAAAATAGTTGCATGTCCTTCACAGAACGTAGCAGTCAACCCCAGCATGGAACAATGAAATGTGGAATATATAATGAAATTATTGTTGGAGAATCGACAATACAACTGTGGGAGTTTGGAATCGATTATAGTACTTTTGAATTAGGAAATCGACAGTAGTACATTTGGAATAGGGAATTGACTATTGCATTATTAAAGTTTAAAGTCGATTGTAGAACTATTGGAGTGGTGAATCGACTATGGACTGATTTCGAAGAAAAAGAGAGGATAGGTACCCACAATCTCCGATTTCTGACATGTGAGACTGAGCCTATGAATTTGTCCCTACTGCGGTGACACTGATTCTTCATATTAACCACAACCTCACCTGGACAATGAAATGACCTGGGAATAATGCCAACATATGATTTTGAACCCGGGGCTTTTGTGATAAGAGGCGAATGCCATAACACTCAACCCTCCAAGACACATATTGAAACTGTGATCTGTTAATAACAAATTCTCTCCACGGGTTAGCACTGAATTAGGCCCACAGAGGTGGATTACCGATACACAGTGAACCATATCATCACGGTTCGAAGTCTCTAAGAGAGTTGCCGGGAGAAGCCGGAGTCTGGGTGTCAACAGATGGCTGGAGATGTTATCAACTAAGCCGGTTCATCCCTGCTTATCTCCCAGACCTGGCTGTCAGCCGCTAATGATTCCCATCACGTCTGTGTAAACAGATGTCTTCAGACTGCTGGCAACGAGGAGTTGGCGAGGGCGACAGATTTGCTAGACGATAGAAGAGGGTGATAAACTTGAGAGGATGAATGAAGAGTCAGTGGAAGTATTCATACACTATGTATGTGGCATGATCTGCCACTGAACTTAATGAGGGAGACATAACACAACATTCCTACCGCCCTCCTCCTTCTTCTTTCTCTCCTGTTGCTGTTTTCTTCTTCTTCTTCTTCTTCTTCTTCTTCTTCTTCTTCTTCTTCTTCTTCTTCTTCTTCTTCTTCTTCTTCTTCTTCTTCTTCTTCTTCTTCTTCTTCTTCTTCTTCTTCTTCTTCCTCCTCCTCCTCCTCCTCCTCCTCCTTCCCCTCCCCTTCTTCCTCGACTCCTCCTCCACACTCTCTTGTTCTACTTCATCGGTTGTATTCATCATCATTGTCATTATCATTATTTACCAGCCATTCATTCATCAGCAGCACCGTAATCATCAGCATTATTATCTTCATCATTATCAAAATCAACATCATATTTATCATCATCATCATCATCATCATCATCATCATCATCATCATCATCATCATCATCATCATCATCATCATCATCATCATCATCGTCATCATCATCATCATCATCATCATCATCATCATCAATATAATGATCATGATCATCCTCCTCCTCCTCCTACTCATCATCATCATCATCATCATCATCATCATCATCATCATCATTATCATCATGCTTGCTTGCTTGTGTTCGTTGGCTTGAGCTCCAACGTGAAGTCCTGTATGTCGGATGAAGGCATCCTGTTGTCCAACATCAGTGTGATGTCATACAGGACCTGAGTTTTGCGTGAGTATCCGTTGTGCCATATCTGGCTTATTGGTGTGCAGACTGGTGGTTCCTCGCCGTACAGGCAGACACTCTCCAACTTCGGAGGAATCGGCGATCCTACTGACTTTAGCCAGGACCCCGAAGGGACCTGTTGCCCAGGACGCTCGACGAGGACGCGTCAATAGTTCTTGGCCAGTATATAACCCGGCCCTGGTGCCTTGGAAACACCTCATCATAATCATCATCATCATCATCATGATAATCATCATTATCTGACGCAAGTGGTATCTGCAAGAGCTGGACATTCAAAGAGGTGACTATGTTCCACAGTCAAACACTCCAGGCTGCTCTGTTGTTGCGGTCAGACCGCATCCTCCATTCTGTTATGCATCCTCCTATTTTATTTATTCATCAAATGTGCCTTCCACTCACCGACTAACTCATTAACACACCCATACAGTGTTCATTCCACCGATACAACCGTCTGTTATCCGCCCATCCTTTGACTCGTCTCTCCATTTGGCTCATCCACCCAACTACCCATTTATTCATCCATACATCCAACCATTTATCCAACCGTCCATCCATCTATCCAAACCCATCCATCCATCCATTCATCCACCAAGACATCCATCCATCCATCTATTCACCCACCCACCCGCCCATGCATCCACCAACCCATCAACCCATCTATCCATCAATCCATCCAGCGAGCCAACCACCCATCCATCCACCCACCCACCCACCCCTCTAAAAGTTGCCCCAAAGCAATTTCCCGCTATGAGTCTATGATACGATAGCGTCATCACATGTTGTAGGTCTAAGAGCAAGGCGCAATAGTGGGTCAATCTTTACCTCACATTGGCAATCGGAGAGCTCAGGCATTCAACCCGTGTCTGACCATGCTCAAGCTATTACCAGAGCAATTGGTTAACAACTTCACAAGCGTGCCGGCATCCAACCATCCGCCTACCCATACATCTAAAGCCATCCACACACCCGCTCACCCATAAATCTAAACCCACCCACACACAATTACAACGTCTCCATCGTCGGGATTTCCCCCAGCCTTCCACCCCAGACCACGAACCGACCCATACCACAATTATTAATCTCCTAACGATGTAGTTGACATATCGCTGCGTCCTCTCCTTGTCTTTCTTATCAACCCGACTGATAACATAGCGCGTTGTGCTTCCTACCTCCCCGGGCAGTCACGGATACCGAAAGGTTGCCAAGGTTACAATTTGTCTAGACTTGCTGCATTCAATGAGACTGTGTGGGTATCATTCCGGGCGGTGAGGGGGGTCTAATCTCTCCCTGCTTCTATGTATATCAACAAGGCATCGAAGACAGCCGTTACACTGAACTGTTGACAGGTGTTTGTCAAACTTATCTGTGCTGGCATGACCTCTTTTGGTTGAAGAATTTCTCCAGCAAACTTTCTGTTGGAGATATGTTTGTCGTCTTGTACAAGTTAATTATCAATATTTTTATCATCATCAGGAACACTATTATCAAGATTATAGTATTAGTATATTTATTATATCATCATCATCATCATCATCATCATCATCATCATCATCATCATCATCATCATCATCATCATCATCATCATCATCATCATCATCATCATCATCATCATCATCATCATCATCATATTATTATTATTATTATTATTAGTATTATTATTATATCATATTATTATTATAATCATAATATCATCATATTATTATTATTATTATCATAATATAATCATCATATTATTATTAAACTGAAAAAGAAAACTGACAAAGAAATACAAGATAATTTTAACATAGAAGTAAAGAACAAATTTGATTTATTGTCTGATTTAGAGATCCTATTTCAAGATGTAGATGATCAATGGGAAATGCTGAAGAATTCAATCAGTTGTGCAGCAGAAAAAACTATTCCAAAAGTAAAGAAAGTTGGCCGTAAGACATGGATGACTGAAGAAATTTTACAACTAATGGAAACAAGAAGACAGAACAAAAATAATCCTGCCAAATATGAAGAAATTCACAGAAAAGTCAGAACCTTATGTAAGGAGGCTAAAGAAACATGGCTTGAGAAAAATTGCAGAGAAATTGAAAAACAACACAACAGTAAAAATGCGAAACTAATGCACAAAAGAATTCAGGAGATTACTAATAAAAGAACACGTACATCAGCAGGCTGCCTAAAGACAAAAGATGGAAGAGTCATAATAGAAAAAGATCAGATTTTACATGTATGGTCAGATTACGTGAAAAACCTTTATGACGATAGCAGAGACGAACAATATATTGTTCAAAATAACAATGAAGGGCCAGCAATTTTGAAGATGGAGGTTCAGAATGCTCTTAATCATATGAAATCTGGCAAAACCCCCGGTCCAGACAGCGTCACAACAGAAATGATTAATGCTTTAGAAGAATATGGAATAGATAAAGTTACCAGTCTGCTTAATACAATATATGATACTGGAAACATACCTCATGAGTTATGTAATTCTGTATTTATTGCAATCCCAAAGAAATCAGGAGCCTTGGAATGTGATCAACATCGAACAATTAGTATAATGAGTCACATCACGAAGATTTTGCTAAGAATTATCATGCAAAGAGTTAGGAGGAAAATACAACCTGAAATAGGAGAAGAACAATGTGGGTTTGTAGTAGGCAAGGGTACAGTAAATGCTGTGTATATACTGAGAACCGTAATCGAACGTTCTATAGAAGTAAACAAAGATCTACACCTTTGCTTCATTGACTACACAAAGGCTTTTGATAAAGTGAGACATGTCAACATGATAAGGATGCTTGAAGATCTACAAATTGATGGGAAAGACCTTAGACTTGTAAAAAACATATATTGGAAACAACAAGCTGCCATAAGAGTTGATAATGAAGTAAGCCAATATCAGCCTATTAAGAGAGGTGTGAGACAGGGATGTGTAATGTCTCCAGATCTGTTTTCCCTGTACAGTGAAAATATTTTCAGAAATATTGAAAATATGGAAGGAATCAACATTGGGGGACGATGCATCAATAACATTAGATATGCAGATGATACAGTCTTGATTGCAGACAATGAACAGGACCTGCAAAATTTAGTAGATGCGGTTGTTACACATAGTGAACAACAAGGGTTAGAATTAAATTGTAAAAAGACACAGATTATGGTCGTCACTAAGAAGAACGAAATACCACAGTGTAATATACAAGTAAATGGGAATACTCTTCAACAAGTGAATAGGTACAATTACCTCGGAACAGTAATAACATCTGATGGGAGATGCCTTGAAGAGATTAGAACAAGAATCGCCATGGCAAAAGTAGCCTTTAGCAAGATGAAAAACATACTGACCAATAAAAAGATGTCAATTGAAACGAGAAAAAGAGTGTTGAGATGCTACATAGAACCTGTACTTTTATATGGATGTGAAGCTTGGACAATGAGCAGCCAGGCTGAAAAATATCTGATGGCTGTAGAAATGTGGTTTCTGAGGAAAATGCAAAGAATACCATGGACAGCCAGAAAGACCAATGAACAAGTCCTTCAAGAAACAAATGAAGATCGTAAACTGATCAGAGACATTAGACGTAGACAGTCACAATTTTTTGGGCATGTTATGAGAAGAAATGATTTGGAGAACTTGGTGACAACTGGTAAGATCGAGGGGAACAGACCAAGGGGAAGACCTAGAAACAAGTATCTGGATGGCTTGGCCTTGTGGCATGGTCGAGACAAAAACACGGAACTGATCCACGACTCTGTTGATCGAGTGAGATGGCAGAACATGACCGCCCACGCTTACCGGCATGGCACATGATGGATGGATTATTATTATCATCATCATTGTAATATAATAATAATTACCATCATGATTATCATCATTATCATATCATTATCATCATGCATTAAGTCCTTCCCCGAACGCCGCTGTCATCATAGTTGCTTGAAAAAGAAACATTTCGGGTAACATATTTCCTCACGCGAAAACACACTCGCGCGCGCGCGCGCGCGCACACACACACACACACACACACACACACACACACACACACACACACACAGAGTCTCTCTTCTCATCATATGACTAAAGAAAGCCGTTTGTCTTGTCCGTATAGTTGTATATAATGTTCAGGTTTCATTAGCCTGTTCCAGACAATCGTTGTTAATTACTCTGGCAATTCTAGGTATTCGAAACATTCGTCTCATTAACCATACCCCTGCTTCTAAGCTTTTCTTAATATCTTTATTTGTGTTCCATGATTCGCTGCCATAGAGCAAAACAGGTTCTATATAATATGTCAGTACTTTCTTTCTTACATCCACTGATAGTGGCTTATTGCATAACACGCCTTTCATTTTCTGGAATGCATATTTGCTTGGCCTATTATGCTTTAATCTCTGTTTTGGTTCTTCCATCGGATGTTATAATTGCCCCTAAGTATGTACATTTGTCAACTTGGTTAATCATGTTACTATAAACTGTTTTCTCACACTGGGTTTCATATTGTTCTTTTGATACAGCCATTGTGGCGTAGAGTTCAACATTTACTGAACTGTACTTCCTGTAATGCTTTTGTGTTTCAGTATCCCGTCTTTTTGTCCTAGCAAATTGTTTTTAAGTTAATGTTACTCTGGGTTGGATAGAGTAAGAATAATAAATGTTGCGAGTGAAACCGGTGCAATAATAACTGTCGTGACAACTGGAAAAGGTCAGTGGAAAAAGAGACAGAGGCAGATGCAGACCAAAAGAAATTATGCTGGATGGACTGAGACGGTGTTATGGATATGCTAATAGCCATGAAAACCTACGCAAGATGGGGGGGGGGGGGAACATAATGATGATGACGATCTTCAAGTTATGCGTATGCTACTTGTGATGGACACAGAGTTAAATGGACGAAGCCACACATTTCTCAGACAGCGATTTCTAGGAACGGGTTTACTTCAGACATGTAAACCAACACTGCAACCATTTAAGACATACATGCGAC
Source organism: Cepaea hortensis (assembly GCA_963921405.1). Taxonomy (NCBI): domain Eukaryota; kingdom Metazoa; phylum Mollusca; class Gastropoda; order Stylommatophora; family Helicidae; genus Cepaea; species Cepaea hortensis. The sequence continues at coordinate 134,070,186 of OY992880.1, read as the reverse complement.
CCTCTCCACTTATCGTCGTTTTTCTTTGCCACAAGTCTTTTTGTCTCTCGTAATCTTTCCAATTTTACCCTCGCGTGTCCCCCGCACATTCTCGTAATCCCACTTTTACTTTCGCTATAGATAAGTAATCTTATCTCCATCTTCAGTTTCCCTAAGTTTCAAAGAGCACGGCGAGGTCTTCCTAAGACCCCAGTGAAAGGCTAAAAGCAAGCAGTGTCTCAGGGAGCAGGACGCCTGACCATACAGGCCTTTCCAATCTGTTAGTACATTCCACGTGGATCAGCCTGGCTTAAGATGTCAGCTGGCGGCGCAGGGCATCTTTCTCCTCGTCTGTTGAACAAACGAGTTCTGTCCCACGTGTCCTACTCTAGAGTGCAGCCATGACAGATGTCCATCTATCATAAGAAAAACGAGCGCCCGGACCAGAGAGTCCGTAGGTAAACTTGTTAGTAAACGGTGATAGCTCAGGACATTGGCGGCGCCAAGTCAGTGATTAGAGAAGGGTGGAAGGGTAATTTCAGTTCTTTCCATACCATCACCATCATCATGTGCCATGTCGATAAGCGTGGGCAGCTCGCCATCTCAACCTTTGATCAAAGTCTTAGATCAACTCTGTATTCTTGTCTAGATGATACCTTGTGGTTAAGTCATCCAGGCTTTCGCCCCTCTGAAGTTTTGTTTTTGCTGCTAAGTTTTTAAGTTTATTTCTTTTGATTTATTTTGTTGTTTCGGGATTTGAGATTTAAATATTGAGCACAACTCACTACTGGCAATGCTGATCGCATTCTGGTATGAACCTAAGGCCTGTCCACGTCAGTGTGGAAGCACTAGACTCGAGTTTCGCTCTCGTTTGAGCTCATCAGTAGTGCATATCCTTGACCGGACCCGGAAACAAACCCCGGATCACTGGCGTGTGAAGCGGGTGTGTAAAAACTAGACCAAGCGCCACACGCTGGACACGGCCAAATTATCACAGTAGAACACCACAGCGTCACCCATCGTAGGCTGTAGCTCAAGATTCGCCCGATCGCCGCGACTGACGTCCGTCAATCGACGTGGACCCGAACGATCAGGTCTTCTCACTGGCAAGGCACACCAGGCCGCCTAAAGTCCAGTGAGCAAAAATCAAATTGATTTATTTTGTTGTTTCGGGATTTGAGATTTAAATATTGAGCACACCCCACTACTGGCAACGCTGATCGTTTTCTGGTATGAACCTTATTTATTAACCTTTATTTCTTTTCACGACGGGCCCAACAAAGTATTGACCGTGTACGAGTAACTGATTCAGCGCCAAACAAAACATTAACTTTGGACCAGTCATGGTACACATCCAAGTGAACAAGTGTTATAATGTGAATGTCCGTTCACTGAAGCATTGAAATTGCGGAAGATACCACGAAATAAAACAAAAAACACGTTGACTCTAGTATAGCGATGTATAGTCCCTCTGTCCAAATGGGAGGTCACATTTGGAGATATATTATCCCTCGTCACTTAATCACTTAATTTCTCTAATCAGTTTACGGGTTTCACATGTTTTTCGAAGAACTGTCTTATTCATTGTTCCGTTCGTGCAATGATATTCTTTACATTTTTCGCACAAACCGCATTTCTACTGAAATTTGATGTTTCGCATCTTGTCAGATGATTATCAATGTTTCATACGCATAGAGAAGTGTAGATTACATATATAATTTTACCTCTACTTTTCACACCTCTTTAGACAAATATGTAGTGGTGAGTATGTTTTCCACGTTGTAAAAGACTGCTTTTGCTATGGTCATTCTTGTTCTAATCTCTACTAGACACGCCCTTCAAGTTAGAGATGACAAGGCTTTGTACAAAGTCAGCCTCCTGACGTCATACTTCTTGTAAGCAGG
>OY992880.1:133750803-134065803 GCA_963921405.1 Cepaea hortensis | reverse complement strand
AAGCCCACCGCACGAAACATGCCGCCTATTGAAAGTGGGCTTATCTCGGCTTTCGCGTTTGGGTATCTAAAGGATACTTGTAAATTGACCAAATACTCCATCATATATTGGACTGCTCTGTTTGCTCTTCAGCCTTTGAGACCAGCCCTGCATGTATCAGAGAAAACGCCATTCTTCTCACCTTGATCCGCAGGTCAGGTTTCAGTATCACAGGGCGAGATAATATCCCAGCAAATCAGGCGTCTCACAGGCCTGTATGATGGATCCCCGTGGGTCGTGGCGTTGTGTTACCCAGCAGCGGGCAATGCTCATTAAGTGGGTCGCCAGAACATCATAAGTGACTTTATGTACAAAGTGAATCGGCTAAACCAGGGGCTTTGATTCAGTTAGTTTACGTCTCAGAGACTTATATGAGGATGTGATCTAGATTTCGTTAACGGTTCTTGAATTGCTTAGAGTTTGTAGGGCACTAGAAGCGCGCTATCAGTCACCTTCTGCATTATTCCGTGTTCTTTTATATTGTTTACATTGCCACAACTTTACCGCAGTCCCACTAATTTTATTCATACTTCAACTGTTTACAACTGCAACCAAGTGTACGGTCTCGTCCGGTTACTCTTTACATCTGCATATAAGAGCAGGCGGCTGTACTGGCAACATGGTTGAGAAGAAAAACTACCCACAGGTAAATAGAGTCCGTTACTATGAATGGGATCTGCCTAGTGGCAGCCAACCTTAAGCAAGAGTATTTCGTCGCTGGACACACTAACCTTTGAGGTGCATAACTTGATAGAGAAACGAAGAAGAATGGGGAGGAGGAGGACAAGAAGAAGAAGAAGAAGAAGAAGAAGAAGAAGAAGAAGAAGAAGAAGAAGAAGAAGAAGAAGAAGAAGAAGGAGAAGAAGAAGAAGAAGGAGAAGAAGAAGAAGAAGAAGAAGAAAAAGAAGAAGAAGAAGAAGAAGAAATCCAGGGATTTTGTCCTATTTACTTTTCAAACTGTGTGTCTATATCCGTATACTTTAATATACCATGTCTTTCTATTCTTGACATTCGTATATTACGCATTGTTGTAGTCGCAGCAGTGTCTTCCACGTATGTAAATGTTTCTTGTATGTGTTTGGTGCTGAAGACTAGCAGTCGCAACGTTCTTTGTTTGCCATAACTGTGTTCTGTAAAGATAACTTCGTGTTCTTTTATACTGTTTACCTTGCTGCATCCCTTAGAGTTGCGAACCTCATCGACTCTTCATTTCCGTGTGTGTTTTTTTTTCGGGGGTGGCGGGGCGAGTCTTACCAACGATACATTGTGGCTTTGGGGTTAGTGAAAGCAATGTCACAATGTATCGACACGGTGAGTCCAGGGTTCGAGATACGCCGCAGACAACCTTGAAGCAGATGGTAAGAATGTCGGCCTTTCAGAAAGCAACATAAATCTAAAAAAAAAAAAACATTGCACGGCCTTTTCAGCGATCACCCCTAGGTTAATGTTCTAGACAATTTTACATTCATTAGTTTATAACTGCCGGCTCCGTGGTGAAGGGCTTTACTAACGCGGTTCGTGATCCCACATACCCACATACGAAACAACTGCGCACTATTTGGCAGCAGACCGCTCTGTATTGGTTTTTACGAAATGGTATGGGTGCCGGTCGTTCAGAAAACAATGGCAAACTACTAAACGTAAACCTGCCAAGAGATCAACAACAGCAAACAATGCTGGTATTGACTGCGACGTCCTGTAAAAGATATGCAACTAACTTTAGTTTACAGCTGTCTTATGATCGAGAAGTCAACGATGAGATCCAACTAACCTGTGTAGGGGTTGATCCAAGTACCTCGCCGTCAACGCACCAGAAGTTTAAGAGCGAGCGTTCTTATCCCTTTGGCCACCTAGACAATTAGTAGCAAACTAATGAACGTCACATTGCCTAGCACAACACCATCCATCCATCATGTGCCATGCCGGTAAGCGTGGGTGGTCATGATTCGCTATTTCACTCGATCACCAGAGTCGTGGATCAGCTCAGTGTTCTTGTCTCGACCATGCCACGTGGTCAAGCCATCCAGGTATTTACTTCTCTGTCTTCCCCTTGTTCTCTTCCCCTCAATCTTGCCAATTGTCATCTAGTTCTCTAATTTATTTCTTCTCATAACATGTCCAAAAAATTTTGACTGTCTACGTCTAATTTCTCTAATCAGTTTACAATTTTCATTTGTTTCTTGTAGGACTTGGTCATTGGTTTTCCTGTCTGTCCATGGTATTCTTTGCATTCTCCTCAGAAACCACATTTCCACAGACATCAGATGGTTTTCAGTTTGACTGCTCACTGTCCACGCTTCGCATCCATACAAATGTACAGGCTCTAAGTAGCACATCAACACTCTTTTTCTGATTGCAATTGGCATCTTTTTATTGGTCAGTATGTTTTTCATCTTGCAAAAGCATACCTTCACCATGGTGATTCGTGTTCTAATCTATTCAAGGCATCTCCAATCAGATACTTAGATTGTTCCGACATAATTGAAACCGATTCACTTGTTTACGAATATTCCCATTTACCTGTATATTACATTGTGGTATTTCGTCAGTACATCACAGACAGGCAATAAATGCTGGAGATTGAGTAAAGACACGCAACTAACAGTTTTGTCCGCGATACGGCCAGATAGTTGTAAATTGGATGCACAGTAAGACAAGAATGCCCCAACACGAACCCGCAGTGGGTCTGTAGTGTGATAGGACGGCCCATCTTTTAGGCTTGAGTGCACGGAGGATTAAGTGGTCAGTCTTTCCCTCTGTTAGCGGACGACGAACGCAAGCGCCGAGCCCTCGTCTGACCGCGCTTGTGACATAATTATCGTCTTCCTCTATCAACCACGCTAACACGCCGGCCAATTAGCCGCACAGTGCATGTATATTCTGTTCTCCAAATGCTTGGCGGCCTGGCGTAGTCGACAATGTATCACTGCACAGTGCGTGTATATTCTGTTCTCCAAAAGCTTGGCCGCCTGGCGTTGTCGACAATGTATCACTCTCTTCACCAGTAACTGTCTCTTAATTCATTAGCGAGATCTGGTGTAGCGTAGTGGTCAGCGCGTTTGCCTTCTGGATAGGTGCTCTTGCGTTCGAATCTCCATGTTATTAAATTGGCCTGGGCTCCTATGTCGGCCCAGCTGAAAGTGGGCACCAGAAAAGATCGTGGAAAGTAAAAGCACCCAGCGTCATAAAGGGTCATCATTAAACATGTGAATACTCTGTGAAAACCACATCATCCATAGAGTGCCCAGTGTTGTAAAAACATGTCCAGGCCAATTAAAGGAATTCACCACAGTGCTAATTCCAGGCCTGGACCATAGACAGGACTTTCACTGCCTTACAGAGGTTACCGCCGTCCTTTCTGTTTCTATCTTGTCTATCTGTCTCTTTCTCTCTCTCTCTCTCTCTCTCTCTCTCTCTCTCTTAATCTTTATCTCTTAATCTCTCTCTCTCTCTCTCTCTCTCTAATCTCTCTCTCTCTCTCTCTCTCTCTCTCTCTCTCTCTCTCTCTCTCTCTCTCTCTCTCTCTCTCTTTGCAATTCTCTCTCCGAATCTCTCTCTGCCTCTGCATCTCCCCGTGTCTCTTTCTAATAATACAATAAATATTTTTTTTTCCGCGCTTCTGTCCTGTTTCAGGATATTACGGTCAACATCAGCATCTTTCAGCTGTATGTTGGTTCCTAGGCTAGATTACGCTCATCAGCACGCCACGACTTTCTGAGCGACCGGCTCCATACTCTCATAAGTCACTGGCGCGACTCGAGCCGCTTCATATTCTCGAGCGCTCACGTCAACCACGAGAGTATTCGGGGTTACGGAGAAAGCTGCTAACCTCTCGACCAGGGAGACAGGCAAAATAAATATTAAAATCAATAATTTAAAAAGAATTATTTTGATAATGTTTGTGATAACGTGATGAACGTAACATTGCCTAGTATATCACCATCCATCCATCATGTGCCATGCCGGTAAGCGTGGGTGGTCATGATTCGTCATTTCACTTGATCACCAGAGTCGTGGATCAGTTCAGTGTTATTGTTTCGACATGCCACATGGTCACTATCTCTCTCTCTCTCTCTCTCTCTCTCTCTCTCTCTCTCTCGAGAGAGAGAGAGAGAGAGAGAGAGAGAGAGAGAAAGACAAAGATACAGATGGAACGACAGAAATAGAGACAATGAGACATACACAGATGTATATTGATAGACGGATGGAGATAGGCAGAGGTAGGGTGACAAAAGAGGACAGACAGGCAGACGGCACAGAATCAAACATACACAAAGAAAGAGAGTGAGAGTGAGAGAGAGAGAGAGAGAGAGAGAGAGAGAGAGAGAGAGAGAGAGAGAGAGGGAGGGAGGATGAGATAGAGAATTGGAAGGGAGAGAGAAGAAAGGGAGAGGAGGCTGACGGGACACGCATAAACACATGCAGAGAGAGAGAGAGAGAGAGAGAGAGAGAGAGAGAGAGAGAGAGAGAGAGAGCGTGTGGGGTGGGGGGGGGGAGAGATCATGAGGGAGGGAGATTATGAAAATGTCAAACCTTGTTCAGTTCATCGTATAAGTGACAATTGCAGGCGCCCAAAAATAGCCCAGGTCTCAAATCATAAATTATTCTAGGTGAGAAATGCTGCCTGGCGGGCACCATGTATGTGGGCGTATGATTATTTAGGTTTATTTATTTCAAATTTGTGACGCTGGTATAGACGTTTCACATCTTCATGCTTGTGTGCGTGTGTATGTGAAACAGCCCTCTAACTTACCTACAACACATGTATGTAATCAGTAGCAGTGATTTTTACATATTCAGGCGAATTGTTAAGTGAGTTACACGTATGACATGTTTAACTAGGACTTTCATATACCCAAGCGAATAATTAAGTTATGTTATCATTAGCTAGAACTTTCACACACTAGGGAGAATAATTATGAATTGTATCATTAGCTAGTTCTGTTATGCACTCAAGCGAATAATTAAGCTATGTTATCATTACCTAGGCCGATCTCCCTGGTCGAGGAGTTAGCAGCTTTCTCCGTAATCCCGAATACTCTCGTGGTTGACGTGAGCGCACGAGAATCCCTCGAACCGCTTCCAATTCTCGTGCGCTCAAGTCAACCACGAGAGTATTCGGGGTTACGGAGAAAGGTGCTAACTCCTCGGCCTGGGAGACCGGCATAAATCCTAGTTACTGGTGAAATATATGGAACATACTGCAATCCTCTCTTGAGTGTATCAGATTAATAGCTAATCCTGACATTCCTGTTAGTTAATTGTATATCCTTTACAGGACGTCGCAGTAAACCCCAACATTTTTTCACTGTTTGTGATGTTTTGGTAAGTTTACATTCAGTTCTTTGCCATTGCTTTCTGAAAGACCTGGACTCATACCATTGTATGACAAGCAACGCAATGTGGTCTGCTTTTAAATCTCCCGCAATTGTATTTCGAATGGCTTTCCAAACCCATTCGCCAGAGACCCGGCTCACCTGTCAGGTAATTTTCCACCATCAGTTGTATGCGACTAGGTCACCCCCGTTGCCACGTAGGTAGAACACAATTCCCATCTCAAGAAAGGTTTGAACGCACGACCACCCACCATGCAGGGCAGTACACTTAACACTAAGCAGCGGCAGCCTGCAATACAATTAGTGGAACTGCCATAAAGCTGTGGAAATGTAAACAATATAAAATAACATAAAGTAATGCAGCTTTACAGACACAATCATGGTGTTCTGTACAGCTGCATTACTTTGCGTTATTTTATATTGATGAGATCCGAAAAAGATCCAAGAGAAATGATGCTGGATGGATTGAGACGGTGGCATGGAGGAATATCAGCAGCAGAGTTGATCCAGAAAACCAAAGACCGAGATCTGTGGAGAGACATAAACGTCTACGCCAGCTGACAGGGCACTTGATGATGATGATGAGATCTGAAATAACATATTTAACAAAACGAAAGATTTAAGGTTTCATTTTTATCGCTGCATTGTGCCTAGCTATCTTCTCAACGTGCTCAAGCGGGTTTGTTCCATTCTTTGCGCCTAGAGACAGCCTTTTAAGTCTGAATCGACTGCCTTCAGTAAGCCACTTTTCATTCCGATGTCACCACAGATGATCTTCGCATGTCAGCTTTGCCCATTACTGGCTGGAATGTGTCTGTTTGATGAGCAAATCCGTTGATGGGCTGTGCTGGGCCGATGACTTCGGGGCGACCAGGAGACTGACAGTCTTGTTTGCTGCCTGGGGTACACATGGCGCCTTTCTTTCTTTCTTTCTTTCTTTCTTTCTTTCTTTCTTTCTTTCTTTCTTTCTTTCTTTCTTTCTTTCTTTCTTTCTGTCTGTCTGTCTGTCTGTCTGCCTGCCTGCCTGCCTGCCTGCCTGCCTGCAGAACATCTTTGAATTGTATTTTGTACTTCTAACGAGCCATGTGATGTCCTTGTGCTTCCTGCGTAGCCCGTTATATGATCTGTTGAAGGGAAACGTAACATTTACAAGATAACTCTCCTTCGTGGTCATTTCCTTCTCATTTTATGAATGATAATTCTTCCGAAAGAAATTAGACGTAGATAGTCAAATATTTTGGGCACGTTATGTACAGAAATAGACTTGGTGACAATTGGCAAAATTGAGGGGAAAAGAACAAGGTGTAGGCAGAGAAATAAATATCTAGATGGCTTGGCCAATAAGCGTGGGCGGTTATTTTTCGCCATCTCATTCGATCACCAGAGTAGTGGATCAGATCCGCGTTATTGTCTGGACCATGCCACGTGGCCAAGCCTTATTAATATTTACTGTTCTGCCTTCCCCTAGCTCTTTCCCCCTCAATCTTGCCAGTTATCACCAAGTTCTCTAGTTTATTTCTTATTAAAACAATTTGCCCAACCAAATTTTACTGTCTACGTTTAATTTCTCTAATTAGTTTACGGTTTTCATTTGCCTCTTGTGTAGCGCTTGCTCACTGATTTCTCTGTCTGCCCCATGGCTGACAGCTTAGTTAAACTAACTAATTATGTACAAGTCATAACAGAATTAAACCAACGAACCAGACTAACCAGTGACAACGAAAGTAAATCTGCAGCATTAGCGCGCTGTAGTTTTAAAGTTTTCAAATTAAGCTGTTCTTCCAACTGAAAATCGAGAAAGATGTTGATTTAATTAAACAGGCCGGGAGGGGTGGGGGGGGGGGGGGGTGAGAACCGTGACAAATAAGTGTCCTAAAAACATTTTTTCGGACAGTAAATTATTTAACAAAACAGATAGGCTAGTCCCCTAAAACTGGGCGGTCTGGCAACCCTTTCTCTGTACACAATCTCTCTTTTCGCGACTTGTTTCGTTATTGTAAGTTATTAGAGTCCATGTGTTATATTACTATTGGAATTCTACTTCTTTGTTGTTTGACTTGTCTTTCTAAATCTAGAACAATTTTTGGCGGTACTTGTATTGCGCGAGCTTCCACGTAGGATTTGTCACATGATGATGATGATTGTATCAGCAAATTGCCGTGTATTGTGCTGTTAATAAAGGTGGTAATTTGTATACAGGACATACAGACCTTAACGGTTGTGTGCGTTGACCCGCGCGCAAGCGGAAGCACGCGCTAGTAGTTCTCTCGTACATTCAAATAGTAATTACCCAAACCAAAGAGAGGCTGGTATTCTGTCAATGCTGGGAATTCCGTTAGCGTTTTGTGTGGGGCTCTTGTGTGGCTTGTTGGGGGTAGCGGTTCAAGGAGACAGGTTGGGATGTGTTGTGTTGGGTGTAAATGTGAGTTCTTGTAGAAGGAGGTAACGGAGAGCTAACGAACGAACGAACGTCGAACGACCGAACGAAAGAACGAACTGTATTAAAGGATCACAAATTGGGCACGCAGGCCCGTCTTACATTCGACCTTTTCAATCACTCATCTTTCGTTCATCAATTGTGCATGGTACATGCACATAAGAAGAACATATTGTCAAATGGATTTTGTAAACATAAATAATGCATATTAATATGGTATGAGACAGGCAGACACACGTACACACGTCACACACACACACACACACACACACACACACACACACACACAACACACACCTGCATGCATACATAATTTGCACAAACTCTCACAGTTATGCACACACTCAGTAACACACAAATATACATTCTCTCGCATACATTTCGTGCATGCATACGTACACACAAAAACACACACATACATACACACATTTAAATACACATACACACACATATATACGCACATACACACGCACATACACACGCGCATACACACATACACATAAACACAATACACACGCGAATACACGCATACACATAAACACAATACACATACACACATACACACGCGAATGCACGCATACACATAAACACAATACACATAAACACATACACACGCGAATACACGCATACACATAAACACAATACACATACACACATACACACGCATACACACGCATACACACATACACACACTCACACACACACAAAACACAATTACATACACACACGTACACACTTATACACATACACTCACACATATACAATCCATAAATACACACACACACACACACGCACATACACATACATACACACATACACTCAAACATACACACATATAAACACCCAAACACACATAAATACATATACATATACATACGTACACACATACACACACGTACAAACACTTGCATACACAAGCTCACACATACACACATACACATACACACACACACGCATACATACACATACAGACACACCATTCACACATATACACATACATAATACACATACACACATACTCACACGTAAACACATACACACATATACACGCACGTACACACATACACACATAAACACGCAAAACAGACATACACACATATCCACATATACACACACACATACACATGCATACACTGACGATTATCGTGAGCGTCCTCACAAAAATGTAAAACAAATAAAACAGGGGACATTTAGGGGAAAATAGAAAAAAAAGGAGGGAGGGGGGAGGGAATAGGTTATACATATGCATTCCGTAACGTTAAAAATGGTGATGCAATTCAATCAGAAAATTCCTAATACTGACATAAGTTTGATAAAGTAATGACATGAATGCGCTCATCTCTCTCTCTCTCTATTTAATTTTTCTTTCACACACACTCCCATGCACTAACTCTCTCATTCTCTCTCTCTCTCTCTCTCTCTCTCTCTCTATCTCTCTCTCTCTCTCTTTCATTGTCTCTCTCTCACACACACACACTCACTCACTCTTACTGTCACATTCACTCTCTCTTTCACACACAAAGAGACTCTCTCTCTCTCTCTCTCTTTCATTGTGTCTCTCTCACACACACACTCACTCACTCTCACTGTCACACTCACTCTCTCTTTCACACACAAAGAGACTCTCTCTCTCTCTCTTTCATTGTCTCTCTCTCTCTCTCACACACACACACTCACTCACTCTCACTGTCACACTCACTCTCTCTTTCACACACAAAGAGACTCTCTCTCTCTCTCTCTCTCTTTCATTGTTTCTCTCTCTCACACACACACACTCACTCACTCTCACTGTCACACTCACTCTCTCTTTCACACACAAAGAGACTCACTCTCTCTCTTTCTCTCTCTCTCTCTCTCTCTCTCTCTCTCTCTTTCTCTCTCTCTATCTATCTTTCTCTTTGTTTCAAACTTATCCTCTCACTCACTCACACACTCACTCACTCTCTCTCTTTCTCTCTCTCTCTCTCTCTCTCTCTCTCTCTCTCTCTCTCTTTCTCTCTCTCTCATTCACTCTCTCACTCACTCACCCACTCTTTCACTCACACACACATACACATGGTGAACAATTATACTAGTAGGTGACTTATGGAAACATATAGTCGGTATGGAGTAAGTATTGGAAGAGTTTTCGGTTGAATGTGTAGGGACTCATTGGAGTCTTCAGATCTGGTGGAAGTTCATTCCATACCTGAGCACCAGAATACGCATCCAATCTAGGCTTTGGAATATGCACTATATTTAAACACTTGCTGTTCATTACATTAGATTCAATTAATGGTAGAAGATACTCTGGGGTATTTTGAGATCTGACTTTATTCACTAAATTGACTTTGATAAAAAGGAAACGCTTTCAAAGTGATAGAAGCCTTAGATGATTGTATATTATTATTACTTATTATTAATTTCAGCGTGTGTCACTTGTTTTCCCGAGAGGAATGTGGAATCAACAAGCACATCTTCAAACTTATTATCTGTTGGGATTATTGACTGACTTCTGTCTACACTCCTCCCTTCTGTCTTCCCTTCCATATATCTATTTCTTTCACTCTCTCGGTTATTCCCTCAACACATACTCCGACAACAGTTCCTTTCAACGATAAATAAAAGATTTATTAATAAAAAAAAAAAACTATGTCTAGTGTATGTATGGACTGTGTATATGTAGTTGGTATTGTCTGCTAGTGTGAATGCAAGATAGGACGGTTGACTACGTATGTGCCGTAGTTCTTCTCGCCTTTTCTGTCGGCCAAAACACAGGACAGCACACACAGAAATGGAGTGATCTCACCCTGAATGATCTCCTCCTGCTTGAGTCTGGACTTAATCTAATTCTTGAAGAAAACAACTGCTCAATGTCTTATCACCAGAAAATAATCCGATTTGGTAAGTCACTGAAGTTCATATATTTCCCGTTTTGGAAGGTATTATAATCCACCTCTGAATACACACCGCCACTATCCAACATTGTCTAGAGTTACTATGAATGTTCTACACCATGTCTATTGTTAATAAAGTTTAATGTTTCGGCACAGTGCAATTGCATGCAGTTTTAAGTATCCCTTTTCCTTTTAAGGGTTTTAGTTGTATATTCGTTTGAGCATACAGTGTTCTGTATTTGACGTTAAGTTATCACTTCTTCATATTAAAACATGTCTATGTTCTTGTTGGTTCTAAGTAGGTACTTTATTTGCTCAAGTGCAGTAACCTTCATCTCTTCTCTGATTTCAATAGGGGGATTTGAACCTGTGGAGAAGATAGGTAATCTGGTGATATGAGTCTGCTTCATATAATTTTCTTATGTGAGAGTCCTTCTCTAGCCATACTGAAAAGCCTCCGAAAAACATACGGACATACGATTTCTGAGTGCACTAAAGTTTACACGACTAGATAAACGAATGCAATTTCCCACGTTAAGAACAAACACCTATATCCCTAGGCTACTATTACACTAAGATATTAATACCTTATATATGCACTTATCCTCCTGGAATCGAAATACACTAGCGAATAACACACTAATATCCCCCCTTCTTTAAACCATTAGGGACGTGTATTTCTTTCCCCACTCAGGAGCATATCTCTTTCAGCCCAGTTTGGAACACACACTAACTAGCAAGTGTCCAATCCTCCGTTGATTGTTTGATCTACAATCAAATTTGCCGTATCCTGCCCATCAAACAGCGGAGAAATCACGTAGTGGTTAGTTGTTCGTTTCCTCCGTTGTCCGTACGCGAAATACTTCAAAGAAATCGATTCTCTGATCACAGTCTCCCGCTGTGTTTGTCCGGTGTCGAAGTTTCCCCCAGCGCGATCGTTCCGTTTCCCGTGTCCGGTCAGATCGTCAAGCAATGACTCGGCGAACACCTGGATCCTATTTTTATATTCGTAGGTCAATGATCGTTAATTTTATTCCTCCTCTCAGAATGACGTACACAATGGTTAACCCTCCTCCTTCCTTGTATTTTAATATGTAAGTTATCAAGGAATCACTAAACTGCAGTTTTTTTCCGTGACATAGGCCCCCTCTTAAGAGAGTTGACCGCGTCGACTCTTCATCCCTGTAGTTTTGATTCCTATGATCCTCCAACTTATTCCTCTTCCTCTGGAGTTGGATGTCTAGATAAGAAATCCGCTCCTACATTCTCCTTACCAGGGATCTTCCACTGTGAAGTTGTCCTGTTGCATCAACAACGACCATCACATCAACCGTGCGTTGAACTTCTGCGAAGTAGCTATTAACATCACGTGTTGATGATATGATTGGATCCTCACATGGATCAACACCTCATCCAGTAGGCGACCTCATATGCACCCTACCATACTACTCATGACTGAAACTAGTGTTGGCTCATCGCCCCTGTACGTTCAGTCGACCTCCTTTCCACTGGCGTAAGCGATGGCTCACAATACAGACGGATCGTCCCATCCTGATTGTAACACTGCTTCCATGTCCTCTTGGTTTCCCCCGGCTTTGCCTCTGGGGATGTTCCGCCTCGTCCGCGTTGGACCGAGTCGTCTTGCCCAAACCTCCTGGACTTGTGCTTCCAGGACCATCTTGGACGATATTGGATCTGGTCAGCCCCTCTTCGGTTGGAGTCCTGGGTATTTCTCGCCTTACCCGACGTTACCCACCCCTTCTGAACTTGGTTACCGGTGAAACTTTCACTCTTGTCCTTTCCCTGACGTGTGATTTCCCTCCTCCTTTCGTTGGGTAAATCTGACCTATCACGTACTGTCCCATAGGCCCTCCTATGTTGTACTGGCGATCTCTGGTCTTCGTCTGGACTGGTAACCTTTGTCCCAATGGCTGCCATCACCATAAAGTGCGAAGCTTTGCTCCCGGATCTCTCCTCATATTTCCTAATGAGATGTCTAGGGAGATTTTTCTGCTCTTCCCCGATCCGGATTTTGTAGATGTTCTTGGACACAACCTTTTCCACAGGATAAGGTCCTTTCCATCTTACTTGTAGTATATTAGTCTCTTCTGGACCCCATACTTCCACTTTGTCTTCCACCGTAAGAGCTAGTTTCCTCTTAATCCGCTTGTTGGGTGGTGCGTTCTGGCACTCCGAACAAGTCTTCAACCACCGGCGTACATCTCCGGTCATTCCTGGCCAGCAATAATGGCCGGAAATCTGCTGCAAGGTCTCTCTGACACCCATATGTCGATTCTCGCCTATGATGTGTCCACTCTGAAGAATGTGAGGACGGTGGGTCTCTGGAACCACCCACTGCTCGTGCAGGTTATCTCCCCTCCCAGCTCTCCGATAGAGTAGTCGATTCTTCAGAAAGTACTGTCCCCGTTCTGGTGGCTCAGCACTTCTGTGCAGCTTCCTGTAGCAAGGACGCAACGTAGTATCCTTCCTCTGGGCAGTATGCAATTCTCCTATCCCTGAGTTGTCGCATAGTGTCTCTGTCGCTTTTTCCTTCCCTTGAGATCCACTGACTACTGTTCCCTTGTTGGCTGGCTTTTTGGGCATGCCCAAAAAGACATATTTTGTGCCACTGATCATTGGGAATAGGGAGTCAGCTAATACAGCCGCAGGAATAATGCCCGTGACGTACCTGGATTTAATCTCCACCTTGGCGATTGGCAGCGTCATGGTAACCGCACTCCTCATTGCCGGCTGTATTTCCATGGTCTCCCCTGTAAGTTGGTCTGGGCGTACCAAGCTGGCGTCCACCACCGCTTCCCCATCCAAACCTGTATCGTAGAGACAAACAACCTGCTGGCCATTGACTTCAATCAGTTCGACCACAGGTGGCCTCTCTTGGTCCGGAGTGTCTTCCATCTCCTTGACCGTTGCCTTGCCTTCCTTTTTTTGATTCCTCGAGGTTGGTTATGCAATTGGCGTCTTCTGCCTTGCATCTGCAGTCCACAGTATTATGTGTTGTCGACTGGCAGTAAGTGCACCATGTTCCCTTCCTAGGTTTTCGTGTGTCCTTTTTGTTCCTAGCTCCTTCGCCAACCTCAGCCTTGTCTGTGATCACCGTCGTAGGAATCACTTTGCATGCTGCGAAGTAAGAACTTTTAGGTTTCGATCTGCAGTCCTTCGTGTTATGAGATGGCACCTTGCAGAATGAACACCACTTCTCGGACCACTTTCGTTTCGCTGGAGAATTTGAGGTGTTCTGGTTTCCTTCCTTCACCTTCTCTGAACTCTCTTCTGTGTGCTTTATATAAGGTTCCACTTTTTCTCCTTCCCAGTTTTTAGGTTTCTTTTTCTCTTGTTTCTCCTGACCTTTCGTTTGTGTACTGAGTTCCGCAGCCTCCCCATGTACCTCTACGAATCGTTCCGCCAGCTTATTCACAACATCAATCCGTTCCGCCCCTTGTTCTCCCAAGAAGGTTCTGAGAGGTTTCGACATTTGCTTTCGCATCTGGTCGACCACCATCATCTCTTCGAGACTCTCATAATCCCTCTTGAATTCTGCCAAGTCCATCCATTTCTGGAGATAGGATTTCAGCCTCAGACTGTAGGCGGCGAATAGCTCTCCCGGCTCTCATCTAGACGATCTAAACTTCTTCCGATACGTTTGTGCTGTGACTTCATATTGCTTCATCAAAGCGGCTTTCAATTCCTCATACTCATTTTCATGTCATGGTGGGAGGCGTGTGTAGACCTCGTACCCTGAACCACGTAAGGCCTGGGATAATTTAAGAGCCCATCTGCTCCAATCCAGTCCCATAGCGACTGCCATTGCTTCAAAGCGGTTCGCAAAGTTGTCAAATTTTTCTTTAGACTCCTCATAAACAGCTAAGGGAAACTTCATTGCATGGTAGCTAGATCCACTCATGTTGGTTGAACCATGTAACGATGATCCGCCTTCCGCGCCCTCTATCTCTCCCTTAGTTTGTGTTTTGAGTTCTAGCTCTTTCATGCGATATTCATGTTGTCTAATCTTTTCAGCCTCTTCCATTTCCAATTCTAGTCTCTTGGCCTCCTTTCGATATTCCCTTTCTTCTTGACGAAATTCTCGCTCCCTTTCCTGTATGTAATCAGTTAGTTCCGAACCAGATAACCCAATTTCCTCTCCGTTTGCCCTCAGTTCAGCGGTAGTTATTTTGGGAGTGGCCATAGTTAAAGCAGGTAGGTCAGCAAGTTGAGTAAAGACACCTCAAGGCAGTAAAGAAGTACTCACTATAAACAGATAATCTACCTAGAACCTATATCATTTTCCCCTATGTATATCTAATATTATAATGTCTACACACCACACAGTACATCACAACCACTCTCTCATCCACAAGAGGAGATATAGGATAAAGACTTATGTAGACGTGTGACCGTGTGACTAGGTATGTAATGTGTCTTACCACCTATCCACATTCACCCTGTCTGGAACTTTCTCACTGTAAAGTCACCAGCATTAATGAAATATTTCTACCATAAATGTAATGGCACCATATATCCAATGGACATCCTTCCATTAAAAGTCATCAATGTATACTTATAATTATTCCAATCAGTATGTCCCAACATGCAGGTACTCCGCTATGCCTGTGCCAATATGCAGGTACCCCTCTATGCATATGCCCTGTTATGCCTCCAGTTCATATGGGTATTATGTTCTACCCCGCTCGCTCCACCAATTATGTCACTTGTTTTCCCGAGAGGAATGTGGAATCAACAAGCACATCTTCAAACTTATTATCTGTTGGGATTATTGACTGACTTCTGTCTACACTCCTCCCTTCTGTCTTCCCTTCCATATATCTATTTCTTTCACTCTCTCGGTTATTCCCTCAACACATACTCCGACAACAGTTCCTTTCAACGATAAATAAAAGATTTATTAATAAAAAAAAAAACTATGTCTGGTGTATGTATGGACTGTGTATATGTAGTTGGTATTGTCTGCTAGTGTGAATGCAAGATAGGACGGTTGACTTCGTATGTGCCGTAGTTCTTCTCGCTTTTTCTGTCGGCCAAAACACAGGACAGCACACACAGAAATGGAGTGATCTCACCCTGAATGATCTCCTCCTGCTTGAGTCTGGACTTAATCCAATTCTTGAAGAAAACAACTGCTCAATGTCTTATCACCAGAAAATAATCCGATTTGGTAAGTCACTGAAGTTCATATATTTCCCGTTTTGGAAGGTATTATAATCCACCTCTGAATACACACCGCCACTATCCAACATTGTCTAGAGTTACTATGAATGTTCTACACCATGTCTATTGTTAATAAAGTTTAATGTTTCGGCACAGTGCAATTGCATGCAGTTTTAAGTATCCCTTTTCCTTTTAAGGGTTTTAGTTGTATATTCGTTTGAGCATACAGTGTTCTGTATTTGACGTTAAATTATCACTTCTTCATATTAAAACATGTCTATGTTCTTGTTGGTTCTAAGTAGGTACTTTATTTGCTCAAGTGCAGTAACCTTCATCTCTTCTCTGATTTCAATAGGGGGATTTGAACCTGTGGAGAAGATAGGTAATCTGGTGATATGAGTCTGCTTCATATAATTTTCTTATGTGAGAGTCCTTCTCTAGCCATACTGAAAAGCCTCCGAAAAACATACGGACATACGATTTCTGAGTGCACTAAAGTTTACACGACTAGATAAACGAATGCAATTTCCCACGTTAAGAACAAACACGTATATCCCTAGGCTACTATTACACTAAGATATTAATACCTTATATATGCACTTATCCTCCTGGAATCGAAATACACTAGCGAATAACACACTAATATCCCCCCTTCTTTAAACCATTAGGGACGTGTATTTCTTTCCCCACTCAGGAGCATATCTCTTTCAGCCCAGTTTGGAACACACACTAACTAGCAAGTGTCCAATCCTCCGTTGATTGTTTGATCTACAATCAAATTTGCCGTATCCTGCCCATCAAACAGCGGAGAAATCACGTAGTGGTTAGTTGTTCGTTTCCTCCGTTGTCCGTACGCGAAATACTTCAAAGAAATCGATTCTCTGATCACCGTCTCCCGCTGTGTTTGTCCGGTGTCGAAGTTTCCCCCAGCGCGATCGTACCGTTTCCCGTGTCCGGTCAGATCGTCAAGCAATGACTCGGCGAACACCTGGATCCTATTTTTATATTCGTAGGTCAATGATCGTTAATTTTATTCCTCCTCTCAGAATGACGTACACAATGGTTAACCCTCCTCCTTCCTTGTATTTTAATATGTAAGTTATCAAGGAATCACTAAACTGCAGGTTTTTTCCGTGACAGCGTGCTTTAACCAGAAACTAGACGTATAGCGCGGTTTTGAAGAGAACACGGTCGTTTCATATTAGGTTTAGAGTAACCATCCCAGGCTGTGGAACAATAGTCGAAATGTGACTGGATATAGGAGAAAGAGGAGATAGAAAAGAGGGAGGAGGAGAAGGAGGAGGACGGAGAAAAGAGGGAGGAGGAGAAGGAGGAGGACGGTGAGTGTAGGGAGTGATCGATGTGTGTGTGAATGTGTGTGTGTGTGTGTGTGTGTGTGTGTGTGTGAGTGTATGTGTTGGAGTAAATGGCAATGGGTGTAAATGTGAGTTATTGTAGGATATAGGAAGAAGAATCGAGAAGGAAACGGAAGAGGAGGAAGAGGAAGAAGAAATTGAGTGTGGGGGTGATCAGGTATACTTTTGTGTGTTGAAGAAAGTAACAAGAAGGTGTGTGGAAAAATGACATAAATGTACTAAAGGAGGAGGAAGAACAGGGGTAGGAGGGTGGGAGGGTGGGGGAAGGAGGACAAGGGGTTGAGTGTGGGAAGTGATCGGGTAGATTTGTGTGTACTGGAGGAAGCGATTAATGGAAGTAAATGTGAGTTATTGAAGAAGAGGAACAGAGAAAAGAGGAGGAGAAGATTGAGCGTGTTGAGCAAGCGCTGGTGGAAGAGACAATGGGTCTAGGAGGACATAATAGAAGGATGTCATGGAACACTGGATTCTGCTGAGTAATGATAACCCTAAAGAATGTATGAAATGCTATAACTTCGTATGAGTTAAGTGTCCAGCTCTATTACTCGCGAATTTTTAATTCGCTACAACATACTGCTACATACCTGCGTTAATATAGTCAATACGTGTGGTCTCCTTAAAGACGTCTGGTCCACATGTGGTGATACTATCATTTAACGTATGCATCACAACAACAACACTTACTATTACTACTACTACTACTACTACTACTACTACTACTACTACTACTACTACTACTACTACTACTACTACTACTACTACTACTACTACTACTACTACTACTACTACTACTACTACTACTACTACTACTACTATTACTACTACTACTACTACTACTACTACTACTACTACTACTACTACTACTACTACTACTGCTGCTGCTGCTGCTGCTGCTGCTGCTGCTGCTGCTGCTGCTGCTGCTACTACTACTACTACTACTACTACTACTATTACTACTACTACTACTACTACTACTACTACTACTATTACTATTACTACTAGTATTGCTACTGCTGCAGCTACTACTACTACTACTACTACTACTACTACTACTACTACTACTACTACTACTACTACTACTACTACTACTACTACTACTACTCCTACTACTACTACTACTACTACTACTACTACTACTACTACTACTACTACTACTACTACTACAAGCACATTAATAGCAATAACAACAGCTTCTATCACATACAACAAGAACAAAAACAACCACTGCTACAACTAACCACTTTTAAGTCTACTACCACAACCTCTTACATCAACACTATCGCAATCACTACCCCAACTACCAGAAACACAACTATCACAATAACTACCACTACTACCAGAACCACCACTACCACAATCACTACCACTACTACCAGAATCACCACTAACGCAATCACTACCATAACTACCAGAACCACTACTACCACAATCACTACCACTACTACCAGAATCACCACTCGCGCAATCATTGCCACAACTACCAGAACCACTACTACCACAGTCACTAACACTACTACCAGAACCAACACAACTACCAGAACCACCACTACTACCACAACCACCACTACTACCATAACCACTACAACTGCCACAACCACCGCTCCTATCAGAACCACCACCACCACTACCACAAGCACCACTACAACCACAATCACCACCACTACTATCAGAACCGCCATTAATATCACAACCACTGCTACAATCACAACCACCACTACTACCGCAACCACCACTACTACCATAACCGCCTATCCTATACTACCACAATCACCGCCACTATTACTAGAACCGCCACTAATATCACAACCACTACTACTATCACAACCACCACTACTACCACAACCACCACTACTACCACAACCACCACTACTACCACAACCACCACTACTACCACAACCACCACTACTACCACAACCACCACTACTACCACAACCACCACTACTACCACAACTACCACTACTACCACAACCACCACTACTACCACAACCACCACTACTACCACCTCTACTTGTACAATTGCTCTTTACAGGTCTCCCCGGAGTCCCAGGGAGAAAAGGAGACGTAGGCCCAATGGTAAGTACACTTATAAATGCCCGTGTGCATGTATGTTTGTTTGTGTGTTTGGTATGCATCATATGCATATGCCACTATCATCATCATTAACTTCGTCATCGTCATCATTATCATCAATATCATATCGTCATCATCATCATTGTCGTCGCCATCGTCATAATTATCATCATCATCAATATCATCATCATCATCATCACTATCGTCATCATCAATATCATCGTCATCATCATTATCATCATCACCATCGTCATCATCAATATCATCGTCATCATCATTATCATCATCACCATCGTCATCATCAATATCATCGTCATCATCATTATCATCATCACCATCGTCATCATCAATATCATCGTCATCTCATCGTCATTGTGATCGTCACATCATCGTCGTCACCATCATCATCATCATCATCATCATCATCATCATCATCATCATCATCATCATCATCATCATCATCATCATCATCATCATCATCATCATCATCATCATCATCACGGATTTCCAGAAAGATCCGATCTACCTCACGAACTGTCATCAGCATCATCGTCATCATCACCATCATCAGCATCATCATAGTCATCATAATCATGGGTCTCCAGAAATAATCATTCTACCTCACGAACTGTCACGCCCAGGGTATTTGTATAATTGTATTTTAAATTAGTGATGCGACTATAGTATAGCTGGACCCGTCCCTCTTCTCACAGGAACCATTCCTTACATTGCTGTTCTATTTAAGCTGAAGTGACCTTTATATGGTAGGGTATTTGAAGATTGGAGAAACCTCATTGTTCATTATCCGCGTTCCTACAATGCTCTGATCCTTTATAATGTCAGTAAGTTTGTTCTGCTTGAAAAAGCGCGAGTTTGTCATAAATTTCCTGTGCAACGTGTGTTCAAAACCCTCGATTTTCTGTTATTGCGAAGATGCATGATCTCAATATTTTCACTTTCATTTGGCTGCTGGTGTTGCGTCATGTTCTCTATTACTTCCGTTTATTATCGTCTGCATTACAAAGACACCCCTTTCCCCCCTCTCCCCCAACTGTTCACTGAAGTAAATGGAGGAAGAGACAAAGAAGGAATTACTAAGACAGCTCCAATATTTCATTGAAGCAAATGAGGAAGAGATACAGTTACTAAGACAGCTCCAATATTTCAATGAAGCAAATGGAGGAAGAGACACAGAATTACTAAGACAACCCCAACATTTCACTGAGATAAATAGAGGAAGAGACAAAGAACGAATTACTATGATAACCCTGACATTTCACTGGGGTAAATGCAGGAAGAGACAAAGAACGAATTACTAAGACAACCCCAATATTTCACTGAGAAAAATAGCGGAAGAGATAAAGAAAGAATTACTAAGACAACCTCAACATTTCACTGGGGTAAATGGATGAAGGCACAAAGAATTACTAAGACAACTCCAACATTTCACTGAGGTAAATGTAGGAAGAGACAAAGAATTACTAAGACAACCGCAACATTTTAGTGAGTAAATGTATGAAGAGACAAAGAATTACTAAGACAGCTCCAACATTTCACTGAAGTAAATGGAGAAAGAGACAAAGGAATTACTAAGACAACCCCAACATTTTACTGAGTAAATGTATGAAGAGACAAAGAATTGCCAAAACAGCTCCAACATTTCACTGAAGTAAATAAAGGCAATGAATGAATCACCCAAATAAACGAGAAGTAGATTGTGAGCTTTACTAAAACACGACTACAAGAGACAAATTGGACGTTGCGGCCAAAGCCTTCGTCAGCACAGGACAAACAAATACAAACCAACACAAAACTATATGAAACACACTATGACAATATTAAACTATTAAACTAATTAAAATTAAATGTACTCATCTGAATACCGTGTCCTAGCTTGGAAGGTCTGACACACGTAGGGCGCCAGTGGATCAATAGACCGGATGTATGGTACACGGGTCAAAGGTCAAGCGGGAAGGGAGTTGGGTGGAGACGCGCCCATGTGTGCGGAAAAGTGAAATTAGAGACCGGCAAAGATGTTACGGACGCAGATGACAATTAGCAATTATCGTTAAGCGCTCGAAACACCGCGGTGGAAACCTATATAGTGTTAGTACACACAGAGAGGCATGAGTGGCGGTCGTTCAGAAAATGATGGCAAAACACCGAACGTAAATCCGCCAAGAGAGTTGACTGTGATGTCATACAAAGGATCTGCACGTACCCAGATGGTGGACTTAAGCTGAGGGTGGGGTGGGAAGTTAAATGAAGCTGTGTTGGACATTAAGGCGGTGAGGGGAGAGTGTGCCCAACTGGAAGATGAGACGGTGTTCCAATGTCTTCCGATCCCGTTCGTGGGATGCGCATGATTTGATGGCCGTGACCTGTATGTCGGCTACGCCATGGTGGTCAGGACTGTTGAAATGTATGGATACTGGTTCCTGGGCGCCGCTGGTGATGTCAGAAAGATGTTGTCGAAATCTGTCCCCAAGACGTAATCCTGAAGTAAATAGAGGAAGAGACAAATAATTGCTAAGACAACCTTAACATTTCACTGAGGTAAATGGAGGAAGAGACAAAGAAAAAATTACTAAGACAACCCTGACATTGCAGTGGGGTAAGTGGAGGAAGGGACAAAGAATTACTAAGACTACCCTGACATTTAAGTGAGGTAAATGGAAAAAGGGACAAAGAAGGAATTACTAAGACAACCGCAACACTTCACTGAGGTAAATGGAGGAAGAGACAAAGAATTACTAAGACAACCGCAACACTTCACTGAGGTAAATGGAGGAAGAGACAAAGAATTACTAAGACAACAGCAACATTTCACCGAGGTAAAGGGAGAAAGAGACAAAGGAATTACTAAGACAACAGCAACATTTCCCTGAGGTAAATGGATGAAGAGAAGCAGAATTATAAGACACATCTCCTACAGACTTCTTTTGAACTGCTCCCAATGACAGTTTTGGAGCCAGGGTATCAACAGCTTTGACAGTTTCGTTTTCTTCATCGTCAATTGAAATATTTAGCTGACATGTTACTGACAGCTGTCATAATTTGTCGTCATGGGGATCTGTCAAGTGGTTGTTGCTTTCATAGACCGTCATAGACATTCAAAGGCGTCGAGAAGCTGTGTAGGATACCTATTTTACTAACTGGTGCGCCCTTGCATGTGGTGAAACATGTCATATATTCACAGCCACTACGCTACTCGTGGTAGGGCCCAGCTCTCGAGGTGTGGGCTTAAGAAATATTGATCTGCGGTGCCTTATTGACCCAGCTTAAAATGGGTACCCGGAAATATGATACTGGCATTATCATCACCTATAGTGAGGTCAGCATGGCTGAATGGATAAGAACGCGTGTTCTTAAACATCCGGTGTGCTGATGCCGAGGTAAAGAGTTAAACTCCTGCACCGGACAGTAGGACTAAAATGTTGACCTCTGGTCCTTGACTTGGTGACTTAAATTACAAGTACCTATAAAGTCGGAGTGGATTCGCCTGATGTCAAGGGACACTGTTAATATGGAAAGCTAATCTACACGCAAAATTCAGCCCAGCACTATTAGAAGCAATGTGTATGGACTAGGCTTGAGGTCAAAGGGAGCGAACGCCAAAAACAAAAAAAGTATAGACTGCGATTAGTCTGTGAGAATGTGGGGCTAGAACCACACGTCCTCAACCGGTGGGGAATTCCCCCCTCTCCCTCAGGGAGGAATTTTAGGGTTTCCGGGGGAGGGGGGGGGGGAAAGAGAATGAAGACCATTTCAAGATCGCGTTAATACAAGAACCGATTACTTGATATTGCTTTTCCCTTCATACTTTACAGTTAAGTACGTCTCATCCTTCTTAAATTCATTTTATAAAGTAAGTAGACCCACAAATCATATTTTCTGTGGATGTCTAGACTTGTTTTAGTATATGCTATTAAATTTACCTTCCATTGTTACGTAGGGGTGGGGGAATTTTTAGGTAGGAAATATGAAACGGGGGAATGACGTTCTGAAAATACGGTAAAGGGGGGTACGGGCCAAATTTTTGATAGGAAAGGGGGGGGGGGGGAGGAATGACGTTCTGAAAATATGGTGAAGGGGGGGGGGGGGCACGGGACAAAAAAGGTTGAGAACCACTGCTCTAGAGATTGATTGATTGATTGATTTAGGAACCGACATCACAGCATTCGGGACATTCCCATAAGCGCTCCGTCCCCATCCTCAGCAGCCAGCGAAGAGTTCCAACACTAATAGTTCCATTTGTAATCTGATTATATGTCCGTCTCGCCTTTACTCTGAGCGTCGATCGTCGGCCAGATCCCCTCGTCACACCTCGCTGAGTGCTATCACAAAAGTCGCTTTAAAAAGCGACTTTTGTAGTGTTATCACAAAAGTTAAGGAGAGAAGTTGAAAGCACATGACACACTATATAAGATAGCAATTGAATTAATGATTTACACACACACACACACACACACACACACACACACACACACACTCGCACACACACGCTCCACACGAACACACACACACATGCACGCGTGTGAACAACACACACACACACACACACACACACACACATGCACATACACACAGATTGTTGTTTGTATATGAAACATGAACAATAATCAGACAAGCTGAGAAACATCTAATGCCAGTGGAAATGTCGTTTTTTTTTCTTTGCTTGAAAATGCAAAGAATACCATTGGTGAACAGGAAAAAAAAAGTAAAAACTGCAAACTGATTAAAGAAATTAGACGTAGATATTTTTGCTATTTTGATCATGTTATAAGGCGAAATAAGCTGGAAACTTAGTGTCAGCTGGCAAGATTGGTGGGACAAGAGCACGGGAAATGCAGAGACAAAACTATAATCAAAACAAGAACACAGACATTATCCAGACTCTGGTGATCGTGTGACTTGATAAATCATGATCGTCCACGCTTTATGGCATGGGCTATCTCACTCTCTCCCTCTCTCTCACTCTCTCTCTCTCTCTCCCCCACTCTCTCACAGAGAGAGAGAGAGAGAGAGAGATGTGTGTGTGTGTGTGTGTGTGTGTGTGTGTGTATATAGACCTGCAATGTGGTGAAGGTGTTACGAAAGAAATTCACAATTCCGTATACCACCTTCGAAACACAGCTCTTAATTATATATATATATATCATATATATATATATATATATATATATATATATATATATATATATATATATATATATATATATATATATATATATATATATATATAATGACGTATTTAATTAAAATGTTACAAAAACCTTGAATGTATTTCAGGGTCCCAAGGGAGAGAATGGCTTTCCGGTAAATATTCTCTTTTCTTTTTCCATCTGGAAGTTGTTCTCCTTGCACGCTTCATGTGTCCCAGTTCTAGTGGTAGCTGTAACATTATGTAGACATACATGGGGTAGAGTCCAGTGTTTCCCAACCTTTTTTGTACCATGCCCCACTTAAGCCTTTCTAAAATTCATATTGCCCCCCTCCCCTGCCCCATCCCCCCCCCCCCTCAACATATACATTATTTTTAATATTCAAAAATTGAAATGTTCACTAAAGAAACTTGAATGATAGGTTTTAGGAAGAAATCACTAGGAAATTATTGAGCAAACACAGTAAGTAAATTTTCAAAACATATAATGGAGAACTGAAATTCAAGTACAAAATAATTTTAATGAAAGATTTTTCTATATTATTTTAATTATTAGTAATTATTTATTATTTAAATTTAGTGAGATCCTTGAGCTTGATGCTTGCTGCAAAGAGATCTTATGTCAGGTTCCAATTTAGTTAACTTCAGTCTCAAGTCTCCCCGTTTTGTTATATTCAGCCGATTTCTTCCATTTTCGAATTGCCCCCCTTAACAGTCAAATTGCCCCCCTGTGGGGCGTGGGCCCCACGTTGGGAAACACTGGGTTAGACTGTTGTGATGTTTTGGCTGTCTTAGCTTAAATGTTGTGTACTCTGGCTGTGTGAAGCTTAGTCCTTGTTTGTCAACAGAATGTGCGCCTTGTAGCTTAACGGCTTGTATGCTTGTATGTGTGATAGTACTAGTCTCTGAGGTGTGCGTATGAAATCACACACGTTTCTGAGGCTTCCAATATTGCTATACTAGACTCTGAAGTTAATGTTATCAGAAACACAGGCGGATACATTGTAAACCTCGGAAAGTAATGTTATCTGCCACAAGAGTGGCTATATTGTACACCTCAGAAAGTAATGTTATCTGCCACAAGAGTGGTTATATTGTAAACCTCAGAGTATAATGTTATCAGAAACACATGTGGCAACAGTGTAATCCTCAGAAACTAATATTACCAGAAACACAATTCGCTACATTGTAAAAGGCAAAGACTAATGTTATAACGGTTACTAGAAGAAGAAAAATATAACAACATGATAACTTGTTCAAGACTTTTTTTTTTTTTGATTATTGTTTTGGTTTGTTATTGAATTCATTTACAAGATCATTAGTATTTAATACTATTTAATAAGCTCTGTGGACGCAATTCGTAATCACACATAAAGCGTTCGAAACACAGCTGTGGGGGATCTGAAAACATACAGCTTTGTGTTGGTTTTCACACAATGGTGTGAGTGTCGATCGTTCAGAAAGCAAAAGCAAACTACTGAACGTAAACGGGACGCATCACTGACTTCTGAGTAACAGAACAAAAAATAATGGTGAATACAAACAAAACAAATTGTCTTCCCAAATGCAACGTCAAAGTGGAATTAGTTTGAAACAAGTCAACGTAGTTACATATTTGGGTATTTTAATAAATAACAGCAGATGGAAGACGTAGTAAGGGAGTTAATCTTAGAATAACCCAAACAAAGGTAGCATTTCACAAGATGTAGAATATTCACCGTAATATATCTTTGTGAATCGAGGTGAGGACAAGAGTTCTTAAGAGCCATAGTGAGCCAATCCTGATGTACGAAAGCGAATCATGGACAATTTACAGACAAGCGATGAATTGTGTGGTGGCTGCGAGGATGTGGTTTTATAGAAGAATGACACCACCGTGCACGGATAAACAGAGTAATGAAGATCACTTGAAAGAAGTTAACTCACGAAGAGAAGTGGTTACTCGCGTCAGAAGAGAACATTCTTTGAGCACATCATGAGAATAGGAAAGCTGAAGTATTTCGTCACAACGGGAAAGTTGGAAGAAAGGAGCGGCTGAGGGAGTTTAACATCTTGGCATTGAGAAACATCAGCATCAGAATTGATGGACAGTTCACGAGACATAAGGCTGTGGACAGACATGATCGCCAACGCCACACGGCATGTGCTATGACAAAGAAAAAGTCACACGCAGTAATCCAAACATAATCTCAAAATAAAAGTCAAACTAGAAGTCCCTTAATGAAAAGAAAATACAGGAATTCTGGGAACAGAGCAAGAAGAAACAATACTGAACGGTGCATATACTAGATCGCGATTTATGTGAGGTTTAATGATACACTGGTTTCCTAGATGCTGTTCTATGTTTCAAACTATTGTACCAAACAGTCTAAAATCGAGAAGGTCGACTTCATTGCACTGAGTTTTACCCCGTTTGTCTCCGTCTCTCCCAACAGAACTGCTAGCCGCTTGCTGAGGGCATCGCGCAAAACACGAACTCGGTAGTTCCAGAGATGGCATCAGGAGTCTCCGAAATTAGTACACTAGCGGTCTAAACGACGCGGTCGGGATCGAACCCACGACACAGAGTGCGAGGCAGGAAGCTTAAACACATTGTCAGAAACCCTCGAATTGTTTCCGATCCAACTCAGAGGTGTCCCAATGTTCTGTTTCATGACTGGCTGGCAACTACCTGGGAATGAATGGCCACGAGGGAGCAAACTGGCCGTGATGTCCGTTCGAGATAGTTACATTATCCAAGTATAAGCTAATACTTTTATTTCCACGGAGAATGAACTGTCCTATTGTTACTAAACCAGGGTTAATGTAAGGGCTTCACGGGGAACTGAATGTCCAACCACCCACGGAACTTGGCGCGTGTGTTACCTCCCTACCACCCAGAGAAATAATAACACAAATTAATAGACAGTGTATGCAATCTAGCCATGTATTCATATGAGACATGCGCACTAAACACAAGACACAATGCAAAGAATGGCAGCCTTGTCAATCGCATACATGTTGTAAATATGGATACAATATAAGCATGTTTGCCTTTCCGATTCGAAAATTCCTTAGAGACATGTTGAGAAATCTCTTAAGTTTGTATGTCAAGCAGATAGCGAAATACCAGATTTAGCAGCATTACACCATACAAAATATTCCAGACATGGAAAATGACAAATTATTCATGTATAATGCAACCTTGGGTAGATGAAACTAAATAACATCCATTATACATGCCATCTCCAACAGTTTCTAATGTCTGACACCATTATTTCCAGGGAGAGAAAGGCCCCATGGGATATCCCGGATTTCCGGTGCGTGCCTGCACGCCGCTGCACTGATTTCATTTCTTTGAT
This sequence comes from Cepaea hortensis, assembly GCA_963921405.1. Classification (NCBI taxonomy): domain Eukaryota; kingdom Metazoa; phylum Mollusca; class Gastropoda; order Stylommatophora; family Helicidae; genus Cepaea; species Cepaea hortensis. Next base: position 134,037,980 of record OY992880.1, on the reverse strand, counting down.
TTATTATAACGACTCAGTTTCAGCTTTTTTGAATGCTTTAATATGTTTACATTGAAATCATCTCTTCTTCTCATTTATGGAATGTTGAGAGCAGAAATGTTACATCCGAAGTCACTTGCATTGAAGATATGAGCGTGTCCCATTTGCTTCCTCAAGCATTTTGTCGTTGCTTGTGATTAGATCAAAAATTATGTGCGGTGAGGGATAAAAACGTATGCTCTAGGACTGAATAATAAACAGGATTATACACTTTTCTTTGTACGAATTTTAAATTACATTTCTTTGATTAACGGTTTAAAATGTCATATTTTGTTCAGCAAATTTAGGTTAAAATGAGATATGCAGTGCATATCATTATTCACCATATGTGGTTTACATAAACACTCGTTCTTTTTTGTTTAATTCTGTGTTTAATGTTCTATATTTTATGTTCTATGTTTAATGTTCTATGTTTAATGTTCTATATTTAATGTTCCATGTTTAATATGCTTCCGGTGCATGCAGTTTGACAGGATTGCTCGATGCTTGTTTATTTGTGTGTTTTCATTGCTGGATTCTGTTATTACAAACCTTTTCTTTAAAACGAATTTCTGTCACGTGTTACAAAATATACATTCCATGTTCCTTATGGTCTACACCTACATTATCATGATCAACAACAAACACGCCATTACCACCACCACCACCACCAAAACCACTACTACTACCACCACCGCCATCAGCAACAACAACAACAATAACATATGCAGCTAATACTGCTATTGCAACTGACATGTTGCAATTGCTACAGCAAAACTACACCTTCAATAATAAAATCTGCTGCTATTGCCTCTACTACTACTACTACTACTACTACTACTACTACTACTACTACTACTACTACTACTACTACTACTACTACTACTACTACTACTACTACTACTACTACTACTACTACTACTACTACTACTACTACTACTACTACTACTACTACTACTACTACTACTACTACTACTACTACTACTACTACTACTACTACTACTACTACTACTACTACTACTACTACTACTACTACTACTACTACTACTACTACTACTACTACTATTATTATTATTACTATTACTACTACTACTACTACTACTACTACTACTACTACTATTACTATTACTAGTACAACTACTACAGCTACTACTATTACTACCACTACTACCACCACAACTACTACCACCACCACTACTACTACAACTACTACAACTACTGTTACTATCACCACGCTACCACTAAAATAACACCACGATTACCACCAGAACCACCATACAATTACACAATAAACACACAACTACCACCATTATCAGCACTACTACTACACAACAACCACACACCAACGACCACTATCATCAACCTACAGCCACTACCACTCTATCATAACCACCACTACATAACCACCACGATCACCACCTGTACCACTACACACCTACACAACAACCACACAACTACCACCACTACTACACAACCGCGATTACCACAAGAACTACACAGCAACCACACTACAGCGACCATTATCACCACCACTACTACACAACAACCACGATTACCACAAGAACCACCGTACAAGTACATAACAACATCACAACAACGACCATTATCGCCACCACTACTACATAACAACCACCATTCAACCACCATTATTACCACCCTACTAAACAACAACCAATTTCACACTATCCCAACCACCAGTACAGAACCACCACGATCACCACCAGTACCACCATACAACTACACAACACCCACAACTACCACCACCACTACTACACAGCTACCACTACCACATTACCCTCACCACTACTACACAACCACCGCACAACAATCACCTTATAAACCACACAACCCTTGAACATTCAAGTAGAGGCGAAATAAACAATTCACTTATTGGTATCATTCTACACGTAATTATTTCCTTTGTGTATTTCTACTTTCGAGGCTTCCTTGTGAATAATGGGGTTTTTAAAATGCATTGTTCTTGATTGAAACAGACTAGATTGTGCGTTTCTGTCCTAAACTGTACCTGTCTGCCATCTCGCTTCTCCTTGTTTTCGCTGTCAAAAACATAAAAATCCATAGGCATTATACAATAGCGGTTCCCAAACTGTGACATCTCCAAGCAACACTTTCATATGTTTGATTTTGAGCCTGAAAATGATTTCCAAACCTCAGAACAGGAAATTGTGGACCCAGAGACCCTGTGATCTGAAATAGTGAAGCACTAACTAGAGGAAAGTTATTGGAGCACGTCACATATTCTATACCATGACACGTGAAGTTGGGTGACCGGTTTCATTCTCCGTCGCTTTCCTTTCCAGACAATTACCATAAAAGCTAATCATTGCTTGGTGCAAATTTTTATGGAACTCGACCCACGGACGCGGGTTCGACGCCTGGCTTGGTCGCTTGCCAAAGTGAGGTAAAGATTGGCCACCTATTCTGTACGTGATGGGTGTAATTACAACAACAAGTCTACACAAAAGTCTGAATAACAGAAACACGGAAGTAACGGTTATTACAATGAAAAAGTGTACCAAAATGGAACACCAAAGTGAACGGAACCGATCAGAAAGAAGTCAATGTATTTAAGTATTTGGATACTTTAAGAACAGCAGGCGGGTGTTGTATTAAGGACGTTTAATATGGTATGGCCCTGGCAAAAAGCAGCATTTGGCAAGGCGAATAATATTCTCTGCAGTTTATGTTTGTTAATCGTGGTGAGGTGAATAGTTCTTGGGAGCTATAGTGAGCCAATACTCATGTAAGGAAGTGGATCATGGACAATTAGCAGACAAGTGAGGAATTATGCGGAAGCTGTGGAGATGTGGTTTTATACAAGAATAGAAAGAGCTATGAAGATATCTTAAAATATGTTAACTCACAAAGTGTAGTAACATCATTCTAATCTAAGTAGGAAGCAAACATTAACTCATGTATTCTTTAGACAGATAAATTGACAGGCAGGCAGGCAGACAGACAGACAGACAGACAGACAGACAGACAGACAGACAGACAGACAGACAGACAGGCAGGCAGGCAGGCAGGCAGGCAGGCAGGCAGGCAGGCAGACAGACAGACAGACAGACAGACAGCGGAGGAAGGGAGAAAGGGATAGACGGACCGACAGACAGACAGACGGACAGAAAGACATACAAACAGACAGACAGACAGACAGACATCAAATGGTCTGGCTGACTAGATAAACACATTGGCTACGAATCTAATGGCATGCAATAACATAAAACAAACAAGTATGTGAAGTTCCAGAGAAAAACAACACACGCAAACACACGTACACACAGAGACACAGACACACACACACACACACACGCGCGCGCGCGCGCGCGCAAACACACGTACACATATTGCAGAACCTCAGGTTTTAGAGCAGAAAACCCTGTGAGGAAAAAGAATGCAATATACTAATAAATAAGATACAGGCATGGTCCTTTAGATAAGCACATGGTTTTGCCTGTTGCTGCCTGCTACAACTCTTCGTGTTACCATCTACTATTACTTATCCCGCATTTATGTTATACAAAAACCCAGCTTAGTTTCGTCGAAGTTGCATGCATATTGTGAATACTGTTTATGGATAGACGTTGCGTGTTCTTTTGTTGCTTTTCTTGATGTTGCTTGGCTATTATATTTATCTTTTCTTCACCGTGCCCTTCGTCTTTACTAAGCAATTGTTAGATTGCACGTGTTAATGGCGTCGATTATCATTCATATATATGTCTGCTTGTATGAATGGCATCTTGCCGTCTGGATAGACGATAGTTTGTAAAGTGGAGTTATACCTCTCCATAGCACAAAGCCTGGCTTGAATGTGGAGACCATGTGTTGCCCACGCATCATGATCCCTCTCTCGACATGCCTAGTTTACGCCAGAGGAAAGGTAATACCAATACGTCTGGAACAAGACCAGATGCAGAAACTGCTGGATCAGCAAAGCAATACTCTAGCTGTCCGCCTGTTCAAGATTCCATCCTAGACCAGTTGCCAATCAAGGCTTAGGGTCTGTTGGGCTACCCTAACTTGAGATTTTGTCTTTAGATTGCATTTACTCGCATGAGGGTCAGTCTTGTACCCTCCCAATTGCGCCGCTCAGCCAAACGGGCATTTGCACAATGTGGGGTGTTGGTGAGCGCCGCCCAACATACTACTTGTAAGGGTAGTACAAGAAGACAATCACGAGTGACCAAATAGGTGCTGCGGTAAGAAAGCCCTTATCGGCAAACAAAAAGACAGAAAAGGAATAACATTAAACAGCTGGAGGAAAAAAAAGTAAATCTCTGAAATGTTGGTACATGGAGAAGGCATGTGTACGGTCGTTCTCCTCACAACGCATCGGTCAGTCTGTGTGCTGCCTGATCTTCTTGAGTGGGTGGGCTGCGGAAGTGACTCCCCCCCCACACACACACACACATACACACGCACACACATAAGAGCGCTCGCGCACACACACACACAATGCGACTTCTCACACAGGGAGTGTATCCCAGACCTATATGACTGTGGGTGGACACGGTACCTCTCTACCACCGAGACTACAGATGCACGCATTAAATATATATTACGCTATGATGGGTAGCGTTGTGATATTCTGTTGTGATAATTTGGTGTGCCCAGTGTGCGCCTCGTGGTTACACATCCGCTTCACACGCGTGATCCGGGACTGTTTCCGGATCCGGTCAGGGATATGCACTACTGACGAGCTCAAACGAGGGCTAAACTCGAGTATAGTGCTTCCATATTGACGTGGATAGGCCTTAGGTTCTTACCAGAATACGATCAGCGTTGCCAGTAGTGAGTTGTGCTCAATATTTAAATATATATTAGTTATCAGTATCTACCAATACAAGCGGGAAGGAGCATGGGCAGGGCGGATATAATCAATGTAGTACGGGATCGACTGGAGGATAGTGACGAGGCTCTGAAGTTAGGCCACCTGCACGGATTGGGAGTGAAGCCTGGTTAAGCACGTCAGCAAGGCATTCGAGTCCTACAGAGGACATATCAAAACTGACTGCTCATGGGTACGATGTGCAGAAATATATAGGGGTGGTTGCTGCATCGGAGGATGGGGACGCATGAGAAAGCCCAATATTCAATGTCTTTCGACATACTATACTATACTATACTATACAATACTATACTATACTATACTATACTATGCTATGCTATGCTATGCTATACTATACTATACAATACTATACTATACTATACTATAACATGTGATTACTCCTGCTGCACGCACGTTGCAGTCTCCTATGCAGTTGGAACTTAAATACAGCAGGCCGTAATTAGCAACTACCATGGTACATTTAACAAATGCCAACAAGGACACACTATAGAACATATATAGAATGCAAACCGCAACACCTGTGAGATATGAAACGGCAATAGGTGGAGATGGGGGAGGAGCATCGTGGCGTAGTGGTTAGGCTTGGGTTCAAATTGATTGGGGTTCAAACCCCACCAGAGGCAGATTCTACTGTCCCGACCAACAGGGCTCTGGGGTCGACCCAGCCTTATGGACATGGCTGTCAGACAATTTCCAGAATTTTCTGAGAATGCCTGGGAATGAAAGACGACGAGGAAGCCAATTGGACAACACACTTTATTTGCCGTGGCCTAGAATATGCGAATGTGTAATACGTCACACGCCACAGGCAGTTTCTGCACATGACTACCTTTACAGTTAGAAGTCTTATTAAAATGCGAAAGACCAGGGAAAAACCGTCGCATTGTTTTCCCAAGATAAGTTTATGAGCCAGTCACATCGCTATATGTATGCCATGGCTATAATGATCAGCGTGCAAGTTCTGCAAACATGAATTCGGGTGTCTTTCTCCTGTAGTATCTCAATAAATGTTTTGCATATCCTTTACAGGACATCGCTGTCAACAGCAGCATCTTTCAGCTGTCTGTTGATTTCTTGGCAAGATTACGCTCAGTAGTTTGCCATTGCTTTCTGAGCGGCCGGCTCAGTTATCACACAAGTCACCAGCGGGGGACGAACCGCTCCTAGTTCTCGCCCGCTACGAGACTCTGCGTGATAAACGGGATTACGGAGAAAGTGTTGTAACCCCTCGGCCAGAGAGACCGGCCTGTAGTATCTGCGTACCCTGATTTCCAGCTTCGTGGCATTAATGATATTCATGTTTAACTTTGTCACGCGCATACATTAATAGTGTGTATATGTGACAGTTCATGATGACATATTCATAGTATATGTCTACATTAACACATAATTATTAACTATGGGTCTATTTCTACATTAACATATTAGCTAGTATTATATTTATATATTAATATATTGGCTATCTGGCACTATTAGCCACCGGACGCTGATGTATATGCTGGGGGGGGGGGGGGATCTGAGCACCTATGGACATGTCCGGAGTGCAATGAAGATACCCCAACTGATAACTGATATCTCTACATTAATATATTGGCTAGTATTATATTTCTAAATTAATATATTGGCTAGTATTATATTTCTACTTTAATATATTAGCTATTATAATATTTATACATTAACATATTAGTTAGTATTATATTTATATATTAACATAATAGCTAGTATTATATTTTTACATTAACATGTTGGCTAGTATTATATTTCGACATTAACATATTAGCTAGCATTATGTTTATATATTAACATATTGGTTGTATTATATTTCTACATTAAAATACAGGCTAGTATTATATTTCTACATCAAGATATTAACTATAATAGCTATATTAGCTATACTATTAACATATTAGGCATGATAACTTAACATTGTCAGGGTGGCATAACTGACTATAATTGTACATCAACATATTAGCTAATATTACAATTCTACATTAGCATATTAGCTATTATTATATTTCCACAGCAATATATTAACTGGTATTATATTTCCTCATTAACGTATTAGCTGGTATTATATTTCTACATTAACATAATAGCTATGGTTATGTGTAAACATTGGCATACGAACAATGCTTATGTGTCCACATAATCTTTTTTTTTTTTTTTTTTTTTTGCATATCCTTTACAGGACATCGCTATCATCACCAGCATATTTCAGCTGTATGTCGATTTCTTGGCAAGATTACGCTCAGTAGTTTGCCATTGCTTTCTGAGCGGCCGGCTCACATACCCCGCAAGTCACCAATGCGATTCGAACCACTGCTGATTCTTACCGTCATCACGTTAACCGACGAGAGTATACGAGATTACGGAGAAAAGTCATAACCTCTAAGCCACGAAGCCGGCCCACATAATCTATTAACTATAATTATATATGTTCATTAACATACTGACTACCAGTAGCAGACAGGGTCTACAACTATTGGTTGACAGGACTTAAAGGTCATTAACATTTAACATACTGCCTAACGCTTAAGAGTGCCCACTAGAGACCCAGAGGGTCCATTTGCCACCGGACAAGCTGACATCCTGGCCAGTCCGTCACTCTTGACTATGATTAAACTTGTATATTCTTCTTCTTCTTTCGTTCGCTTGAAATATGTCTATAATTGCAATGTTGTCTCTTGTATGAATCTAACAGTCTGTTTCAGTTCACACAGTGGTCCATAGAGTTTATCTTCCACTGTCGTCTCTCTAGGCCAGAAGGTTTGCCTAGATATGTTATATTTTGGGCAGTCTTGGAGTATGTGCTCTGCTGTCTGCGACGCCAATCCACATGTGCACATGGCTGAGTCACCAATCTTGAATTTTTTATACATGTGGTTGCGTAATCTATTGTGTCCTGTTCTGAGGCGCAGAATAATGACTTTTTCTGGTCTATCCATAACGTGGTAGTCAACTTGAGCAGGGTTTGGTGGCTTTCTGACTGATTTGATCATTCTTTTCTATTGGTGGTATGTAACGGGCACATCAGGCTGTTCTTCTTTGGCTCCTTCCTTAGCCAATTGATAAGCTCTGTCGTTTCCGGGTACTCCACAGTGGGATGGTATCCACTGTATGGTGACCTTATGCTGACTGCTAAGTTCAGAAATTAGTGTCCTTAGTACTGGCAATTTCCCAGACAGAAGCGCCTCGAGTACTGATTTTGCATCTGTCAGTAGCACCACAGGTTGTGTACCATTGCTGGTACCCAGTAATTTCTCTGTTGCTATCTTTATTGCCTCAATTTCAGCATCATAGTTATGGCAGTACTTTCCTGTCGGTACTCTGACTGTGTCCCTAGTATTATTTGGATATTCTATGTACACTCCTGCTCCTCCATTTCGAACAGCATTTTGTGCTGACCTATCTGTGTAGACTCGGATCCAGAGGTCCAGTGGGTATTCTTCATCAAGGAAGCTGAGAGTGGCTGTTCTGCGCTGCACACTGTTCTGTTCTTCCTTGTCAAATATTCCTCTCACTTTTGTCTGGATTCGCAATGATAGTCTATGTTCATCTTTCCATGGAGTTCGCTCCGGAATAGTTGTTAGAGGGATACCAACTGTGGGCAGATCGGTGGTTTCTCTGCAGAGTCGTTTGGCTTGGTGGATAAAACGACTTCTTTTCAACCGCCCCATAGCTAGGTTATCAAATCTGTTCTTCATAAGGTGGCCTGGCAAGCTGAGGAACTTTTCTGCTTGTATTAGCATTTTCGTATCTCTGCGCTCACTCAGTGCTTGTATCCTCCCCATCTTCTCCATTTTCACTATAGGGGTTGATCTCATCCCTCCTGTGGTGACTCTAAGTGCTTGATTTTGCACCTTGTCCAGCTTATGTAGTGTGGTGTTTGATGCCGAACACCACGCAGTTGACCCGTATTCCAGGTGTGGTCGTATGCTCCGTTGATAAAGTTTGCTAAGTATTTTCCCACTGGCTCCCCATGTTGTTCCACTTAGCTTTCTGAGGATGGCTATTTTCCTTCTGGCTTTTGCTACTGCTTTGTCGATGTGCTTTCTCGATGTCAGCCTGCCATCAAATGTTACTCCAAGGTATGTTGGTTCTTTATCTTCTCTTAGGGGTGTTCCATTTATCTGGATGGTCCCTGCCTTTTGTTTTGGAGAGAGGGTAAATAGGGTGGTGCTGCACTTGTCAGTGTTTATGCTGACACACCATCTATTTGCCCATGCAACAAATGTATATACAGCTCTTTGTAGCAATCTGGTGGACACTGATGCATGTTCATTTGTGCTCCATAAAAACAGGTCATTGTCATATATTTTTGAAGGGAGTGGGAGATCACTGTAGTGCATGCCCCATCTCTAACAAAAGATGTAGAGCCCCATCCTCTTCTATCTTCAATAACCCCAGAATATGAACCTTGAGTTATCTGCAGGCCTCGTTCTATTAAGTATTGTCTAGGAGATATAGATTATGGCCCTGGTAAGAATGGTAATTTACTAACTGGGAATCTTTCCCTTCTCCAATGATTCTGATAGCTCTGGAGCCCCCTTTTAGTTTATCAAATCTGAGGAAAGTCTGGAGAATTTTCTCAGCCTGATTTAGATGAAGAAAACATGGATGTTGAGCAGTTGATAGATCTAGAGTCTTTTTATTTCCCCATTCAGTAAGTCATTATGAGTTAATTTATCTTTAACAATCAAACACATAAACAATCACATCAGATTCCGACACATGATGTACAAAGAAGTTGTTGATACAGATAGGTTTGAACTTGACAAATTAACAGAAGGTCAATTCATGTTAATCATTTATTGACTGGCCTGAGCCTTCTGGTCAGTACATACATCTCTATTGTGATTTACACAAAGTAATAGAACAGTTGCACATTGGACCATTGTCCCAGACAATCAATAACAAGCATCAATATATGAGATGTCAACAAGTGTGAAAACATAGTAAACATTTTGATGTTGTACATATTAAGTATGATAGTGGTGTCTCAACCATAAAATGTCAGTAGTTTTCCTGAAATTGGGTGTGTAGTCTACCAATGAGAAAAGTAACCTGGTGACTGGAGGATTAGGTAAGCCAGGGTCCATTGACTGATGGATCCACTTCAGGTCTGCCCGTATAGCTCCTCTGAAGGCCTCCCCATGCTCTGCTCATAGCGAAGTCATCCTCCCTCTCACTTGTGGTTCATCTCTTTCTCTCGGCTTCCCTCCCTCAGGTCTGATTTAGGTGGTTAATTGGCTGATGTGTTGGGTGGTTGTTGGTATGTAGCCACCAAGATCACTGATGAATATTCGCATAAATATATACATTCCTACCAATACAATAAATAAGAAGTAGGTCGGAAGAAATCTAAATTCCTGAAGTAGGAACTAGTTCCCCTCCCCTCCTTTTCTCTCTGAGCTAGTGTTGGGTTAAGTTGGGGTGGTCAGAGTTTATCACACGGTGTACGCCTTGTATCAACTTGTTCCTGCTGTATGTAAATTCTCCTTTGACCGGGGTCAGTGAACGTGTACAGTAAGACATTGACAAGAGTGAGAATATGTCAAGATGCATGTAAATAAATGACATACATTTAGAACATTTCTTCCACTAAATGGTGTTTACAATGTGTATAAATAATTCTCTGTGTTTTCCAAATTAACTACTTCTTCTTCTTGTGTCTAATAACTCTCTTCCATTACCTGTTGTTGTTGTGATGTTGAGTGTTGGGTTGTGTGGTGATGAGTGGTGTGGAGTGGTGTTGTGTTTTAAGTTATGTTGAGTAATGAGTGAAGTTCACTGCGCGTGATGGTGTTCCGCGAAGCACAACTTTCTCATGTGTTGCAGTTCATGTGTGCCCTTATCTAATTCAATTTGACATAAATATAAATATTTATTTCGCCAAACCCTATTAATTCTATAGATAAAGGAGAAAGGAAAGATTGATTTCACTTTCAGCTTTCTAGATTGTAAATAGGCATAGATAAGTCTGTTTTAGAACAAGGCACTTATTCTAGTACACGAACTGTCTTTTCAGCTGTAGATAGTGGTGCATCTTTAGCAATGTTTCTGGTGAAATGCACAAGATTGCTTTCGAATCATCACTTCTCACAGTTGTTTAGAATAGAATATAGTAGTGGAATGCACTTCTTAAAGTTAATAATTATCTCTAAGAATATCAGAGATTGTAGTTTCATCGAAGAGAATATTCTGCCCGGGAATGGCTTTGCGTCGTTAGAATCTACAGTCGAGCATTTTTACATTTCAGAGGTTTTAATTAATAATCATACATTTCAATTAACATCACAAACATGGGTTTACATTACTTGATACATCGGGTTCTTAGTCTAATCAAGGGCTAACAAACGTACCTCGGATCCAGACTTTTGCCTTGCCCATTGAATTTTTGGTCACAAACTCTTCTCACATCCGTCCATGGAGCGAGTTCAGACAAAAGTGCGGGCTTATTAACATTTCTGATGAAATAGTAATATATGTTAATTATGCACTGGCGCGAAGGCGGTCCTGTGGTTTTCCTATCCAATGGTTTTCTGAGCTTGGTCTGATGAAATCTTTCCAAGAATCCACGTCATTTGTCACTTGTTCAGTTCCAGTTTTGATGTTAAGTTTTAAGTCCCAATCTCCAATTGCGTTTGTGAAGTCAATTTCTTTCAATGTTGTTTCCTCTTTTTGCGGCAGTTGTTGGTAATGAATAATGTTGGCTGCGTTATGCCACAGTCATCAGCGCACATTACCGCTTTAATTCTATGCGGTAGATTAGCAATGAGATTATTGATGAAGATTAGAAAAAGTGTGGGGGACAAGACTCTGCCCTGGGGAACACCGTGATGCAATAGTACTTTCTTGCTTTTGAGTCCGTCTATCTGTACTCGGGCTCTTCTGTTGTGCAAGTATGCTTTCACCCATTTGTACATTCTTCCATTGACTTTGCAGTTTCTCAGTTTCTTCATCAGACCTTCTTTCCAGACTTTGTCAAAGGCTTTCTTCAGATCTATCCATACCGCAAGCACCAGCTTCTTCTCTTGGAATGCATCCTCAATTTCTTGAGAGAGGTAGGTTGTCTGATCTTCCGTAGAGTAGCACTGCCTAAAGCCAGCCTGCTGTGGCACAAGGATGTTTTTACTTTCAATGTACCACTGCAGTCTGTGATTGATGATGCGTTCCAGTGTTTTCCAGAGACAGCTGGTGAGGCTAATTGGTCTGTAGCTAGAGGCAATGGAACTATCTTTCCCAGATGTTAGGAGGGATATCATGATTGCTTCTCTCCAGGCTTGTGGAACACTGCCTAAGGTCCAACTGTTATTGAAGATCTGCAACAGCTTTGCTTTGGTCTCTGTTCCTAGATTCCTGATCATTTCATTGGAGATACCATCAGCTCCTGGTGACTTTCTCATTTTCAGTTTTGATATGGCTAGCTCCAGTTCGCTGATTGTGATGGGTGCCTCCAGAACCTCATGTTCTATTTCCTTCTGTCCTGTATATTGCTGTTTCTCTCGAATCTCTTGTTGTTTCTCTGGACTAATTTTGATATTGTTATCTTGTGCGAATGAGTCCGCAAAATGGTCAGCTGCTTGTTTTCTTGTTACGATGTTTCCATCTTTATGTAGTGCAATTTTTGAGTTTTTCCCTGTGCCCTCATCGTTAAGTTGTTTTATTAGCGTCCACAACTTCCTTGTGTCTCTTTCAAAGTTCAGAGACACCGTTTTCTCCTGCCAGCTTTTCCGTCTAGCCTGCAGCTTGGCTCTTTGAAATTTGGCTTTTGCATGCTGGAATGTATTGTGGTGCTCTTGGCTGGGTGTGGCCTCTGCTTGCTTTCTACATACTTCCACATCATTATGCAACTGTTCCAGTTCACTACTCCAGTAGGGTTTATAATGTTTACGGGCTCCTCTTAGTAATGTTTCTCGCGCTGCCTGCAGTATGCATTTCCCAAACTCTTCAACTAACTTGTATATTAGCATAGCTAAATGATACCTGAGATTTTCACGATAACATACTATATATGTTTTATTTTCTTCATTCGAACTTCGCCGTTATTGTGTGTGTGTGTGTGTGCGTGTGCGCGAATGCGTGCGTGCGTGCGCGCGCTTCTCGTACTCTAGAATAAACCCGCAGCAGATTCTATTATTCGACAATTATGTTTATTCAAAAGAATGTTTTCCGTAGTGAATTTGAATAACGAAGACACAAACGATTGATTGCACAATATTGGCTAGCTTATTTCGTTGCATTTCGTCAGGTACATACTACAGAAATCGCACAGGCAATGAATTATGCCATCTATTGCTTGTGTCTTAATTATTTAAACTAAATTTATGTTTGGCATTGACACGATAACTTAATCATTATGTTTATCTTAACCTTTTTGTGATATATTATTGTATGTTTATGTTTAACTTTGGCATGTTAGCTTACCTTAACATTTTCAAGGTAGCAAGACTGACTATGCTTATGTCATATGTGTATACATGATAACTAACTAACTACCTAACTTATTAATTCTGTTAACATTCCCGGAATAAGTTCTTACAAGAGAAAGCCAGTAAGCAAGTTAGAAACTAATGTGAGGAAACTGACAATGATAGTAGGTGGTTTCTAAAGGTGTCATTCGGTGGCAGGATCATACCACCTTGTATTATTAATTTTGGTAGCGGATTACTAAAAGTTGATAATGGTAGTTGTGGTTTCTAAAGGCGTCATTCGGTGGCAGGATTATACCGCGTGTTATATTAACTGAGGTAGCTGATTACTACAGGTCACCGTGGCGTAAAGAATGTGAACACAACTATAAAACTTCCGGTGCGTTGACTCCGGGGTAGCGGAATTGTTCCCTAGACCAGTCAGTTCGACTTCAACGTTAACTTCTTGTTCAGAACGCAATGGCAAACTACTGAACGTAAACTTATGTAGGAAATCAGCTTGATGATGGGGTTGATCGCAACGTCCTGTACAGACCTGCGGCATTTTTACGTGGATTACTAAATGTCGCATGCGTAGAGCAGATGCAAGTGGCGACCGTCTGGTGGCGTATACGCAGGATGAACAATGCCATGTAGTGCAATTATGTGGGGTAGAAATGATATCTTGCAAAGATTATTTATACGGACACAATGTCGTTTTACTACAAGAACTGAGATGTGCGACATGTAGTATGTAACTAGCGCCATATTCTTTGAAAGGATGTTCGAAACTAGTTCAACAAGACCGATCTGGTAGGTTCTATTGAGACTGAGAGAGAAACAATTTTCTGCGGAGAGTGGAAAAGATGGTACGCGCTGACAAATGAGTAACCGTAGATAGTGTAGCAACAGCAATATGATGTTATAATGGCTGAGTCTGCACCATATTAAAGGCCCATTTACAATTCAAGGAAACATGTTGATGGTGGATGAGAATACAGCTGGCAGAACATCGCAAAATGAACCGAATGGATTTGTCCTTAGATCATCTCTCTCTCTCTTGAATATGGTTGTTACTAAGGGAGAATAATGATTACATCTCTGCAACACTGAATCAATATGGACTCTTCAGCAATGCAAACACCAGTCCTCACCTTTATCCAAGAAAACCAAGGTTTCACCATCAGCAGGGAGCTCTATGCTGGTAGTCTAGTTGGTAGAAGGTGTTGCTGGATTCTTCTGGAGTTCTTTTCACCTGTTTCCAGAAGAGGGGTGAGAATACGAATGTTGCAGCACAATCGACATTATGTTGATCATTGGTGATGCAATTCAAAGAAAACACCCAAAGCGTACTGACTAAAGAATTGTATCAGGCCATGTACTGAGCAACTACTGGCCCAGGAGAACTTTCAACAGCTAGGATTCTTCAACACCCAGTTTGCAGTTCCCATTTAGAACCGAAGCAGTTGTTTTTGCTTTTAACATTAAATAACAGATTTCCGGTTAATGTTTCGTGGACGACGCAGATTCTGAATGTGAGGTGCATCAAAAATTATTGGAACGATTGACCTAACATGCTGGTCTTTAATCCTGGATGCGTAGACAGTTTGGACTTAAATATTGTTCTTTGAGCAGGAATGATTGGAACGGCTGGCCTCAGATATGCAGGTACTCTTACATGGACGATGCAGATGTTGAACGTGAGCTGCGAATGTGACTCTGGCAGCAGTGTCCAATGCAGCAGGAATTGAAGCACTGAAATAGTTATGGTATAAATGTATCAACGTTTGTGGGTGGAATGTTGAGTTGAGTTGAGTTAAGAACCGACATCACTGCACTCAGGACATTCCCATACGTGCTCCGTCCCCTCGTTAAACAGCCAGCGAAGAGTCATATTACTAATCATTCCCACCGCTATCTGATTAAAATTTCTCCTGGCCTTCCCTCTCAGTTTTGAGATTCTTCCAGAACCCCTACCGATCCCCCGCAATCTCATTCTTTCCACATATGGGATCTCAATCTGTTCCTCCGCTTTCTCCACCTGGTCCCACAAGCGCACGACCACCTCCCCCTCGTCCATAGGCAATCTACCACCAAGAGGTGCATTCCCTGCTAGCCTATCAGCCTGTTCATTCCTCCGCACCCCAGCATTGCCAGGGCAAAATATCCATACAATTCTCACAATCTGTGACCTCTGAAGCGACGATAGCCATTCCACACGAAACATTCCTTTCTCCATCTTACTAAGCATACTCTTTGAATCCGTAATGAATACAATGTTTGTGTGATGTAGAATGTAAAGATGAGATAAAGTGCAATGGTTTACAGTGCTCAACTTCCTATCTTATTGATGCTTTTAATAAGATATTGGTTTCTAGCTTACTTACTGATTTTCCTTCGCAAGTTTGAATCTGACATATGTTTTAAAACATACTAACTGTATTTCCTCTTCATGTATGCCTTTTAACATACTAACCATCCTGTACTATTGTTTTGTTTTACCAAACGCCTGCAGGGTCCTATCGGGCCACCTGGAAAGTCTGGAGAACCGGTAAGCAAATATAGTTAACGTTTAGCATTCCATATTCTCGAAGAAATCTGGCAAGTTGGTCACGAAGTATCCAAGCTACACCAAGTGGCAATGTAACAATGTTACATTTACAGTGACAATCCATAACTTGGTGTAGGCAGCAACGTAACAATTAGAATATTCTGTAACCTCGATTAGACACCAACGTAACAATTAAGAATATTCTATAACCTCGCTTAGACAGCAACTTTACAATTAAGAATATTTTGTAACCTCGTGCTATCAAAATCGTTACATCAACGTATCACATGGTGTTTATTTTATGACCATAAAACTGATATTCCTGGCATGTCTTGTATGGACCTCATTATTATTTTCCTGTCTACATTGAACGGATCGAATGATAGTAAACAACCCTGTCTAACACATTCTTTTAATGTGTTGACAAATTTCCATTTGGTTATGAATTGATCGTCTCTACTCAGTTAAGAAACGAGCTGCAGTAACAATATTGAGATCATTGTTTCGGTTAGAATATTATAACCGTTAATATTAAGCTCTTTAAAAATGCACAGATGAGAAGATTATGCTTCTATTAAAATATCTTAACAGATGGAATCTGCTAACGGTCTTTTTTTTTTTTACAAAGTAATAATTGCCTGTATTATATACTATAACACCATGTTTTATGGTAACACAGTTGTGTCAAATGTATAGTTAAGTACACTTTTCCCAACAAAATGCCCTTTTAATCGTTTAAAATCTGATGAGCTATTAGAATTTTATGTACAGTTGAATGTGCCGATGAATACCATTATCAATAGAATAAGTATTTAGATGTATGGAACTACAAAGACGTATGTTCATGGCTGTTGGCAGCATGACCTTACATGTTTATGGCAAGAGAAATAATGTTGATTATGAGGAATATAATGATAATAATAATAGCGATGGTGATGATGATAGTGGTGATGATGATGCTAATAGTGCGGGTGGTGATGATACTGATGATGATGATGATGATGATGATGATGATGCTAGTGGTGGTGGTGATGATAGTGGTGGTGGTGATGAAAGTGGTGGTGCTAGTGATGATGATGCTGACAATAACAATGATTATCATGCGGTGGTACTGCTCACGGTTATGTGGATAATAATGTTGGTGACGAGGGTTATATTTGTGACGTGGATGACGATTATGGTGGGCGCGTTTGTGTAGCTAATATGGAGCCAGGCTGATAATATCATTAGTTCGGTCGAGCTAGGATTGAACGCCTAGGTTTAACGTCCGCCATCAGAGGACAACACTGACCACCTATTCCTCCATGCATTCAAGCCTTCAAGATGCGATGCCCTATCACGAAGCAGACAACATAGCAGGATACTCTTTCGGGATAATTTTTTATTTTTTAATGGTGATGCTGATAACAATTTTGATGATAATGATGATTATGTTAATGATAATGGTGTTAATAATAAAGCCAATGATAACAATAATTATGACTACAATTATCTTATTATTCGTTCTACTTCTGTCGAGGGGAATGTGTCGTACATAGTTACACACCCCGAAGGTCGGTGTGTCCGACTTCCGCATGCATTTATGTAGACAGATTTATTCCAAGGTTCTGTCTATACCCGTGATTAGGTTTTCTTTGATAACAATTTTGTTAAGGCAGTTACATTAAGACCTACTTTTTACGATTTCCAACTGTTGTGCGACTTTTAACATGCGCAACTTGCATAAGTGGCTTCCTATTTGTCGTCCTTATCCGAGGCTGTTAGGTCTCCGATCACACTACCCAAAAGATTAGGAGGACGTGTAGTATTAGACACATAACGAGTATTTATGTTAATACTGACGACGTTGATTATAATAATCATTATGAGGATATTCATGATTATGATGATGATGAGGTTATATGGTATATATGGATCTCATGAATCACGTGACTAAGAAATTACCACTAACTAATGTATATATTATATGTAGATCGCATGAATCATGTAACTAAGAAACTATCACTAACTAACGTATATGATATATGTGGATCTCATGAATCCTGTGACTAAGAAATTACCACTAACTAATGTATATGTCATATGTTGATCTCATGAATCCTGTAGCTAAGAAATTATCACTAACGAATGTATATGTTATATGTGGATCTCATGAATCATGTAACCAAGAAATTGTCACTGAAATACCTAAATGTTTCAGGGAGTGGCTGGAACCAAAGGAGAAAAAGGAGATAAAGTAAGTTAGTTTTCCTTTCATTTCCATGATTGTCTTTAATGATTTCTTTATATAAACATGAGCGGGCTGCTTAGCGAAGTGGATATGGAACTGTGATGACAATGTAATGATCACAGTGGGACGAGAATTCAACGTCTGGGCTCTTCGCCAGCTAAAGTAAGGGAAAGAATGGTCACCCGTTCTCCCTTCTCAGGCCTATAACATGTGAGGGCACTATCACATCATATTTAGGAGCTGCTTCGTGTCACATTTTATTTTGATAACATGAAGTCAAAGTTTGGGAACATCTGTTGGATGTTTTTTCACCCAGGACATGCTGGTGTGGTGGGAAACGAACAGACGGACAGATCGGCTGGCTCTGCACCGCGCGGTGGGGTGTTGGTACAGGATAAAGCAGTGTGTAGTGCAGAGGAATAGATAGATCATCACAGCCTGGAGAGAATGATGTTGCAGGGAGTGACCAGAGGATCTGGCCGACACCCAGGACTACGAGGAAAGGCCAGACGGACAAATATTAAGACTGCTTCTGGTACCATTAGTACTGGAACTCTTCACTGGCTGTTTGAAGATGGGGACGGAGCTTGTATGGGAATGTCCTGAGTGCTGTGGTGTCGGTTTTTGATTCAACTCAACTCAACTCAACTCAACTCAACTCAACATGGTATTTGTCAGGGTTAGCAAAGACTGAGGTTCGGGTTTATGAAGAAAATCTAGAACTGCGGTAGCTGTGGTGGTTTATCGGTTAGTGCGCTGGTCTGCCAAGACTGTTGAGTGAATTCAATCCCAATCAAGGGAGGCTTATTTTTATCCGATCAGGAAGGCTCTGGGGGTCGACCCAGCCTCAATAACATTAGTGACTGACAATTTGATGAACTTTCTTGGAATTATCTGAGAAGAAAAGGCAACGATAAAGGGAACCGGGCATTCACCTCATGTGTCGTGGGCTAGAATATATGCAGACACACAAATTCATACCCCAGTGGTAGTATGGGAGTGCTTTTACCTTTCTACTACCATTTCCGGCAGATCCCGCCACAAGTACCCTTGACTCCAACATTCAGTTTTACTGGGGATGTCCCAGCACAGTGTGAGAGCACTTTAGAATCTCACTGTGTCTTCATGTGTGAGTGTCAGACCCAACACACACTATAGATATTCTGTTAATAGTCAGATTATGAAATATGATATTTTTACATTGACGGGAATAACGGTGGCTAATCCTATGATATTTTCAATGATACTTCATCTCAGTCTGACGATATGTTCAACCAAATATCAACTCAATTTGTTGATATGTGCAATAAAATGTATCACGGTATGTTTAATAAAACTTTATATCAGTCTGATGATAGGCTTAATAATACTTCATCTCAGTCTGTTGATATGTTCAATAAAATGTCATCTCAATCTGATGATATCATCTTGTACCTTGCGGTGTCGAGGTGAAGTATAAACAGTGGGAGAGTGCCCGTTTATGGGCTTTATTTATCGAGATTCCCATTGACTGTTATTCCCTCTGTCCATCGTTTACGTGGTCGGCCTCTTCCTCTGCGTCCTTTTGGTGTCAGATTATATTTCTTAGTTTTTCTACGAGCGGGATGAAAATCCCCTGCTGGCTTGCTAGGCCAGTCGAAGGTTTAGGACACAAATATGACCAAGAGGAGTCATTTCCCCCTGGCGAGCCAAAGCCCGTTTGGCTCATGACTTCGCGGTCATGGTATTCCGGTCTACACCACGAGGAGGTGGGGTTGACTAGTGTAGTCAGCGGGTCATCGGCAGGTAACTAATTTTCACTTTTTACTCTTCCTAGAAGAGGCTAGCCGAAAATAACCCTGCTGGCTGTAGGGCCAGGCGCCATCCACACTTTGTAGATCTGATGATATGTTCAGTAAAATATCATATCAATTTGATGACATGTGTAATATAACTTCATATCAATCCGATGATATATTCAATTAACATATCATATCAGTCTGACGATATGTTCGATAAAACTCCACGTCAGTGCAATAATGTGTTCAATAACATTTCACTACATTGTGATGGTATGTTCAATGCATCTTAATCTCAAAACTGGTGATATTTTCAGTAAAACGACATGTAATTCTGACGATATATTCAATAAATCGTTATGTCAATCATCAGGCTGAATAGGATTATCATGGTGAGATACAATGTAGCGTGGTTGGGGCAATATGCTGCTGCCCCGCATGTCGTTGCATAGCGTGACTCACAATTGGTTGCCTAGTCTGTTAGCCACCTGGAAGATGAAGTAAGTCGTGATGGTGTTGTTGGTTGATATGTTGGTGCAGGGACTTGTTATGATGATAGATGTGATGAGCGTGATGTTGTTGATGATTATAACGATTATCGAAGTGATGAAGGCGATGGTGATGTAGACAATTGTGGTGATCGACCTATTAAAGATGATAATGATGATGATATTGATTGCGAAGATGAGGATGAAGATCGATGTGATGAAAAAATGAAGACGTTCATTGGTGTGAAGACGTTGATGCTGATAATGGTTATAATAATGGGTGGGACGAAGGTGATGAAAGTAATGATGATGAGTATGATGATATCATCTGTTGCTGTCCTGGCACACATCATTAGTCTCATATTTCTTTGTCCCCAGGGAGGGAAGGGCGATCAGGGATCAAAAGGAGAACCAGGACTCCCTGGATTTGATGGAAAGAATGGCTCACCTGGAGACAAGGTACGTGCCGCCATTTTATTAATGTTTATTATTTTGTTGATATATTTAAATTATTCTCTTCTGAAACACTCGTTATACGTGGAGCAGTTATTACAAACGACTCATTATTCCCCAAGAAATGACTAAGTATAACTCAATATACGTGGAGAAATTACTATACACAAATAATTATACTGCGAGCAATAACTATAAACAATTCATTATATACAAAACTAAACAAAAAATTAACGAATGTTATAACTGGCTGAGGCCATTGCTATTCATATTGAAAAACCAGTATTGTGTAAACAAAAAGACACGACAGTCAGTGTAAAATTATTATGGTAGACAATTTGCATATTTCAGTTTGATGGATTGCCTTATTGCTTTCGTTTATGTTGTGTGAATTCTGCAGTATGTACCTGACGAGATACAGCGAAATATGCCCGACAATACATTGTGCAGTCTATTGTTTGTGCCTTCATTGCTCAAATTCATTATATTTTAAGGAACGACATTAAACAATTCGATATGCGTCGAGCAATGATTACACACAATTCATTACACGTCGAACAAAGACTAGAAACAAATAAATATTCTCAGAGCAATGTCCACAAACAACCCATCACACTAAAAGCGACTGCATAATGCGATTCGTCATATACGGGAGGAAGCTTACACAGACTGGTGGGTAGGGATGTTGTTTGTCCATCAAGAATGATGATGACCATTCATTTCATCCAGTGGGGTTGAAGGTATGGAGCCGTGGGTTCTAAGATGGCTGATAAGGCCTATTTTGGCTCGAAATGTTGTTTGACATTGTGGGCAAAGAATGTCTGACGTCTCTGGAGGAGGATTTCCTGCAGTGGTTTTTCTGTCCTGCCTTTTCTTCACAGCTCTTGCAGTCCTGGTTGCCTCGCATATGACTGCACCTTTGCGTAATGATGCACGCCACGAATTTCGGTCTCTGGCTGCGGCCTCCCAGGTGTCATGATGAATTCCAAAAGCATTAAGTGAAATTTTCTGAGTGTCTTTAAAGCGTTTCCTCTGGCCACCCTGGGAGCTTTTACCACAACGCAGTTCGCTGTAAAAAATTCGTTTAGGGAGCCTGTGATCTGGCATGCGAGTCAAGTGACCAGCCCAACGAATCTGATTCTTCATCAGTATAGTGTGGATACTGGGCATGGATGCTCTTTCTAGGACTTCAGTGTCTGGAATCTTGTCTTGCCATTTAATCTTCAGTAGCTTCCTTAGGCAGACTGCGTGGAAGTGGTTCAATTTCCTAGCGTTTCGCTGATAAACAGTCCAGGTTTCACAAGCATATAGCAGTGTGGATAATACAACTGCTTTGTAGACATTTAGCTTTGTTTGCAGGCTTATTCCAGTTCTGTCCCATACATTCTTGTACAGTCTGCCAAAGGCCGCACTGGCCTTGGAGATTCTTGCATTCACTTCGTCATCAATTGTGGCAGCTTGTGACACAGTGCTGCCAAGATAGGTGAATTTGTCCACAACACTTAGTCTATGACCATTCACTTTGTTATTCGGCACAGTGTGATTATTCCCTGGAGCTGGCTGGTACATAACTACAGTTTTCTCCAAGTTGATATTGAGCCCAAAGTTGGCACAGGCATGTGAGAAAGCTGAAACATTATGTTGCATGTCCGCCTCTGAGTTGGCGTATAGAGCGCAATCATCAGCAAACAGGAGCTCTCTGACGGTGTCGCTGTTAATTTTGGTTTTAGCTTTCAGCCTTCTGAGATTGAATAACTTTCCCTCCATAGGGTAGTTGATGTCTATTCCAATGTTGTCGTTCTTGAAGGCATTCACCAACATGGCTGAAAACATGAGGCTGAACAGTGTTGGTGCCAGGACACGTCCTTGCTTCACTCCATTGGGGACAGGAAAGGGTACAGACAGTTCACCATTTTCCTGTACTCTTGCCTGCATTCCGTCATGAAATAGCCGTACTATTTGGACAAACATTCGTGGACAGCCATATTTTGCCATAATCTTCCACAGTCCTTCTCTGCTGACTGTATCAAAAGGGATAGGGATACTTTGATATGATTGTGCATGGGAAGATTTAGCACGCATGGGGATGTCCGTGCTGATGCAGAGATGGGGATAGTCATAACATAACATAACATAACATAACATATAAATAACTCATATATTGAGCAACGACACTAAACAGCTCATTACACATAGAACACTTACACCAAACAGCTTATTATTCACCGACCACTCACACTAAACAACTCATTATACACCGAGCATTTACACTAAATAACTCATTATACACCGAGCACTTACACAAAGCAAATCACGCTCTTAACATTTACACAAAATAACTCATTATACACCGAGCACTTACACTAAACAACTGATTATACACCGAGCACTTACACTAAACAACTGATTATACACCGAGCATTTACACTAAATAACTCGTTATACACCGAGCACTTACACTAAACAAATCATTATACACCGATCATTTGCAATAAACAACTCATTATACACCGAGCACTTACACAAAACAACTCATTATACACCGAGCACTTACACAAAACAACTCATTATACACCGAGCACTTACACAAAACAACTCATTATACACCGAGCACTTACACAAAACAACTCATTATGCACCGAGCACTTACACAAAACAACTCATTATTCACCGAGCATTTACACTAAACAACTCATTATACACCGAGCATTTACACTAAACAACTGATTATATACCGAGCATTTACACTAAACAACTGATTATACACCGAGCACTTACACAAAACAACTGATTACACACCGAACACTTACACAAAACAACTCATTGTATGTCGAACATCCATTGGCACCTTGCCGTCTTGACAGACGATAGTTTGTGCTTTAAAAAGGCATAATAACTTTTAACTATGGCGGTAGCGAGTGTGACTGATAAGGCCAATTTGCGCTGTAAATGTCCGTTCACAGTGGATGCATCTGAACACGTGGTCATTTCCACCATCATGCACCATCTTACGTCTCAAACGCCTGGTGTGTGACTTTTCTGCAATAATTTTCTCCTTTGACTTTATTCCATTTCTGATATTTGCCCTCCATGCAACACGTTCAGCGGCGACTTGCTCCCAATGTGCATTATCAATGCCTGTATCAATCATGTCCCGCTTACACACATCTTTGTATCGTAGTAGAGGCCGACCCTGAGATCTCTTACCCATCTGTAATTCACCAAAAAAGATATCCTTTGGTATTCTACCATCATCCATCCTCCTAAGATGTCCTATCCATCTAAGTCTACGAAGACTGAGCATGGAATAAACTGTCACACAACCTGATCTTTCAGTATTGTGATTTTGTCTTGCCACTTAATACCAAGAATTCTTCGCAAACACCGCATATGAAAGCTGTTTAAATTGTTCTCTTGGTGTGAGTAAGTTGTCCAGGTTTCACTGCCATAGAGAAGAGTACTAAGGACACAGGCTTGATAGACAAGGACTTTTGTTTTGGCAGTAAGCTTCCTGTTCTCCCAAACTCTTTTTCTTAACCTGTTCATTGTTGTTGCTGCCTTACCAATCCGGATGTTGATTTCCTGATCAAGGGATAATTTGCTATTAACCACTGATCCTAGATATGTAAAATGGTCTACTATCTCTAGTTCAGCGTCGTCAATAAAGATTGATGGTACCCCATGTGCACCTTGTGACATAATCTGTGTCTTCTTTTTGCTAATTGTTAAACCAAATTCAGAACAAGCATTGGAGAATGCAGATAGTAGACATGTCGAACAACAACTGTAAAAATTTGCTATACGTCTAACAACAATTACAAACAAGGAGAGTCGTGGAGATGCATGATCAGTCACAGCAGTTGTCAAAGAACTTGTTGATGACGATAATGAGGTTGCTGATAATGACGATATAGCCCGGGACTATATAAACTCAGCGACACATATAATCGGTTGTAGATTTATAACACATGTTTATCACACATTTATAGTGCGTTGATTTGTATGCGGCTGTTGTTCCAGTGACATTTGGTGGGACTGTTTCCACAGTAACCCTCGATGTAATTATCTGTGAAACACGACGGCCATGTTTGGTATGCTATGTGCAATGCCAGTACAACACATGGCAGCAATTATTGCGCCGTTCGCAGATACGATTATGTGACTAACTACAGGGTAGCCACACAGTCTTGCGGAAGGATTTCACTTGGGGAAAGCGGTTACGAGCAGCGAGCGTGATTTCCTGTGACCTTATAGTCCATGTCTTTTGGCCAATGACTGTTATGTTTGTCTACATCAGTGGTTCTCATCCTTTTTTGGCCCGTGCCCCCTTCATTATATTTTCACAATGTCATTCCCCCCTCCCCTCTTCGTATTTCCTACCTACCCCCCCCCCTCTTTCTCCCGCGCCTGCCCCTACACAGTATACGTAATAATGGAAGCACATACCAAATCAAGTCTAGACGTCCACATAAAACGTGATTTATAGGTCTACTTTATAAAATGAATTTTAGAAGGGGTGAGACGTATAGAACCGTAAAGTATGAAGGGAAAAACATTATCAACTAATCGGTTCTTGTATGAACGCAATCTTGAAATAATCTTCATCCCTCCCCCCCCCCCCCGGAAACCCTAAAATTTTCCCCCGGAGGGGGGGGGGATTCCCCACCGTTTGAGAACCACAGGTCTACATCATTCCGTAGACGCTTGCCTACCAGCGAGACGATTATAGGTTCTAATCCGCATAGGGTGGGATTATTTAAATTAATCTTGGCTCCCAAGTCGACCTAGCCTAAATTCGGTACCAAACGTGTCTTGGGAAATAAAAGCGGCCCTGGTGATACTGACCCCATCCCACGGAGTGTCGATTGGTTTGACAAATATGGTTTCCCCATCACCCACGGAGTGTCGATTGGTTTGACAAATATGGTCTCCCCATCACCCATGGAGTTTCGATTGGTTTGACAAATATGATCTCCCCATCACCCACGAAGGGTCGGTTGGTTTGACAAATATGGTCACCCCATCACCCACTGAGTGTTCATTAGTTTGACAAATATGGTATCCCCATCACCTACGGAGTGTCGATTGGTTTGACAAATATGGTCTAGTACTTTATAACAAACACATGATAAACCATGTCGAAGGATCTTTCACTTTATTGTTCATCATCTTATCTCGCCAGTTCCCAGTCATTTCTGATACAGGTGATTCTCCATGGCACGATGTCAAGCCGTTAGCAGCGTCTCTCAATGTCATCCTCTGTCTCTCTTCTATTCAGATTCCCTTCAAGAGTTGGTTTTTCCCCTCGACGTCTCTGTCATGTCTTTTTTATATGTCGTTTGTGTTCTCGTAATATTTCTTGAATATTCTTGCGTTTAATCTATTAACATTTTCTTAACTCAGTCCCATGCATCAGAAATGGCTCTAACTCATTATAACTCTTGTCCTGACCGGTTTCGGCAAAGATATGTTACACTGATTTTTGTTCGCTCGTTTTGACCTCAAGCGTCGTCCACATACACGTGTTACTAGAATTAGTACACTAGCCTTATTTTTACGTGTGGATTAGATTTTCCTATTGACCATTGTCCTTCGCCATCTGGTGAACCCACACCGACATCAGCAGCATTTGTAATTTACGTCCCCAAGTCAAGATAGTAAACATTTTATTCGAGCGGGCCTATGTAGGGGCTGAACCCGCTACCTCGACATCAGCACACCGGATGTTTAAGAACGAGCAATCTTATCCATTCGGGCATCCTGTCCTGCATAAAGCATTGTTCTGGTGTAGAAACATCTAGAATCCGATGATGCTAAGGATTTGAGAACTGTGTTGAAGATATCATTGTGGGAGGAGACTAGGACATTTACTGAAGTACCTGAGTGCAGAGAATGTGACCCTTTATCAATCAATCAACTAAGAACCAGTCTCTGTACAATAAGTGTTACTTTGTGTGCGATGTGTAACCTAAGATTACATTTTAAACATCTTCTTTGACTTATTTCAGAACAATACGAATCGAGAAAAAGTAATTTTACTCAAGGTTTGTCTGTCAATGATTTAAGCATGTTTCTTGCATCAGTACGCATGCCACAGATGAGAATTCTCTCTCGGTTTGAACCCCTTTCTCTTAAGTTTAAACATTCGGAAGGTGTATGAGACTCACACTTTTGTATCCCTATTACACTGCTATTTCACCCGTGCATGGTCCTGCAAGAACCAGATGTAGAAATAGAGGAACATGTATCTACATATTTATCTACAGTTAATCGTTAGTCGTGGCTCTAACTTCACGACAAAGGGTCACCCAATAATGTGTCGTTCCTGTGCCAGTGAATGTCAAACGAAATGCTCTTCACTGAGTTACCTACAGTAAGACCTTCTATAGGTGTTCTGTCTCAGAATGGGCTATACAAGGTTTCCGCACATGTCATCCTTTTAACCGAAACATCCCATCACCATCAATGAGCAGATGTCAGAGTAGCTGGTGAAACATCAAACTATCTTCAGATCTGAGCGGAGTTAGACGGGGTTGCACTCTCTACCCAGAAATGTCAAACACACACACACACACACACACACACACACACACACACATACATATATATATATATATATATATATATATATATATATATATATATATATATATATATACGCATACGTACAATACACACATGTGTATGTACATGGCAAGCATGTTCTAAGATGCGTGCGTGCATGAGCACAGGCAGACAGACACTGGCATGGATGATTGTGCTCCTCTCATCTTGCGGTCTCTAGCAGAACCTGCCATCACGTGCAGATATTGTCCCATTTCCCGTTGTCTTCCTCTATATTTATTGTAATGAATATTTCCAGCTGTTTTGTTATTTTTTGGAGTTACTCCTCGCTGTCTGAGGCCAGACGCAGACTGGAAATTCCAAGCATGTCCTTTGAAGTTACAGTTTCAGTTGTACATGATGTCACATTGATAGTTATCTAATTAACGATTACTGATTGCATGAGTTTGATGCGTGGGACATTTACTGCAATATTAACTGATTTTTAAGTGAATTGCTTGATTTGTAATCACAGTCGTTTCAGGTGTGTGAATTACATGGTGCTTACACATTTCAATTTTATAAATTGCTTGTGCAGGTCAGCATGGCCAAATGGATAAGAACGCGTGTTGTTACGCATCCGGTGTGCTGATGCCGAGGTAAGGGGTTTAACCCCTACACCGGTCTGATGGACTAAAATGTTGACTTCTCATCCTTGACTTGGGGACGTAAATTACAAGTACCTCTGAAGTCGGAGTCGGTTCGCCTGATGGCTAGGGACACAGAAAATAGGGAAAGCTAATCCACATGCAAAATGTTAGTCCAGTTCTTTTAGAAGTGCCGCCCTCCGTGGCGAAGGTGTTACAGACACGGTTCGTGATCCCACATACCCGCGTTCGAAACAAAGCTGGGCGCGATGTGGCAGCAGACCGCGTTGCGCTGGTTTTTTACGAAATGGTATAAGTGCCGGTCGTTCAGAAAGCAATGGCAAACTACTGAATGTAAGCTTGCCAAGACATCAACAACAGCAAAAAAAAAAAAAAAAAAAAAAAATTGCTGGTGTTGACTGCAAACGTCCTGTAAAGGATATGCAACTAACTTTAACATAACTGTCAGAAGTAGTAGCATGTGTGTGGTCTAGGCTGGAGTTCAAGCGAGCGCCAAAAAAAAAACCACACAAAGATGTTCAAAGATCTTCTTTCAAAGATACAGCTGTTAGTGTTAGACAAGACAATTGTGGGCAGGGTATTTGGGATCATGTAGATGTGTGATCATGTGTCTGAGTGACTCACCACTATGCTCACGCGGGCAGTGTGATCAAACTGCAGAGCATGTTCCCTGGGAATGCCCCGTGTACAGTCAGCTGAGAAGGGAATACTGGCCTAGTGAGACAGTAGCGCATTCAAAACTATGGAACAATAAAAAAGTGCCACAATACCCTAGCTAAATCTACAGAACTCGTCTGTCGGTGTAAACTTGAAAGGACGAAGGCGAGTAGAAAAAAAAAAAGAAGAGGAGGAGGAATGTTAAAAGTGCATGATACCAAATGAAGCATCATAGCATGGAGACAATGATGCAGCAGGAAGGAAAGATCAGACAGACGCATAATCAGTCTTCAACGGGTATCACCAGCATTGGGACTCTTTGCTGGTTGTTGAAGATGGGAACGGCGCGTATATGGGAAGGTCCCGAGTGGTGTAATATCGATTCATGACTTAACTCAACTCATGGGACCCGTCTTGTGAAACTTTTCCCAGCTGCAATGTTACATTGGTGATTGCCTCTCTCTCAGTGCCGACTTGAGGAGAGGGGACAAGTCGCTACCATATCACACGATTATGGAATGAAGGAATCACCAAACAACGAGAAGTAGATTGTGAGCTTTACTAAAACACGATTACAAAAAACACAAAACACAAAACACAGGATTATGGAAAATGTTGAAGGGAAACCGCAGGATGTACAGTTTCACCAACAGAATCCATCAGTTTATTTTGATGTCTTCGTGGCCATTTCGTCTCGTCTAGTCAAAGAACTAATGTTCTATGTGAGAATCATAAACAACCCAACGTCACGTATGAATAAACACCAATGTATTTAGGGGTGTTTTCTCAACAACAAAAATGCAGAGGTTCTAGAAAAGCTGGGAATGAAGAGACAGTTGGTGAAAGAAATAACGAGGCGGCAAGTGAAATATTTCGACCACGTTAAAAGACATGATACTCTTACAAAAACCATACTGGAGGGCAAAGTTGAGGGCAAGTGAGCAAGACAATGATACAAGTGGGAAGATAACATCTAGAGATAGACGAATATCAGCCTGACAGAATGTACAGTTAGGGCGAGAGACAGACAGTGTTGGAGATCCATTGCAGCCAACCTTCATTGTGGAGACGGCACCTGACTTATTGATCTCAAGTAACGCAAAAACTGTGTGACATTTTTTGCAATGTTCAGTCACGGCCGGACATTTTCAACATTGAGGATCGTCGTGTGCAGCACACACACTTTTATAACTTCGATTCGAGGTAGCACGAATAAACTTACTCAACAGCCTTGTTTTTTATTTGTTTTTTCAACATCTCATATATCTTATAAAATGATAATTGAAAAGAAAGAACACATTGTTCGAATAGGAGCCGACTAATCCTGGTACTTTTGGAATAAACATGGATTATGATTTAACCATTGAGAGTACATCTTTGTTTTATTTGATTGCACCTGTCAATAATTATTTCATAACAGGTTTGTGGAACACATTATCAACTGAATTAACAGAGTAAAAAAAAAAAGATTCTTGGAACCTGGCAAATCCTACACACCACAAATTTCTCATGTCATCGAATGGCCGGCATACTTTGGAAACCGGACATGCAACTGATAGGGACAATGCGTTTCATGTGTTGTTTAACACACAAATGCTTGCATGTTAAAGCTCGCAGAGGCAATTGCCATTCATTTACAGAAACCAAATTTGTGCAAATAAAAAAAAAAAAAGGCATGCGTCAGTTTAAAATTATCTTGGTAGATAATTCAAATTACTGCGTGAATATGTGTGTTGCATATTTCAGCCTGAAGGATTTATCTAATGAAGTTATTTTATGTTGTGTGATTTCTGCAGTATGTACCTGACGAGATGCAGCGAAATATGCCATTCAATAAATCATGCAATCTATTGTTTGTGTCTTCGTTATTCCAATCCACTACGGAAAAAAATTGTTTCAATAATTATGTATGAGTTTTATAATTGTTTGCCAACATTACAATTTTCTGAAATGTTTTGCCCCATTGTTGAATGTTTTAAGAAGACATTTCACCTGGGAATACTAAATAAAGCATGCTCGTATGTTTTATATTTTAAACACAGGGCGACCGAGGGCCTCCTGGGCTGCCTGCGGGCTTGGAGGCAGGAGAGTGGGAGCCCAAGATTATTCTACTCAAGGTGAGGTTCATGTGTGTAGTTAATGTCAACCATACAAGCACACACACATGGACACACATACACACACATGGACACACATACACATGGACACACACACACATGGACACACATACACACACATGGACACACACGCGCACACGCAGAGAGAGAGAGAGAGAGAGTGAGAGAGAGAGAGAGAGAGAGAGAGAGAGAGAGAGAGAGAGAGAGAGATCGTTTGTGTGAATATTGCAGGTTGTACAGACAAGACCAAGTTGAACATAGTCTGTAAGAACGTGTGAGATCAAATTGCTGTTCAACTGAGGCTAGGAAATATGTTTTCAGAGAAAACTCTCTCTCTCTCTCTCTCTCTCTCTCTCTCTCTCTCTCTCTCTCTCTCTCTCTCTCTTTCTCTCTCTCTCTCTCAATCTCTCAATCTCTGTGATTTATTGCCTCGTTCTCTCTTTCCCCCCGTCTCTCCCGTCTGTGTGTACGTATGCCATTTATTGTCTATTTCCCTCCCTTCACCCCCTCCCCCTCTCTTTCTGTGTGTGTCATTAATTTCTCTCCCTCCTCCTCCCTCTCTCGCTTTCTGCGTGTCTCATTTTCTGTCCCTCACCTCCCCCTCTCTCTCCTCTGCCATATACACACGCACTCGCACTTTTGTGCACATACTCACCCTTGCGCGCGCTCACACACACACACACACTCACACACACACACACACACACTCACACACACACTCACTTCCACATACAACCACACACGGGACGGCAAAGTGAAATAATTGTTCGTTAGGAATAAGTGAGAGCAAGTCAACAACCATTTTGTGAAAGAGAAACATCGCGTACAAATACAGATATTGAAATAGAGACCGAGAGACAGAAAAGAAAGGCTCGTGGCGAGACACTGCAGACAACTCACAACCCCATGCCAGTGATAGAATTAGGCATCAAAAGCGAACAAAAAACAAAAAGTGTTTGAGTGGGAAGCATGTCATTGCATTTACAGGACGTCGCAGTTAGCTCCAGCAATTTTGGCTGTTTGTGATTTCTTAGCAAATTTACGTACGTTATTTTGCCATAGCTTTCTGAAAGACCGGTACTCATATCGTTCTATGAAAACCAGCGCAAGGGGGACCTCTTCCAAATCGCCCGTATCTGTGTTTCGAACGCGGTATGCGGGATTGCGAATTGTGTTCGCAGCTCCTTCACCACAGCGTTGGCATGTCCTAGCATAGCGACACGGTGTATGTCCTAGCATAGCGACACGATAATAATACAATTCCATGTCATGTGCAGGACATTGCAACCACGCCCAGCCCCTATGGGCTATTTGTAGTTTACTGTAGCGTCACGTGTACTGAAGCAGTAATCTGCTGTGGGTCTTTGGCGTGGTAGGGCCATCCCATGGTGTAGGTCTGAGTGCACGGGGGAATAGGTCGCCAATCTCGTCCTCTGTTAGCGGACGATGAACGCAGGTGTCGATCCCTAGGCCGACCGCGCTTATGACATCTGTTTAGCCCCATATCTACGAGGGGAAGTCAATAAGTAAGTCAGAAATGGATGTAGAAAAATAACTAAATATGATAACAACTTGAAACCAATTTATTTGTATCCATACATTATCCATTTATTTCTCAACATAATTTCCACCAACATTGATGCACTTATTCCATCGTTTTATCAGTCCTCCCAAACCGGCCGCATAGAACTGCGTGCTCTGTTTTATAAACCACGTTTTCACTTCACATTCAACCTCGGCGTCATTCGTGAAATGTCTCCCGCCAAGGTGAATTTTCAGTGGACCAAAACGGTGGAAATCGCTAGGGGTTAAGTCGAGGCTGTAAGGTGAATGTTCCAGAACTTCCCAGCTTAGTTGGTTAATTTTCTCCTGAGTTAATCGAGCCGTATGTGGTCTGGCATTTTCATGAAGAAGAAACATTCCTCTAGTCAGCAGTCCTGGACGTTTTCTTAAAATTGCATCATGAAGCTTCGATAGAACTTTACAGTACGATTCAGAATTCACACTTTCACCTTTCTTCTTGAAATGTGTTAAAAGCACTCCTTGACAATCCCAGAACGCTGTCAGCATAACCTTCCCAGATCGGGTTTCATCAACAATTTTAGAGCGTCCTTGAGAAAATTGTTCTACCCAGCTATGCATTGCTTTACGGGACAAACATTTTTCAGCATAGACATGAAGCATTTCCTTATGCATGTCCTTTGTAGACAGTCCTTTTGCCCACATTAAACGCACAACAGTACGTTGCTCTTTGGTTTTACACTCCGTAAGTACAGTCGCCATTTTGTTTATGCGCTGCGCATGCACATTAGACACCTGGCGCCACCTGGCGAACGGGAATATGAAGTTCAATGTTGCTGTTACCTAATGACACCTGTAGAAAACACCAACTAGATGTACTTGCCATCCCACAGAACTGTGTGACTTACTTATTGACTCGCCGTCGTACGACAGTATTTTATTGTAGTAAAGAAAAAATGTGCTCTTAGAGAATGTTATATGTGTGTGTGTGAGTGTGAGTGAGTGTGTATGTGTGTGTGTGTGTGTGTGTGAGAGAGAGAGAGAGAGAGAGGAGAGAGAGATTGAGAGAGTGCCTGTGTGGTGTGTATATGTGTGTGTGTGTGTGTGTGTGTGTGTGTGTTGTGATGTGAGATTTTGAGTGCAAGAGTGCGTGTTGTGACGTGAGATTTTGTGTGAAAGAGTGCGTGTTGTGAGGTAAGATTTTGAGTGAAAGAGTGCATGTTGCGATGTGAGATTTAGAGTGAAAGAGTGCGTGTTGTGATGTGAGATTTTGAATGAAAGAGTGCGTGTTGTGATGTGAGATTTTGAGTGAAAGAGTGCGTATTGTTAAGTGACATTTTGAGTGAAAGAGTGCGTTTTTCGATGTGAGATTTTTAGTGAAAGAGTGCGTGTTGTGTTGTGAGATTTTTAGTGAAGGAGTGCGTGTTGTGATGTGAGATTTTGAGTGAAGGAGTGCGTGTTGTGTTGTGAGATGTTTAGTGAAAAAGTGCGTGTTGTAATGTGAGATTTTGAGTGAAAGAGTGCGTGTTGTGATGTGAGATTTTGAGTGAACAAGTGCGTATTGCTAAGTTAGATTTTGAGTGAAAGAGTGCGTGTTGTGTTGTGAGATTTTTAGTGAAAGAGTGCGTGTTGTGTTGTGAGACTTTGAGTGAAAGAGCGCGTGTTGTGAAGTTAGATGTTTAGTAAAAGAGTGCGTGTTGTGATGTGAGATTTTGAGTGAAAGAGTGCGTGTTGGTATGTGAAATTTTGAGTGAAAGAGTGCTTGTTGTGAAGTGACATTTTGATTGAAAAAGTGCGTGTTGTGAAGTGAGATTTTGAGTGAAAGAGTGCTGTTGTGAAATGAGATTTTGAGTGAAAGAGTGCGTGTTGTGAAATGAGATTTTGAGTGAAAGAGTGCGTGTTGTGATGTACAGTAGAACACGAGTTGTTATAAAAAGACACCGTGTCAATGGTGCAACATGCTGGCACACTTGACATATAGAAATGCTGGAAAGAATTCCAGATGAACCGAAACCAGGGAGATTTAAGCGAGGAGTACAACCAGGTGCGGAGCTCACCTCGTTACACTTTCACTAATAACCGCAGTACGTCACGTCATTAGCCTGGTCACGTGCTTGCATGTTTGATGAAGCCAAGCACCTGTTGTTTATTACTCACCCTCGCTTTCTCGTGAGAACCGCCTGACCAGGACTTGAACGAGCCGTTCAGCTGTCGGCGTATTTACAGTAAAAGCTATTCCCTAAAGCTAATTTTTAACCTAATTATTAACCATCCCCATTTCTAGCACCACATCGTGTTTATCGTGTGATAACAGTCGTCTGATAATTATCCATAGTTATAGCACCATTGTTTGGTAATCTCGCAGATGAAGGACTGGCTAGTGATTGCACAAGCCTGCAAGACCAGGTGGTGGGGGCAACTGGCCGAGTTATTTGATGAATGAATACGTTACATGAATCATACAGTACTAATATAATACACTGAGTTCATACACAATTAATGGGAATATGTCCATGGAGGCGTTGTAACAGAAACATGTGAAGGCTCTGTGTATCCTAAAGAGAAATCTAGTTGTGCATTATCAACTAGATTAGAGGTCAGCATGGCGCTCGCTCTTAAACTTCCGGTGCGCGGATGCTGAGGTAGCGGGTTCAACGCCTACACCGGTCAGTTGAACTAAAACTGTGACGATCATCCTTGACTTGGGGACGTAAGTTACAAGTACCTCCGAAGCCGAAGTGGGTTCACCTGATGGCAAAGGACGCTGGTAATAGGGAAGGCAAGGGAAAGTAACAGCACGTGCATGGACAAAGCTTGAGCTCAAAGCGAGTGAGCGAAGAGAAAAATATCAGCTACAGGCAGGGGCAGATGGTTGCTGGAGTCAGGGGCAGATGGTTGCTGGAGGCAGGGGCAGATGGTTGCTGGAGTCAGGGGCAGATGGTTGCTGGAGTCAGTGGCAGATGGTTGCTGGAGTCAGGGGCAGATGGTTGCTGGAGGCAGGGGCAGATGGTTGCTGGAGTCAGGGGCAGATGGTTGCTGGAGTCAGGGGCAGATGGTTGCTGGAGACAGGGGCAGATGGTTGCTGGAGTCAGGGGCAGATGGTTGCTGGAGTCAGGGGCAGATGGTTGCTGGAGTCAGGGGCAGATGGTTGCTGGAGTCAGGGGCAGATGGTTGCTGGAGGCAAGGGCAGATGGTTGCTGGAGTCAGGGGCAGATGGTTGCTGGAGTCAGGGGCAGATGGTTGCTGGAGTCAGGGGCAGATGGTTGCTGGAGGCAGGGGCAGATGGTTGCTGGAGTCAGGGGCAGATGGTTGCTGGGGTCAGGGGCAGATGGTTGCTGGAGTCAGGGGCATATGGTTGCTGGAGGCAGGGGCAGATGGTTGCTGGAGTCAGGGGCAGATGGTTGCTGGAGGCAGGGGCAGATGGTTGCTGGAGTCAGGGTCAGATGGTTGCTGGAGTCAGGGGCAGATGGTTGCTGGAGGCAGGGGCAGATGGTTGCTGGAGTCAGGGGCAGATGGTTGCTGGAGTCAGTGGCAGATGGTTGCTGGAGTCAGGGGCAGATGGTTGCTGGAGTCAGGGGCAGATGGTTGCTGGAGACAGGGGCAGATGGTTGCTGGTGTCAGGGGCAGATGGTTGCTGGAGGCAGGGGCAGATGGTTGCTGGAGTCAGGGGCAGATTGTTGCTGGAGACAGGGGCAGATGGTTGCTGGAGTCAGGGGCAGATGGTTGCTGGAGACAGGGGCAGATGGTTGCTGGAGGCAGGGGCAGATGGTTGCTGGAGTCAGGGGCAGATGGTTGCTGGAGTCAGGGGCAGATGGTTGCTGGAGTCAGGGGCAGATGGTTGCTGGAGTCAGGGGCAGATGGTTGCTGGAGTCAGGGGCAGATGGTTGCTGGAGTCAGGGGCAGATGGTTGCTGGAGTCAGGGGCAGATGGTTGCTGGAGTCAGGGGCAGATGGTTGCTGGAGTCAGGGGCAGATGGTTGCTGGAGACAGGGGCAGATGGTTGCTGTAATCAGTGGCAGATGGTTGCTGGAGTCAGGGGCAGATGGTTGCTGGAGTCAGGGGCAGATGGTTGCTGGAGTCAGTGGCAGATGGTTGCTGGAGGCAGGGGCAGATGTTTGCTGGAGTCAGTGGCAGATGTTTGCTGGAATCAGGGACAGATGGTTGCTGGAGTCAGGGGCAGATGGTTGCTGGAGTCAGTGGCAGATGGTTGCTGGAGTCAGTGGCAGATGGTTGCTGGAGTCAGGGGCAGATGGTTGCTGGAGTCAGAGGCAGATGGTTGCTGGAGTCAGGGGCAGATTGTTGCTGGAGTCAGTGGCAGATGGTTGCTGGAGTCAGGGGCAGATGGTAGCTGGAGTCAGGGGCAGATGGTAGCTGGAGTCAGGGGCAGATGGTTGCTGGAGTCAGGGGCAGATTGTTGCTGGAGTCAGGGGCAAAGGGTTGCTGGAGTCAGGGGCAGATGGTTGCTGGAGTCAGGGGCAGATGTTTTCTGGAGTCAGGGGCAGATGGTTGCTGGAGTCAGTGACAGATGGTTGCTGGAGTCAGTGGCAGATGGTTGCTGGAGTCAGGGGCAAAGGGTTGCTGGAGTCAGTGGCAGATGGTTGCTGGAGGCAGGGGCAGATGGTTGCTGGGGTCAGTGACAGATGGTTGCTGTAATCAGGGGCAGATGGTTGCTGGAGTCAGGGGCAGATGGTTGCTGGAGGCAGGGGCAGATGGTTGCTGGAGGCAGGGGCAGATGGTTGCTGGAGGCAGGGGCAGATGGTTGCTGGAATCAGTGGCAGATGGTTGCTGGAGTCAGTGGCAGATGGTTGCTGGAGTCAGGGGCAGATGGTTGCTGGAGGCAGGGGCAGATGGTTGCTGGAGTCAGTGACAGATGGTTGCTGGAGTCAGTGGCAGATGGTTGCTGGAGTCAGGGGCAAAGGGTTGCTGGAGTCAGTGGCAGATGGTTGCTGGAGGCAGGGGCAGATGGTTGCTGGGGTCAGGGGCAGATGGTTGCTGTAATCAGGGGCAGATGGTTGCTGGAGTCAGGGGCAGATGGTTGCTGGAGGCAGGGGCAGATGGTTGCTGGAGGCAGAGGCAGATGGTTGCTGGAGGCAGGGGCAGATGGTTGCTGGAGGCAGGGGCAGATGGTTGCCGGAGTCAGGGGCAGATGGTTGCTGGAGTCAGTGGCAGATGGTTGCTGGAGTCAGGGGCAGATGGTTGCTGGAGTCAGGGGCAGATGGTTGCTGGAGACAGGGGCAGATGGTTGCTGGTGTCAGGGGCAGATGGTTGCTGGAGGCAGGGGCAGATGGTTGC
This sequence comes from Cepaea hortensis, assembly GCA_963921405.1. Lineage (NCBI taxonomy): Eukaryota > Metazoa > Mollusca > Gastropoda > Stylommatophora > Helicidae > Cepaea > Cepaea hortensis. The sequence goes on along the minus strand of OY992880.1, from coordinate 134,000,384 downwards.
TGGAGTCAGGGGCAGATGGTTGCTGGAGTCAGGGGCAGATTGTTGCTGGAGACAGGGGCAGATGGTTGCTGGAGTCAGGGGCAGATGGTTGCTGGAGACAGGGGCAGATGGTTGCTGGAGGCAGGGGCAGATGGTTGCTGGAGTCAAGGGCAGATGGTTGCTGGAGTCAGGGGCAGATGGTTGCTGGAGTCAGGGGCAGATGGTTGCTGGAGTCAGGGGCAGATGGTTGCTAGAGTTAGTGGCAGATGGTTGCTGGAGTCAGGGGCAGATGGTTGCTGGAGTCAGGGGCAGATGGTTGCTGGAGTCAGGGGCAGATGGTTGCTGGAGTCAGGGGCAGATGGTTGCTGGAGACAGGGGCAGATGGTTGCTGTAATCAGTGGCAGATGGTTGCTGGAGTCAGGGGCAGATGGTTGCTGGAGTCAGGGGCAGATGGTTGCTGGAGTCAGTGGCAGATGGTTGCTGGAGGCAGGGGCAGATGTTTGCTGGAGTCAGTGGCAGATGTTTGCTGGAATCAGGGACAGATGGTTGCTGGAGTCAGGGGCAGATGGTTGCTGGAGTCAGTGGCAGATGGTTGCTGGAGTCAGTGGCAGATGGTTGCTGGAGTCAGGGGCAGATGGTTGCTGGAGTCAGAGGCAGATGGTTGCTGGAGTCAGGGGCAGATTGTTGCTGGAGTCAGTGGCAGATGGTTGATGGAGTCAGGGGCAGATGGTAGCTGGAGTCAGGGGCAGATGGTAGCTGGAGTCAGGGGCAGATGGTTGCTGGAGTCAGGGGCAGATTGTTGCTGGAGTCAGGGGCAAAGGGTTGCTGGAGTCAGGGGCAGATGGTTGCTGGAGTCAGGGGCAGATGTTTTCTGGAGTCAGGGGCAGATGGTTGCTGGAGTCAGTGACAGATGGTTGCTGGAGTCAGTGGCAGATGGTTGCTGGAGTCAGGGGCAAAGGGTTGCTGGAGTCAGTGGCAGATGGTTGCTGGAGGCAGGGGCAGATGGTTGCTGGGGTCAGGGGCAGATGGTTGCTGTAATCAGGGGCAGATGGTTGCTGTAATCAGGGGCAGATGGTTGCTGGAGTCAGGGGCAGATGGTTGCTGGAGGCAGGGGCAGATGGTTGCTGGAGGCAGGGGCAGATGGTTGCTGGAATCAGTGGCAGATGGTTGCTGGAGTCAGTGGCAGATGGTTGCTGGAGTCAGGGGCAGATGGTTGCTGGAGGCAGGGGCAGATGGTTGCTGGAGTCAGTGACAGATGGTTGCTGGAGTCAGTGGCAGATGGTTGCTGGAGTCAGGGGCAAAGGGTTGCTGGAGTCAGTGGCAGATGGTTGCTGGAGGCAGGGGCAGATGGTTGCTGGGGTCAGGGGCAGATGGTTGCTGTAATCAGGGGCAGATGGTTGCTGGAGTCAGGGGCAGATGGTTGCTGGAGGCAGGGGCAGATGGTTGCTGGAGGCAGGGGCAGATGGTTGCTGGAGGCAGGGGCAGATGGTTGCTGGAATCAGTGGCAGATGGTTGCTGGAGTCAGTTGCAGATGGTTGCTGGAGTCAGGGGCAGATGGCTGTTGCTGGAGGCAGGGGCAGATGGTTGCTGGAGTCAATGGCAGATGGTTGCTGGAGTCAGTGGCAGATTGTTGCTGGAGTCAGGGGCAGATGGTTGCTGGGGTTAGGGGCAGATGGTTGCTGGGGTCAGGGGCAGATGGTTGCTGGGGTCAGGGGCAGATGGTTGCTGGAGGCAGAGGCAGATGGTTGCTGGAATCAGTGGCAGATGGTTGCTGGAGTCAGGGGCAGATGGTTGCTGGAGGCAGGGGCAGATGGTTGCTGGAGGCAGGGGCAGATGGTTGCTGGAGTCAATGGCAGATGGTTGCTGGAGTCAGTGGCAGATTGATGCTGGAGTCAGGGGCAGATGGTTGCTGGAGTTAGGGGCAGATGGTTGCTGGAGTCAGGGGCAGATGGTTGCTGGAGACAGGGGCAGATGGTTGCTGTAATCAGGGGCAGATGGTTGCTGGAGTCAGGGGCAGATGGTTGCTGGAGTCAGTGGCAGATGGTTGCTGGAGTCAGTGGCAGATGGTTGCTGGAGTCAGGGGCAGATGGTTGCTGGAGGCAGGGGCAGATGGTTGCTGGAGGCAGGGGCAGATGGTTGCTGGAGGCAGGGGCAGATGGTTGCTGGAATCAGTGGCAGATGGTTGCTGGAGTCAGTTGCAGATGGTTGCTGGAGTCAGGGGCAGATGGCTGTTGCTGGAGGCAGGGGCAGATGGTTGCTGGAGTCAATGGCAGATGGTTGCTGGAGTCAGTGGCAGATTGTTGCTGGAGTCAGGGGCAGATGGTTGCTGGGGTTAGGGGCAGATGGTTGCTGGGGTCAGGGGCAGATGGTTGCTGGGGTCAGGGGCAGATGGTTGCTGGAGGCAGAGGCAGATGGTTGCTGGAATCAGTGGCAGATGGTTGCTGGAGTCAGGGGCAGATGGTTGCTGGAGGCAGGGGCAGATGGTTGCTGGAGGCAGGGGCAGATGGTTGCTGGAGTCAATGGCAGATGGTTGCTGGAGTCAGTGGCAGATTGATGCTGGAGTCAGGGGCAGATGGTTGCTGGAGTTAGGGGCAGATGGTTGCTGGAGTCAGGGGCAGATGGTTGCTGGAGACAGGGGCAGATGGTTGCTGTAATCAGGGGCAGATGGTTGCTGGAGTCAGGGGCAGATGGTTGCTGGAGTCAGTGGCAGATGGTTGCTGGAGTCAGTGGCAGATGGTTGCTGGAGTCAGGGGCAGATGGTTGCTGGGGTCAGGGGCAGATGGTTGCTGGAGTCAGGGGCAGATGGTTGCTGGAGTCAGGGGTAGATGGTTGCTGGAGTCAGGGGCAGATGGTTGCTGGAGTCAGTGGCAGATGGTTGCTGGAGTCAGGGGCAGATGGTTGCTGGAGTCAGGGGCAGATGGTTGCTAGAGTCAGTGGCAGATGGTTGCTGGAGTCAGTGGCAGATGGTTGCTGGAGTCAGGGGCAGATGGTTGCTGGAATCAGGGACAGATGGTTGCTGGAATCAGGGGCAGATCGTTGCTGGAGTCAGTGGCAGATCGTTGCTGGAGTCAGTGGCAGATGGTTGCTGGAGTCAGGGGCAGATGGTTGCTGGAGTCTGTGGGTCTACAGTCTCAAGTGTGAAGATAGCATTGGCAGACATACTCTACACCTGTGGTTCTCAAACCTTTTTTTTTTTTTTACCCATGCACCCCTTTACCATATGTTCAGAACGTCATTCCCCCCTTTCGTATTTTCTCTCTATAAATCTCCCCCCCCCTCCCCGTCCCTACACAGTTTACGTAAAAATGGAAGCTAACTTTAACAACACATACTAGAACAAGACTAGACGTCTACATAAAACGTGATTTGCTGGTCTATTTACGTTACAAAACGAATTTCAGAAGGATGAGAAGCACAGAGTAGTAAAGTATGGAGGGAAAAACAATAAGAAGTAATTGGTTTTTGGATTAACACGATCTTGAAATAATCTTAATTCCCCCTGGAAACCTTAAAATCCCCCCCCCCTCCCTTTCGGGGAATTTCCCACCGGTTGAGAACCACTGCTCTAGAAACCTTTAAAGTTTGTTGTATGGCCTTTACAGGACGCTACAATCAACCTCAGCATTTGTTGGCTGTGATTTACAAAGCCATTCTTACGTTCACTAGTTTGCCATTGTTGTCTGAACTATCGACGCCCTGACCATCAAAATCAACGCATGGCAATCTGCTTTCAAATCGTTTTCAGCGGATGTCGATCCCTCGACTTGTTTGTGTCGATGATAGCAGCTCTGACCGAAGCTTCGAATTTGATATGTACGTTCATTTATTGCTATAGTTCAAGAGGACGAGCTAAACAAGGTCGTTAACACATCCATATCCAATGATTGAAGAGAACTGAGTGAGATTGAGTGAGTGAATATTTTATTATCAATCGATATACATGCGTAGTTTATGTATTAACGAAGCTCGGGGACTTTCTGCAGGTTGAGAAAAACGTGTGCAGCTCGGGATAGATAGCTACAAGGTATAATAACATGTATGATGGAACAGGGCACATGGGAAACCCTTGTATAATAACATGCATAATGAAACAAGGCACACGGGACGCGCTTTAATGTGCAATATAAATATGGGGATATTGTTTACGTGAAGTCATTCAGATATCGAGGGCTTGGATGATGTAGATGGAGAATTGAAGCCAGATTAGAGAGGGAATTGCTCGGGCATATGCCCGGCAGGGGAAATCAGAAAATATTCATAAAGATTGGACAATAAATACATCGTGGACAAGAGAATTTGATTATAGTGTCTTTGTGGCGCGAGCAGTTTTAGATAGGGAGATATTTGGAAGAGAGATTGGAGCAAAGAAGTAAGATAACAACTAAGTGCATAGTGTGATCTTGAAATGTACAGGAGACACGCCGTGTTATCTACGACCAGTAGTGGTTAGCATGGCAGAATGGATAAGCCCGCTCATTCTTAAACATCCGGTGTGTTGATGCTTAGATAGCGGGTTCAACCCCTACACCGGTCAGTTGGACTGAAATGTTGACTTTTCGTCCTTGACTTGTGGACGTAAGTTACAAGTACCTCTGAAGTTGGAGTGGGTTCGCCTGATGGCGAGGAACACTGGTAAAAGGGAAAGTTAATCCAAACGCAAAAATCAGTCCAGTGCATTAAAAGTTGAAGCACACGTATAGACTACCCTTGAGTTCAAAGCGACGAGCAAAAAAATGTACGCCATGTGTGACGGCTATGCATTTATGGAAACCTCCTCGGATGGCGGGGATTATCCATTGTCTGCCCAAGTCTTCCCTTTAGGAAATCGTTAAACTCAATGTCCTGTTGACAAAACACTGGACTAGGAAATCGTTAAACTCAATGTCTTGTTGACAAAATACTGGACTAGGCAATTGTTAAACTCAATGTCCTGTTGACAAAATATTGCAATTTAAAAGCGTTAAACTCAGTGCCCTATTGACAAAACACTGCACCTGGTAATCGTTAAGGGGCCAGGCAGTTGGGCAGATGCTAAAAACAACGTGGTTGTGTTAACTTTTACGAAATCTCGTTTTAGTAGGTGCGGGTGTCTATCATCTGCGATTTCGTAATATATCTTTTAAAAAACGCAACTCCTGGTCCGGACTGTAAAACTAGGTCAGTTATCGCGCCCTTAACCTCACCATCGGTAACCCGGAAATGGTTTCATCATTACACATTACTCTCGGACCATTTACACAGCACTTACACTCAGCACCTAGTTTGTTATCTGCCCCAGAATCTGCCCTGGACATGGAGTCTACGTGGATCACTTGGGTAGGAGATAAATTACCAACCCTACAAATGTCTTAATGGCAGGTCAACTTCTCCATTCATCATTCTCTGGGAGAATTACTATGAACCCAGGGCTAGAGATAACAATCTAGGATTGTCACTTCCTGTCATCTTCATAATACAATTCCCTATCCCCGCTGCACGCTGTCTGTCTAAACCGTTCTGCCGGAATGTGCACAAATGTTGACCAAATAATAAACGGTTCTATCGGTACAGGGCTGTGCCGTGCTATGATACAGAGAGGCGGCCCCATCAGGCGGCACCGTAAGGGTGCTTCATAAGGGGGCATCGTCATCATCATCATCATCATCATCATCATCATCATCATCATCATCATCATCATCAAATGCCCTGTCAGCTGGCGTAGGCGTTCATGGCTCTCCACAGATCTCGGTCTTTGGTTTTCTGGATCACATCTGCTGCTGATATTCCTCCATGCCACCGTCTCAATCCATCCAGCATCATTTCTCATGGTCTGCCTCTGCCTCTCTTCCCCTCGATCTTTCCAGTTGTCACGATGTTTTCCAATGCCTCTCTACTCATCACATAACCAAAGAAAGATGTTTGTCTCTTTCTTATTGTTGTATATAATGTTCTAGTTTCATAACCTGTTTCATGCAGTCGCTGTTAGTTACTCCGGCAGTCCAAGGAATTCGCAACATTCGTCTCAGGAACCACATCTCTGTTGCTTCTAATTTCTTCTTAATTTGTTCATTTACATTCCAAGATTCACTGCCGTACAGTAAAACTGGTTTTATATAGCACTCCAGCACTCTCTTTCTTACATTCAGTGATAGTGACTTATTGCATAAGATACTCTTTATTTTCTGAAATGCGGCTTGTGCTTGCCCTATTCTGCTCTTAATCTCTGTTGTACATCTTCCATCTGATGTTATAAATGCCCCCCCCCCCCTTTGTTTTTTTTCCTCACATATCCTATACAGGACATCGCTGTCAACATCAGCATCTTTCAGCTGATTGTTGATTTCTTGGCAAGATTACGCTCAGTGGTTTGCCATTGCTTTCTGAGCGACCGGCTCACATACCTAATAAGTTATAACAACCCGACGCAGAGAGAACCGTTACCGATTCTCGTAAACGTCACGTTACTCACGAGAGTATACGGGATTAGGCAGAAAGTCGTCTAAAATTTTCCACTTGGTTAAGAATTTTTCATTCCATTTCTATGTCACATTTTGGTGACACCATTTTTTTTTTATATCACCATTATTACTGTTTGCTTGATATTCAAGGGGGTAGTAAGTATTTTGTATTGACAAAAACATGTAAGGGGCGGCAAGGGGGGGGGGGGGGGGGGAGGCATAAGGAGGCAGCATTTTTTATTGACAAAAACATGTAAGGGGCGGCAATTCGAAGACTTGCATCATAATGAGAACATCAACCTCACGGTCCTGTCTCGGTAAAAACTCTATTGTTGGCCATATAGGGGACTAACACAGCATGGCGAAGTAGTTCACTGATTCAGTGCCAAACAAAAGGTAGGTTTGTACCAAGCATGATGAATAATCAAATGAGCAAGTATTATAATGTACATTTACATTCACTGAGCATTGAAATTGCGAAAGATACCACGAAACAAAACAAATCAACAGATAACCATAGTCTGGCGATATATCGTCCTTCTGTCCAAATGGGAGGTCAAATTTGGTGATATAGTATCCTTCGGCAATCAGCGAAGCCGACAGAACGGTGTGGGTTCAATTACTGATTCCTTTATTCGGGTCATAAGTGCACTTTTTTTAGGAGACGGGCGTTGCAGGTTGCTGCCAATTTCGTGCTTTGTGGGACGCTTTCGGCACAACAGTGACTCGTACTTTCATCACCAACACAACAAGTGACTCTTACTTTCATCAGCCTTAGAACAGGTGACTCTTACTTTCATCAACCACACAACAGTGACTCTTACTTTCATCAGCCACACAACAAGTGACTCTTACGTTCATCAGCCACACAACAGGTGACTCTTACTTTCATCAGGAACACAACAGGTGACTCTTACTTTCATCAGCCACACACAGGTTACTCTTACGTTCATCAGCCACACAACACGTGACTCTTACTTTCATCAGCCACACAACACGCGACTCTTACTTTCATCAGCCACACAACAGGTGACTCTTACTTTCATCAGCCACACACAGGTGACTCTTACGTTCATCAGCCACACAACACGTGACTCTTACTTTCATCAGCCACACACAGGTGACTCTTACGTTCATCAGCCACACAACACGTGACTCTTACGTTCATCAGCCACACAACACGCGACTCTTACGTTCATCAGCCACACAACACGTGACTCTTACGTTCATCAGTCACACACAGGTGACTCTTACGTTCATCAGCCACACACAGGTGACTCTTACGTTCATCAGCCACACAACACGTGACTCTTACTTTCATCAGCCACACAACACGCGACTCTTACTTTCATCAGCCACACAACACGTGACTCTTACTTTCAACTAACAATTCTTCCATGTAACAGTATCCAACACCCTGAATGCCGTTGTCCTCGTGTTGATCTTGTCCTTCAGGGCGACTGTTCACGCCTGGCGTGACTCCCCTGCTTGCACGAATCTCCCTCACTAAACGTGGCAATTAGTGCTGATGTTTTGTTGTTGCAGCGGCTAGAATGCCGGGCTCTCATTCTGGAGACCCGGGTTCGAATCCTCGGTAAGGTGAGCAGTTTTTTTTTTTTTCTGTCCGAGGCAAAAAGAAAACTCTAACCTGCACAGTTCGCGGCGACTGCACTAGCCATGCGGCCTTAATTCTTCAGGCTCATGACCCCCCCCCCCCCCCCCCCCCCCCCGCCTCCCCCCGCCCCACCCCCTACACCGCCAGGCACTATAGGCAGTAAATGACAGTTTTGTTTATTTTTAAATAGTTTTGTTGGCTTTTCAGGGAGAACCCGGGCAGCCTGGCCCGCCAGGGCCGAAAGGTGAAATTGGACCTGTGGGCTTACCTGGGTTTGATGGCGTGAATGCTTCTAAAGGTGAAATGGTGAGTAGGTGTGGATGATGCACGTGTGTGACTGTAGATAGTTTGCACAAGGACACGCATAATACATTCACACACACAGAGACAACACAGACAGACACGCACAGCCACACACAAATACATATGTTCTGTGTGCTTACATACCAATTGTTAACCAAGGTATCTAACCCACGGTATTTATGTCTAAGTGTATGTTTAAGTTACATCCCTTGTATTTTAATCTTGATTCTGTATCTTTGAACATTGGCATCACCGCACTCTGGCCAAGCGCGTAGATTTTCTTGTCACTTGACAAATGTCCCAAGGTCGTGGTCGTTTCATCAACACACTGGTTGTATAGATGTCGGATCCCTACCCCCCATAACCTATTCTTGCTAGGACTATAAATAAATTCAAATCCAAGTATTCTTGTTTCATCTGTATTGTGTCTTCGACTAGCAGTCGTTCAAAGATTATCTTCAAAATTTCTCCCTTGTTCGTGAGAGTTGCAACTACTGACGCTCTTGAAGTCAACACATCATTTCTCTGATTGCCTCCAACTCCAGCATGACCAGGCAAGTGTATCCAGGCACGTCCTTGTTAGAGAGAGAGAGAGAGAGAGAGAGAGAGAGAGAGAGAGAGAGAGAGAGAGAGAGAGAGAGAGAGAGAGAGAGAGAGAGAGCCCTTTAAACACTTCACATAATTATCAATCTAACTACTACCAATAACCTCATTTCCAGGGCCCACCCGGTCCGCCAGGCCCTCCCGGCCCCCAGGGACCACCAGGTAGAGACGGCCTGCAGGGTCTCCCGGTGAGTATTCCTACGTGGTGTTGTATGTTTTATTCATATTGTTGTCTCCCCTTACATTTCCTTGTCTCCTGACACGAGTAGTAACTGTTGGCTTTATTGACCATTTCTTATAAAGTGTTAATATAGAAACACTATTCTGTACCTCTTCTGCCCTAGGATAAGACACATAACTCACCCAAATTGCCGCTTTATGTTGGGCTACTAGGTTATTGTTTTAGGCCCACTTGTCTTGATCAAACTACATTCCACCCGTGATGTAGACAGCATTAGGTCGGCCACCTTGTCTCTTAGAAACAATTTTGGCTCATGAGCTTTTGACAAGATCTCAACATCGAACAAAACTGGCACACAGACAGCATCATCATCATGTCTGAAAAGGTGAAATACACGGCCACAATAAAACCACTGTGGTGTAGAGAATGCAGTGATGGAAGACATGGTTTCTAGGAGAAGGCAGAGGAGAGGCAGGGGTCTACCAGCATGAAGAAGGGCACGGAACACGGCAGACACCTTGGGTGTTAGGCTGCATAAGGACTTCACATATTCCTGACCACGATATAATGCCACGGTCTGATATGTTCCCTTCCTCGTCTCGTCTCTCCCCCAGCTAATTTCCATACACTTCTGAACATTGACTATAACCCACTTGTATGAAGCTGGGTCGACCCCAGAATCGCACTGGTTGGACAAAATTATCCTCCCATTGCAGGAGATTGAACCCAAACCACGTCTTGGCTGGGACTGCACTAACCACTCTACCCCATTGTCTTCAAATATCAATTAGAACTTTCATTCCCCATATGTCTTGTTAATTGTTATCATACCATAATAATTAGTTTTGAATTGTCTCCTTTTATATTGACTTAAAATAACATTGTCGGTCATTAGCTATGTACTTAAGTCTGTTTCAAATAACGATAACATGTTGTTAGATAAAATAATGTGTTTATCCCTGTATTTCTTCATTTACGTTCCATAGAGGATCATGGACAATGTACCCTTTGTTTGTTTTATATAATTACCTTTTTAAAAATACTATTCCTTATTTGTGAATGTTTGTAGTCATACATTGTGTTGTAATATAAGATATAACAGTTCACAAATCCAGGCCTGCGACATGTTTCTTGGCGGAAGTGACGTCAGAACAGTCTGGAACAACCGGAAATGTTTTAATATTATAATTGTGAAGTTGTAACATATTTCACATTATCTTTCATTATGATTGTGTTATGTTTATAAATGTTTGGTGTTTACTTGTAGTAAATGGAGTAATTTGTTACGGTTTGGTATCAGGAAGTCCCAAATTGTAGCATTGTTTATGGTAAACCGGTGGGCTTCACTGCTGCAAGATTATCCACATATGGCTGTCAATGACAATAATTTCAATATGGTTGTTTGTGTCGAAAGTAATGAAAGAGAAGTATAGTGGACAATGATAGTTACTGTTGTTTCATTATTTACCAAGCTTAGCAGAAATATTAACAGGCTTCATCGCTGTCATCAGATATCTGACAATTCAATAGTTTTACAATCCTATTATCTTAATGCCCCATTGTTATACACACCCATTGTTTTACAATCCCATTATCTAACAGTTCCATTGTTTTACAATCCTATTATCTTATAATCCCATTCTTTTACAATCTCATTATCTTACTATCATATTCTTTACAATCTCATTATCTTACAATCCAATTATTTTAAATCCCATCCTTTTACAATCACCGGCTCCGTGGCCGAGAGGTTAGCAGCTTTCTCCGCTAACTCCGAATACTCTCGTCACGTGACGCGACGAGAATTAGCAGTGGTTCGAATCGCAAAAGTGACTTATGAGAGTATGGAGCCGGTCGCTCAGAAAGTCGTGGCGTGCTGATGAGCGTAATCTAGCCTAGGAATCAACATACAGCTGAAAGATGCTGGTGTTGACCGCAATATCCTGAAACAGGATGGAAACGCGGGAAAAAAAAAAAAAAAAAAAATCCTTTTACAATCCCGTTATCTTACAATACCATTAACTTTCAATGCTATTGTTTCACAATCTCATTACCTTATAATATCATTCTTTTATAATTCCATTATCTTATAATCCCATTCTTTTATAACCCCATATCTTACAATTCCTTTATCTTACAATTCTATTATATTTCAATACTTTTGTCTTACACTATCATTATATTTCAATACCAGCATCTGACAATCTCGTTATTTTACAATGACGTTATCCTACAATCACTTTTCTGTCAATAACATTATCTTCAAATCTCATCACACACAGTGCCACTATCTATCACATCATTGTCTACCTTGCCATCATCTAACACTCATTGAGTACAATTTCATTATTTTAAACCCTATTCTCTTACAATCATTAAGTACAATTTCATTGTTTATAATCCCACTCTTTTATAATCATTTAGTTCAATTTCATTGCCTAAAATCCCACGGTCTCACAATAATTGAGTACAATTTCATTGTTTAACATCCCACTCTCTTACAATAATTGAGTATAATTTCATTGTCTACAATCCAAGTTCTTACATTCATTGAGTACTATTTCATTTTCTAACATCCCGTGGGCTTACAATCATTGAGTACAATTTCATTGTCAGAAGTGCCATGGTCTTACAATAATTGATTATAAGTTAATTGTTCAAGATCCCATAACCTCACAATCTCATTGATTACAATTTTAATGTCTAAAATCCCACAGCTTCTTTTGTCCTTTTTTTATACGCCAGTTTTGCATAATAGAATCTCACCAGCTTACAAATGGCGTTGTTAATTGTCTTGCTGTATCATTTTGTATGGCGTATTTATCCACATAAAAGTTATTGACATTTTCATTATCTTATTATTATTATTATTATTATTATTATTATTATTATTATTATTATTATTATTATATTATTATTATGATTATTATTATTATCATGGTATACAGTACCATTATATGCTGTCGACATCTCTTACCATTTCATTATGCACAATCCTGTTGTTTGTAATCTCATTATATTACTTTTTCATGATCTTACTTCATCATCATCCTGTATGACATAAAAGGAGATGTGTTTATCATAGAATGGTACAGACACTCAAAAACCTTACCATACTTGCCAACTAGAGACTCGGAATGAAATAAAGACACACAAGTACAAATGTAGCTTTCAATTTCACAGCCATACAGACGCGAAGACATTATGTCATGATTGTAGGACCCCAATCTAAGGAAGTAGAGTCACACAGTGACATAAAGATACAGAAGCACGATTGCAGCTTTCAGTCTCACAACCACACATGCACGAAGACATCCTGCCATGATTGTACAACCCCAACCATATAACCATCTAACCAAGCATGACCTGATAGCGATGTTTCTCCCACTAACACCCGCTGACTTCAAACATTCACACCCGAGTATGTGACAGGTGGCACTCATGTTGACATAAGAAGATCCTGGACGGCAGTCACAATGATACGTTTATTACAGCCTTGGGCATTGATTGCCACTGATAGAAGTCAGGGGGCAGGAATATAGAACAGAAGGTACAATAGACAACAAGAAGACATGAAAGCTAGAGACACGCCAAGTTTCTATTTGTTGATGTTCCACAATGACGTCGCCTAGCCCAAAGATCAAATGTTGTGCAAGTCTCAGACCTGGTAGAGGGTTGGATTCTGGCTGTCATTACATCCTTCAATTCTATTGTTGTCTAGTGTGTGATTTGTATGTACATCAATGCTTCTGTTTATTTAAGGGCGCATCAGACACGAAGAACTCAGTCATCTTATTAATAATCTTAGAATATAGTGCACCACTTGAAGTGGTTCAAGTATATTGTGCTACACTTGAAGTGGTTAGCATATATTGTGCACCACTTGAAGTGGTTAAAGTACATGTGTGCACCACTTGAAGTGGTTAACTTATATTGTGCACCCCTTGAAGTGGTTACAAGTCGCCTCAAATTTCCTAAACTCCATCTAGAATGGCCCAAGTAAAGTAACATGTATGGCTTGTGTTTAATTCCAGTTTAATTCTGATAATCTGTGTGTTCATCTTTGGTGGAGTGCTCAGTTATAAGTCAACCTAAAGCAGTCAGATTCAAATCATTATTAGAAACTAGAAACCAAAATTTACTTCTTACAATGAGCTTGTGAAAAAAAGGGCCATTTTTATAGCACGTATGCTAACAGTTAATATGGCTAACGTTTTGGAGGTTGCATATACACGGCACAGCTCTACCTGCATGGACTGCATACCCCACCCTGCAGCTTGGTACAGCCGTCTTGTCTGTTGCCCTGAAACTGTAACACTTTAATAATACCTTACTAACAGGGGCCCAGAGGAGAGATCGGTCCACCGGGGTTTGCGGGAATCCCAGGTCGTCTCGGCAGTCAAGGCCCACAGGGGCCTCCCGGGCCTAAGGGAGACGCTGTGCTCAACGGCAAACCAGGTCCACGGGGTCCCCCGGGGCTGCCTGGGCCTCCAGGCCCCATAGTGAGTCTTTTATTGCAAGGGAGACTATCTCATATATTGTTTTTCCACTCAGTTAACGTTCTTGATTGTTATCTTGCCTTCCATTTCATTTCGTAATTTGCCTGTTAAGTCGCGAATGAATTCTTCTGGAAATCAAACATATTTGGTAAAATATTTCATTACAAATAACTAATTCCAAATATAAAGACATTATTTTTCATAAGGTCATTCGTGAGCCAGATTTGAAGAAAATCTGGGGCACAGATCACGTGGTGTGGTCGTCTATTAACATCTGTGCATGGATTTCCAACTCTCTAACCAGAGTGCTTTTCGTTGTCAAGTAACAACTAACAATGCTACACAAAATGGCGCATTACTTGATTTTTTTCGCAAGGCATTCTTGACTTTAACAGCTCTGCATTTGTGCCTCTTGAGCAGCTTGTTCATCCTGTCAATTTGAGATGTCCTTAGATGTGCATGCTTTGATTGTTTGTCCTCTTGTGCCATCCATGTTCATCTTAATTTTATCAGTAACTGTCAGTCAGTTAATAAATGATCAATTGTCAATAAAAGTATTAATTGCTAATAATTGATTACTTGAACTATACACTGTCAGAGAATGAAATATCAACTGTCTGTAACTCAATGAGTGAATGAATGAATCAATCAATCAATCAATTATCACCCCCGACCATACCTAAACATCTCACTTAATCAATCAGCGATGCTTGCCTGGGAAATATGAAGTCACTTAATATTTCGCTCATATAACTTTATCTTGTATGAGTAAATAAATGAATGGATAATTGAATATATGAACTTATACTGTCAGTGAATGAATGAATGAATGAATGAATGAATGAATGATCTTATACTGTCAGTGAATGAAATACCAACTGTCAGTGAGTGAATAAATGGATGGATCAATCAATTAATCAATCAAGTAATCAATTAATTATCAACACCTACCATTACCTAAACATTTGACTTAATAAACCAACGTTGGTCTCCTGAGAATATGAATTCACGTACTATGGTTTGTAATGGATCGTTATGTTGATAACTTTCACATACTCGATTCTTTGGTTAGCTTCATACGTTAATACCCCACCCCCACTTCCCTCTCCTCTCCTTCCACGAGTGTTTAAATGTATTCACACATATAACCACAGAAATGTCAGTATTTCTGAAAACCAAGACTGAAAATCTATTACAGGATTCTGTTCCATGCAACATACTGGTATGTTACTACATCTCTGTGTTTTCAAGGTTAAGCTGTAGCCTGTCTTTCCTCTAGCATGGACGTCCGAGTTCAAATCTATCATTAAACAGGACGCTGGTCCTGGTAGAACAAATCCAGCGTGTGTGTGTTTGTGTGTGTGTGTGTGTGTGTGTGGGTGCGTGTGTACGTGCGTCCGTGCGTGTGTGAGTGTATGTGTGTGGTTTGTACAAACTCGATGTCAGTATACAATGTTACTTCCATAGATGCTCAATTTTCCTTTCATACATCATTCGAGGAGAATTTCAGCACTGTGCACGAATTCCTTTCAACCAGCGACGACTCTCATCTGCTATAGCTGTTCCTTGTTGGGTAGCTGTTCTAACCCGTTTACGCAGGGCAGCGACCCTCAAGGTCTGCTCTTTACTATGTTCAGTTGTCGATGTGTTCTTGACTCGAGCAAGGTGCGTACTGGTCTCCCAAGGTTTTCGACCTTATCCGAGAAAATTAAATGTCCTATCGGCTACTTTAGGGTTGAGGGTTGTCTACCTTCCTTATATTATTTCCTGAAAATACTTCAGGTTCACAGGTGGATGAATGAATGAATGAATGAATTATGAAGTGTCAATGAATGAATATATTATCAATTGTGAGTGAATGAATGAATGAATAATGAATGAATCAATGATCAAGCGTCAGTAAATGAATATATTATCGTCTTTGAAGTAAATGAATAAATTAATGAATGAATTATCAAGTCTAAATGAATGAACTACTAAATGTAAATGAATTAATGAAACAATCAATTATCAAGAATAAATGAATTATTCAATGTCAATGAATGAATGAATTGTCAAATTATTGAATGTGCATAACTAAATGAATGACCAATTATAACTGAATGAATGAATGGAATATCAAGAACCAACACATGAATGAATTATCCAACGCCAACGAATGCATAAATGCATGAATTAATTACCAGGTGTCAATGAATCAACGAACACATTATCAGCTGTCAATGAGTGAATAAATAACACGTCAACAGTCAATGAATGAATGTATTAAATCAAGTATCATCATCACAGCACTAGCAACATTCCCACAAGTAGTCTGTCAGCTTCAACAGCAGCCAACAAAGAATGCTCCAGTTTAATGGTACCCACAGCAGCCTGTTTAAACGGCCGACGGCATTTTCCCTGTAAGTTCTAAGTATATCACTCTCACGGGGTCAGTCTCTACAGAAGTGCGTAGTTTGGACTTTACACTGCATCACGGGGAAGTCTGAGAGAATGAATGAATGAATGAATAAATGAATGAATGAATGAATGAATGAACTAGTGAATGAATGAATGAATGAATTATCAATAGTCAACGAATAAGTGAGTTATCAACAGCCAATGAATACAATGAAAAAAAAAAGTCTTAAAAGTTGAGACGATCGATTTCATTGCACCGGGTTTTATCCCATATGGCTCAATCACTTTCCGCAGGGCGGCCTGCCAAAAGCTTCGTACAAAGCACGAACATCGTAGCTCCAGCGACGACCCCCAGGAGTTCCGAGAAAAATGCCCTCGTGAACCGAAAGGCAATGAATGAACGATTGAACGAATTATCGACAGTCAATGAATGAATGGCTGATCAACAGTTAATGAATGAATGAATGACTTATCAACAGTCAATGAATGAATGACTTATCAACAGTCAGTGAATGAATAAATTATCAACAGTAAATGAATGAACGGATTATCGATAGTCAATGAATGAAAGACTTATCAACAGTAAATGAATGAATGATTGAATGAATTATCGATAGTAAATGAATGAATGACTTGTCAGTAGTCAATGACTGGATAAATCATCAACTATCAATGATTGAATGACTGAATTCTCAACTGTTATTGAATGAATGAATGCATGAATGAATGAATGAATGAATGAATGGATGAAATATCACTCGACGTTGGATGCGTTTTACTGTAATCGATTACGGGTCATGTATTTGATCGACACGTTAATAAAAGCTATCCTTTGTCCTAAAAAGTCAATCAAGGTGAAAGTGTGAAGTTTATGTTGGAAATGGCGAGTCGAGTGCAGTATAATGTCCAGAACACAAGCCTTAGGTCGAGATCATGGTCCGATGAGACTGATTCTAGGAAATCATTGCGTCATAATTATGTCCACAGGGGGAGAAAGGAGATAGAGGAGAGCGAGGCCTTGGCTATGAAGCTTCGGGGAATTTTCCTACAGGCTTCATACAGGGCCCGCCAGGACCGCCTGGGAGTCCCGGGCGACCTGGGAAAAAGGTGAGGGTCGTTCCTTGACCTCTGCTCAGATTTGACAACTTTGGCCGGAGTTAACCTAAATTATTTGCAGTAGCGCATCTGTGCAGTGTTCTATGCATGTAAAATGTTCTATAAATTTGACACGTTCTATAAGTGTTAAATGTGATATTTTGTGTTCATTTTTGTAAACCTGTTTGAAGTGAGATCTTTAACCTAATCTTTATACACACTTGTAACGCGTATTGAAGTCAGATCTTTTACCCAGACTGTATATGCTAGCATGGGGAACTAAAGAGGACAGAGGTATCATACTTGTAAAAATACAGACATGTAATTAAATATTGTAGACACATGGTCCATATAAGAATTCATGACAACTAAACTTGTCCTTGTTACTAATGTGAACTGTAAAAGTTCATCACAAATATCACCTATTTTATTATCCCCCTTAACGGTTTGTAATAGCTGGCATGACCATTAAAGTAATGTAAATTACAAGTAATATTTAACATGTAACTCTGGTATTTTAACCATGAAAAATTACGTTGTATTATTTATGGTAATTGTGGAGTTTTAAACTGTGCGCCAAAGGTTATATATATATATATATATATATATATATATATATATATATATATATATATATATATATATATATATGTGTGTGTGTGTGTGTTTGTGTGTATGTTTTCCGGAGTTGTATTGAAATAGTGCCAAGTGATTAAAGATCTCACTGCTATTAAACATACTTTGCTGCAGTCACGCAATTCTCAGTATTAAACGTAAAGATAATTACCTTTGAAAGGCAAACATTGTGCCACAATAAGTCACGAAACAATAGAAACAATATACATTTCTTGCTGACTGTAGCGAGGTATGTTTACTTACTGAGAGCACCTCAAGTGACTGCAGCAAAAGAAGTATCCTTCATTTAAAGTATGTCAAAATTTGCAAGTTTGAATTGATTAATTTGGTGAAAAGGTGTTTACATTATAATAATGTTAAACGTGTAATTGAATCGTTAAGAAAAACCTATCCACTTATTTTGGTCATACTTTTGTTCCAATAAACAAAGCCAAAACGCACGTGCCGTTTGGAGGTGAAGGACATTAGTACAGTTAAGAAGAAATCTCGCTCGGAGAGGACCCTGGTGGGATGTGATGGTCGGGAGGTAGATCAAACTGCTTCTATTCATCAACATTGTGGTTATAGTTTCGATGTGAAATGCATGTGAAATATCTAAAGTATATAGATCGTAGTGATTTTCACTAGAAATTGCTGTAGTTCTTGAATGTTCTCAGTACATATGACTGTTTGATGTATAGACGTTGTAACTGTGTTTATGGAAATATATAGGAATTTCTCGTTTCACAGTTTATCTGATCGTACATTGCTGTGAAGTATAGTAGCAGTTATCATCACAGACCAGGGACAACATAGAAGTATTCATGAACGACGCGCTTCGTGAACAACCAGCATTCCTACATCGGCCATCGGCTCAGTTCTCATGGAAACAGGCAGCGCGTGAAAGAATCCCGTGTGTTATAACTAGTTAATGGTTGTACATAAAAATAGGATCATTGGTTATTGTCTTCTGTGATTTATGAACAGTCCGGACTCGAATAGGTCACTCTTTCGCTGACATCATGACGTGGGGATTCTACCAGAAATATAATTGTGCGCCCCACAGCTTTGATCTTTATTATTTTGTTTGCCTCGCAATGGCAAACTACTGAATGTAAACTTGCCAAGAAATCATAAACAACCAAAACAATGCTGGGGTTGACTGCGACGTCCTGTAAAAGATATGAACTAACTTTTCTCTTTCCGTACTGAATGTGGAACACCTTGGAAGGGTGGTCTGTAACGGGTGTTAAATGTTTGCGGTATAATTGTTGTAGAGGAGAGAAATGCCAACATGAGCTCCTAACTCCGGGTAGGGAAATCCTAACTGTTTATCCACGTGGTAGAGAATGGGAAACACACAAGTTATGAGTCAATATCTCTGTTGTTGTGCAGCGCAGGATTCTCACTTGTCCCTACAGTCGGAAATAGATGTCGACGGTAGAAGTAAATGACCCCAATGCGATTATGGAAGTCAAGGGGAAATCACAGCTTTATCTTCCCAAGAAATCACACTAAGCACCAGGGATCTTAGGAGAATCATGAACGCATACGCCATTCGGCAGCGCATTTGATAATGATTAGGATCTCCGTAGCGTAGTGGTTAGAATGTATGCCTCCCGTTCCGATTGTTATGGGTTGGATTCCGGCTTCGTCATTCGGTTCCCGGGGACAGTTTTCTTAGAGACTCTTGGGGTCGTCGCTGGAGCTACAGAATTCTTGTTTTGTGAGACGTTTTCGACAGGCCTCCCTGCGGAAAGAGACCGAGCCATATGGGGTAAAACAATGTGCAGTGAAGTCGACCCTCTCGCCTTGAAACCCTTGAAAACTGCCGATGGCAGTGACAGGTGTTGCAGAACCCTTCCAGCTATTGACATTGTTTGTTGAGTAGTTGCTGTTACAGCTTCCACGAGGTTCTAATTGTATCTTTTGTCGGCGATTCAGAGAGTGTGTTTTTGTTGTTTTTGTTATAGATCAAACGGCTCCAGGACGTCCTCCACGCCCCCACCCCATCCCCGCCTAATACCATGTAGTTACAAGTATACATGCAAGTGTTCATCAACTGTTGTACTGTCCAATATATTATCTCAGCCGAGATCGGTTGATGAACAATGTCCTGAAATCTTCACAGGGGTCATGTTTGACAGTCACATAAGGAAATGCGGACACTCCAGAGTGAGCTGCGGTCCGAGTCCGTTCTACTGCATGTTCCGTAAAATGATTTATTTCTGAAATCTGAAAATCGTGTTCTGGTGTTTCTTGATGAGAAGCTTTTTCCTATGTTTGGAGTTAGACCTGGGCGTATATCTGTATGAAGCGAAACATTTTTAATAAAAAGTATGTCTTGTGATGAATGCAGATTCAGTGGTACAGATTACTTGAAATGCCGTTGTAACGGTCGTATGTGTTTGTATTCTCCATTGTGAGCTGGCCATACTATAGCAACCAATGGCTATGTATCCCGTTGTCCTACCTCTCTCGGTGTCTGTCTGCCTGCCTGCCTGCCTGCCTGCCTGTCTGTCTGTCTTTCTGTCTGTCTGTCTGTCTGTCTGTCTGTCTGTCGCTATCTCTATCTTTGTTTTGTTTCTCTCTCTCTCTCTCTCTCTCTCTCTCTCTCTCTCTCTCTCTCTCTCTCTCTCTCTCTCTCTCTCTCTCTCTCTCTCTCTCTCTCTCTCTCCACATCTCGCAGTCTTCAAGACATACCCCAAATGGCGTAAGCGTTCAGACTTACCTCCGATTTCGGCCCCGTATGCTTCGGTGTGATTTCGTAAGGAGATAATGTTATGGTTTTCACCTTGACTTCCACAATCGCTCTGGGGTCTTTAACTTCTGCCGTCGACACATCTCGCAATCTTCAAGAAGTCTCTGCGGACACATTTCAGCGTCACGATGACCGTCTGTCGAGACCTTTCTGTCGTTGTCTGTCCCTGTCTTCCTCCGTTTTTCATAAATCTGTCCAGATACAAAATATTCCATTTTGTTCTCTTCTCATTTTGCTGTCAAAATATGAGGACTGCCTCTTTTTGATGTTTCTGATGACTTGTTTTTTTTGTGTCTTAACATCGTTCTGATGATTGTGATAAATTGTCTTTATATCTTATCCTCGTACTGATGTTTGGGGTACGTTGCCTTTATGTCTTAACCGCTTTTTCATGTTTGTGATAAGTTATCTATATGTCTTAGCCTCTTTATGATGATTGTGATAAATTGCCTATGTAAAGTAAGAGACCGACCTATACGTTTACAATGAAAGAAGTACCGGTTCTGATGCGGCTACACAGACCTGTGATGTCTTTTACATGCGAACATATAATGGAACAATCACAGAGTGTTCATAAACAATTTATGTCTCATTCTGTTTCAGATCATTTAAACTCGTAGATGTGTGTGTGTGTGTGTGTGTGTGTGTGTGTGTGTGTGTGTGTGTGTGTGTGTGTGTGTGTGCGCGCGCGTGCGCGCGCGTGTGAGTGGGTGTGGGGAAGGAAAAAGACAGAGAGAGGAGGGATAGGGTTGCACGGATATCATCACTCATCTCCCTGAGATGATCTCTCCTCTCCAAACTATTGTATCAGCTTCGATGTCGACTAACCTCCCATGCTTCCAGATTGTTGGCACGAACACTCTAGAACCATCTACAGACTTATGCTAACTCTAACATGTTGTACTAACCAGCGCTAACATCATCATACTATACAGTAACTAACTGAATGAACGAGAATCACGCGAGACTGACCACACCACCTGACGCCTACTGAATCCTGCTTGTCAGATTGTTATTAACTCATTCACTGCCTAATTAGTTTAGTGTCTGTGCTGAGTTTGGTCTTGCGGGCTGGCTTTTTCACGTCTAGAAAGTTACAGCAGCCTAATGTGGACTAATGCTACCAACACAATCACGTGTGGATTGCTTCTACACAAGGCGAAATATATACACTTTGAGAGATAACATATACTGTCAGATGTCGCTTGGTTGCTTTAAGAAGTACAATTATACATGACACGCTGGGTTGTATACATGACACACGGAGTTGTACATATGACACACTGAGTTGTACACATGACACACTGGGTTGTACACATGACACACGGTGGGGTACACGTGACACACGGAGTGTTACACACAAAGAATGGGGGGGGGGGGGGACACATGACGCTTTGAGTTGTGCAAGTGTAGAATAGCCAATAACCAGTGATACGTTGGGTGGTGCACTTGATGGATAGTCAAACACGCATGTCACGTTGAGAGGCGCACGTGAAGAATAACCAGTGGCACGATGAAGAATGACGAATGACTCGTTGAGGGGTACACGTGAAACAATGATAGTAACTCAACAACCGTTGTGTATCACACATAAAGAATAACCAGTCACTCAAGATCCGTTGAGTATCATGTAAAAGGAATAGTCAATCACACAAGAAACGTAGAGTATCCATCCACCCATCATGTGTCATGCCGATAAGCTTGGGCGGTCGGGTTTTGCCATCTCACTCGATCGCCAGAGTCGTGGATTAGCTACTTATTTCTGTCTCGACCATACCACGTGGCCAAGCCATCCAGGTATTTACTTCTCGGTCTTCCCCTTGGTCTCTTCCCTTCGATCTTCGTTGAGTATCACACATGAAGAATAGCCAATCGCACAGATCCGTTGAGTATCACACATAAAGAATAGCAAGTCACAATGTATCCATTGAGTATCACACATAAAGAATAACCAATCACACAATATCCGTTGAGTGTCACACATGAAGAATAGCAAATCACACATGAACAACTGCCAATCACACATGACGAATAGCCAGTAATACTTGACACTCTGAGTGACACACATGAAGAATACTCAACCACACATTCTACGTTGCTTTGGAATTAAAGGAACTAATTGTAACTTAGTTGCTTTGTCTAACTCGCAGTGAGATTTCTGAGATTACTATCATTAGACTAACCAGCGAGGACATCCTCAAACTCCTGTACCAACTAACTACTAAACTACTAAACTATATGTCACGCTTCTGTGTGCTCACAACTGTAATTTTGTGTTGTGTTGTTATTAACACTTGGACAAAATGTTTTTTGGGGATTAAGCTAGTCCACTCCCTTAATTTTGTTTGTATAATTTCTTCAATAGTAAATTCTTAATTGGGTGGGTGTTTTTAGGATTAAGTTAGCCTGTTCTCGTAATGTTGTTTATATACATTTTTTTAATATTACATTTTTAATTGGGTGAGTGTTTATTAGTAAATACTTTATTTAAGTGAATGTATGTTCTCCAACAGACTTTATGTAAATTGCAAGAAATGCAGATCTGATTTCCCAGCTTACCCGACAAAATGTTATTTAAATGAATCGTATTCTTCATTAGAGCATATTCTCTCTCCAACCGACCCCAAGAAATGTACTTTACATCAGTCTATCATTCACAGTGTCTTTCAGTTGCACAAACATTACATCACTTGAGTTGAGTTGAGCTGAGTTGAGTTGAGCTACATTGATCTATCTGTTGTTCCCCACAATACGCACCATAAACAGAGGCTCCGGATCTCGCCGGTGCTACGGGGTGCGTGCTCTGTGTTTGAAATCAGCTACAACGGTTAGCGAAGAAAAAGTGAAGAGAAGAATACACTTGTAGTATATCGAACCAGGCGTTCGAAGCTCAGCTGCGACCGATTTGTGCAGCAGACCGTGTCGTGTTGTGTTATAACGTGCTGGTATGGGAGCCGGTCGTTCAGATAGCAATGGCAAACTACTGAACGTAACACTTGCCTAGTACATCAACAGCAGCTGAAAAATGCTGGTGTTGACTGCAACGTCCCGTAAGGGATACGTATGTGGGATGTGGATTTTAATTCCTGAGAATGATTCGTTAAAATGTCTAGGGGGTATTATTGATTCTCTGTCACTGGTAAGAATGCAGGGTGATCAGGGATATTTACCACAACTCCCAGGAGGAAAGAGTTCCATCCTTGAAACAATGGCATCTGTGTGTAGGTTTCCCTTCCCACTTCATCACCCTTTAAATTAACTATAGATGCTAGAAGGATATTGATTGCTCACAACATATAAACAACCACTTGTTGGACACCACATTTACTTGATGTACACAACACTTTTGGACACACAGTTCAGGTATTAACTCAAGATCTGCAGTTACATATATATATATAGGTGTAATAAACACTATGCATTTTCAGACAGGCATGGGAATGATATGCAGTATTACAACATAGTACCCAGTGACCCCAGAAAAAAAACAAGGTTATTACAAACAACACAACAACCACAAATAGGTTCTGCTAACTTGACTCATTGTACCTAGATAAAATCACATTGGTCTAGGTGCAGAAACCCAACATACATACATTTATTTCTGACACCATGTACAATTCTCATATTTAAAAATAATGAGTGGGTGTCAAAATATTATACATATATGTCATAACATAACCCTTTAGGTGTACACCATTACCATGTAAAACAATCTTTACCCTTTTCCTGTCATTGAAGAAAACCACCCTCATGAAAACAGTTGATACTAATAATTAAATTAATTAATTATAGTGTTCATTTAGGCGTTGCGGATGGGCATTCTTCTCCAGTGCATAGCAGTTAATGTCCATAATTATCCGTGCAGAATTATACTCAGTCATTTTCTACTCACAGTATGTCCACCGAAGTTGGCTGGCGAATGTTTCTAATCCATAATCCAAGAATAGAATTATACATAAGCACATATTCTCTCCATGAGACTGAATTTAAGAATACTCGGTTGCCATTTGGGTTGTGTTCCAATTGAAATTGATGCCTAGGTCTGTCATACTTTCAGGAGATGCAACTTAAGCTCTGCAGAAGGTTCTTCCCTATATCATCTTATCGATGAAAAGATGACGACTGTCCAACAGCTCGGTTTATGTTAACCGTTTCCCAATTTAGTTCAAAAGGCTTTGTCACACACCCGGTTCATGTTGATAGGCCATCCCACACTTGATGATGGGCAGTTAGGCTGACATGGGACCAGCATAGAGTTCTCATTCATTCCATTTCTGTGTAGAACATACAGTGGTGAATCATTCATTTGGTTTCATCTGAAGATTCTGCTGCAGGCATGTAACTGAAGAATATTACTCCACCACATATCCAGGTTTGCAAGCCATCAGGTGATTCCTTTGGTTGCAGGCGTAAAGGCATTTACTCATCTAGCTGCTTTCATATGGTTCTTTTGATGGTGTTCAGGTTTGGGACCTTGAGGTAATCTGGTGTAGTTATGGTTCAGATGTTCTGAAGTTGGTACATTTGTTTGTATTGGCTATAATGTTGTTTCAGTGTCTCTTCCCATTTGTTTGAGTTGGTGTTCATAGCTAGAACTTGGTGTTGCATGGCTGGAACCTTATGTTTGACTTTTGCAGCTGTGAGATGTTCTTTCGAAGACTTATCCATTGTGGATATTAACTTGGTAATCCAACCAACAGTTGAAGGTTACTCACTGTTGTTAGTTTTAGTAACTTGAAGAAGGATTGTCCCAGTTTCACTGACTTGGTTGAATGATGAGGCCATTGGTGATACTTCTCAGAAGTAACGCAAACGATACACTGTTGTCAGTACTCTGATGATCTTCATCTTTGTAGATTATTAGATCTTGAAGTCCATCCTGGATATTCCTACTAAAATAGGACTTAATCACTCACCCAGTCAGTTGTCTTCTAATTTATCTGTTGCTCGCTATGGAGCTATTGAGCGCCGCAGTAAACATTGAGGTATTGCTAGATCCAGACTATGGTTTGGACATTCACTTTATGGCTGTTTACCCAGGATCCAGTGTTAGTGATATAGTCCCACCAAATTCAACCACCACCTGCTTCTCTTCTATAGAAAAGGGATGACAAGAATACAACACTAGCATTAACCTACTGTGTTATGATAAAAGGTTTACAACACAATTACAAACACAAATACAAAACAACAAGGGGAGAAGGGGAAAGGAGTGGGTGTCCATGTTCCACTGTCCCTCATTGCTGAGTTGAGCCATTCTGACTCTTCATAGTGAGTAAGATATTTTCTCACTTATATTTTGTTCTGTTGTTACTGGGACTATTGGATGGGTGAAGTCATTCTGTCCATCCAACATGTTGATATTGTCTCTCTCATTACTTGAAGAGAATAGCCTATACAGAATCCCTGTGGTTTCTAATGCCGCGTCTTCCTTTCGGCACTATAATCATCATTAGGTCAAGACTATTCAACATTGGCTTCTTAAGTACTGACATACATATGTATTCTTACATCAACATCCTCTAATCCCAAGGTGCAACATTAAAATGTATATTCCCACAGTAAAAAGTAACAATCAGAACAGAGAAAATTCTCATACCAAAAAAAAACATACATGTACATTTCTCTGATATTAAGTACATGATACTCATACATAATAATTAATCATAATGATGATGCAGGGAGCCTAGGTTT
This sequence comes from Cepaea hortensis, assembly GCA_963921405.1. Taxonomy (NCBI): domain Eukaryota; kingdom Metazoa; phylum Mollusca; class Gastropoda; order Stylommatophora; family Helicidae; genus Cepaea; species Cepaea hortensis. Next base: position 133,974,199 of record OY992880.1, on the reverse strand, counting down.
TTGAATTATCTTCATGAACTAAAACATCCATTGTTTTCCCCCACTGCGTACAGCACATGAGGATAGTAATCGCTGTGATATGTTTTGCCAATGACTGCTATTATTCGGAGGGTATTTATAAGAATAACTTATGCCGCATGGTCCAGTCTTCTGAATATTGCAAGCAATTTATTCACATCAATCTTCGCTTCTGTTTCTACTACGGTGAGGCGATGCGGAGTGAATCCTATCCGAACATACATTTACATCACGCGTTTAATTGTTCATGAATTTATATTCAAACATGGCCTGTCCCTAACACTATTTTATGAAATGATTATATGTTCAACCTCATATGGAGTGGTTACTAATATGTTAACAAAAGAATGGTACTAAAATTTAGCACTATATTTCCAAGTTACAGATTATAATGTGGCAAAATATTTTATCCCCTGACTAAGTACGAGTCAGGAATATGCGTAATCATTTGTATGTCCCCGCATGGATAAAACACCTTTCTATAGTACATAGATTATTTGCAGATTTCTAAGCATAGATATTGAGATATATTTCACAATGCATAGAAGTTTTTATTCATATGAATATGAAATTGACAGACACTAGTTCTTTACTATGAAGTATGAATCAAGAGTCTTTCCTAAATTGAAAAGAGTTTCTGACATGAGAGTTGATACTCTGTGTACTACAGTACACATACTATTCATAGGTTATAAACACCATTTAGTTAGATATAAGTTCATAATGCCTATACAAGATATTAACATATGGATTTGAAATTGTAAGACATAGGAAAAATTACAGCGTGGCGCCCACCTGTGTTTCCTTAGTAAACATCATCCAGCCTGGTTTAAGAGAATTGTAACTAATTCTTAATTAAACATACTGGTCTAGGTAATACATAAATATATCTTAATATATGTAGATAACATACCAATAGCTTGAAGAGAATCATGGTTTTAAAACAAACTACCTTCTCCCCGAAGGGAAAGGTCGACTTTCTTGCGTGGTGTCTTGACTAGAAATGGCCGCTTCAGTCTTTGTTTTCCCCCTCGCCAGGATTGGCCAGATAAGGGAGAGAAAACAAGCCAAACTAAATTTAGCTGTGCCACGGTCAGTCTATCGCTGTTTTATTTTCTCCTACATTAAGTAAGTTACTTAATCAGTAATTGTAAGGGTTTGTTTATTTTTAAGGGAGTCCATAAATAGGAAAGGGTAGAAACGTTTTTATTATATTACACGCCTCCCCCATTTAAGACATTTATTTCTTTCAGAAATTAAATGGTCAAGAAGTACTCTACAATTTCCGTCTTTACATTGACTCACCTAGTATCCATCCCTTATTACTTTACTACTGCCTTATGTTATATAATCAGAGCCACGTCCATTTTCTTTTAGTCACGACAACTGGCATAACCTTAAAGGATTATTTCTCTTTTAGTGAAAGAGTGTAGCACCCTCTCCACTGTTGTCAGCTATTGTTTGAAATATGAGTGGTTATCTGATAATTTGTTACTTTCCAGTACTGGTTTGTCTGCATCAAACCGACTTTTTGAAGCAATTGAGATATCATCATTAAGCTTGATTTCTCTCTCATTAGATTATCAATCTTGAGATTATGTTAAAACCGACGGTTAATTCTGCGTCTACTGATAGCCTATTAAACTCGCCCGTCTCCCTGTAAGTTAGACGTTTGTTTTTACTATAGATCTGATATTTAAAGGAAGCTAAAGATGGTTCCTGTTGAAATACATTTTCATCCAACACATCATGTGTTTGGGTTATAAGTCGAGTTATGGGATTTTCCGATCAGTTTTGATAACTACTGATTAGAGTGGTGTCCCTTTCTCTTGCGGGTTTACCCGGAGAATCTCGCCTAACATGTAAACAAGGTCCAACTTTTCTAGATTTCCGCTCTGAACCGAATTTTCCGGGGAACATGAATCTATCAGAAATGAAGTAATTCTTAGCTTACTTTCTCTGCTATTCCTTCTAATCGAGATCTATTTTACGCTAGAATCCTTATTAGTAATTCTAACTGATGTGTTTGAGTTTCACTCTGTATTTGTTGCTTTGGTGTTGAATTACGAGCAATTTTGCGTCGCTTGGCGTACATTGATCGTCGTCTGCCTCCCTCCAGGTTTTTAGACTATTTTCAACTTAGCAACATACATTGTTATGTAGGTTCAGACGTATTGTCTCCTACCATATATAATCAGTTCAGTGAGAAGTTAAAAGCCCCTTTTTGTGATTCCTTTGATAGTCTTCCAGACAATCAAGTTGCTGGTTCACTTTCCAGTTATGGATGTGGATTACTAGTCTTAGTAAAATACTGTTACATATGTATATCCCTCTCATACTGGCGTCTCCTGAGTTGTGTCCTCAGGATAACAGGTAAGGTACTCTTAATGTTTCTCTCCAGTTTTGTTTTCATCCGTTTAATACGTGGAAACTCTGGATTTATTTAGATTGACTAAGGTCTATCTTTGAACTGTTATATAATTTACTAGCTGGATTCCTGATTGAAATTCCTACTCTAGTAAATATCAAGCAATTCTTCAGCTATCTGCTCCAATTTGCTTGGTTTTTACACAGCTATATTCCATTTTTCTAGCATGGGTTCACTGTATAAGTTTTAGGCGTTTCCCCTGTCTTCACGTCAAGGAGTTCGTCCTATTTATAAACAGCATCTATTCCAAGAGTTGTTTATTTAATTGTTGCTTTTACTGATTCGTATCAGTTATTTAAGCTAATCTCTGTTAGTCTGGATCTGCTTTCACATATTTAATGCTGGCATAACATCCAAATCAGAACTGAGATGTAGAAATCTGTTTCGTCTTGCGATTGATTTCTGATTCACCTACCTATTAGTAGGCTTCGAGCATTATCTAGAATTTAGTTACTCGGTTAGTTTTAAAGAAAATACAATTGAGTCGCGCGCCTCTATTGTACCACTTATTTTTGCCCTTCTTAATTCTTCCCTTATGAGAATATTAATGTTAGTTAGGCAATTATTGAAATAACTTTATGTAAGCTAATCGCTAACTAAAAGCTGTTTCACTCCTCTTTTTGATGAGGACTACTCATAGTGAATATTTCACTTAATGAGAATTAAACTGTAAATTTCAAAGTTAAGGAGCCAATATCTGAATTGTTCAGTCTCTGACTAGAGACTGGCACAGATTTTTTTCGGTATCTCCTGAAGTTTATTTGAAATTCCAATTTCTTATGTTAATTCTTTAATTATACCTTTTACATACCTATACGGTCTGTTTCCGCTACCATTAATAATGGAATCGGGGTGGATAATTTAAAGAAATACCTTATATTCTGTTGGGTCAGTAAGTGAGTTGATCAGTTTCACTTACATCACCAGGTGAATATTTTGGTTTTGACCCTCATTAACATATGGGTCATCTGAGTTAGTTATTAATAACTACTCATATCACCGGTGGAGTAGAATAAGTGTCGGTATGGCTTTTCTTCCTAAGTTTCCATCATTTATTCACTTTACTTTACTACCGGTGTTGTAGAACATGTTATGTCATATGAAAAAAAGGATTAAATTAGGGTGCCCCTAAATACTGCAAATTCTTACAATATTCCTTCCCTTCCATTAACTATGTCTACATTTTTGCAAGTGGTGGTTTTGGCCTTACCATTAGTTCATTTACTTTAGTTACTGCTATTTTCCCCTGGTTTAATTCATCTCTCAGGTATTATTTACTTTACTTTCCTACTGAATCATCATTTGTTGATTAAATTTTTCCCTTAAAAAAAAATTTATTGGATTTTTAACTTACTGTCCTAATTATCTATAAAATTGTCTATCACTCTCTGCTGCCTTGGTAACTTTTCAATATTACATATTACAAGCAGATCAAGCATGAAAATACAATGATAATCAATGACAAAATAATTAATTAACACATGATTCATATGTAGGAACATAAACCTTATGGATACATAATATAGTAGTGTGTTCATGAGTACACCACTTTTAAACCATTTAAAGAGAATATCAGAGTAGCAGAACCATACCTCAAACGGGAATGACTATGAATTCTAAACATTCACTGAATTACCTATCTTATGTGAGTTTACCATCAATAAGATATAAAATATGAGTTTAAAAAAAAAAATCTCATATCCAACAACCAACTACCTGATGCATCTGCCAGAATCAAGATATTACCTGTGAACAGTTTTGTACCAAAAAAAAAACCTATATTTATCTGAGCCATTATGGGTTCATATAACACTTGACTCAGCTCATACTAATGAGTGATTAGGTCTGTTACTAACACTATAACATTCTGAAGTGACTTGGTTTACCTGCGAGAGGTTTTCCCTGAATTCATATACTCACAATAATACACCAATTGTGATGTTTACCATGAGTTTTAAATTCACGGACTACTCCACTACTAGGTGAAGTCCGTACCGGGCGGGACCACACATGTGGGATGTGGATTTTAATTCCTGAGAATGATTCGTTAAAATGTCTAGGGGGTATTATTGATTCTCTGTCACTGGTAAGAATGCAGGGTGATCAGGGATATTTACCACAACTCCCAGGAGGAAAGAGTTCCATCCTTGAAACAATGGCATCTGTGTGTAGGTTTCCCTTCCCACTTCATCACCCTTTAAATTAACTATAGATGCTAGAAGGATATTGATTGCTCACAACATATAAACAACCACTTGTTGGACACCACATTTACTTGATGTACACAACACTTTTGGACACACAGTTCAGGTATTAACTCAAGATCTGCAGTTACATATATATATATAGGTGTAATAAACACTATGCATTTTCAGACAGGCATGGGAATGATATGCAGTATTACAACATAGTACCCAGTGACCCCAGAAAAAAAACAAGGTTATTACAAACAACACAACAACCACAAATAGGTTCTGCTAACTTGACTCATTGTACCTAGATAAAATCACATTGGTCTAGGTGCAGAAACCCAACATACATACATTTATTTCTGACACCATGTACAATTCTCATATTTAAAAATAATGAGTGGGTGTCAAAATATTATACATATATGTCATAACATAACCCTTTAGGTGTACACCATTACCATGTAAAACAATCTTTACCCTTTTCCTGTCATTGAAGAAAACCACCCTCATGAAAACAGTTGATACTAATAATTAAATTAATTAATTATAGTGTTCATTTAGGCGTTGCGGATGGGCATTCTTCTCCAGTGCATAGCAGTTAATGTCCATAATTATCCGTGCAGAATTATACTCAGTCATTTTCTACTCACAGTATGTCCACCGAAGTTGGCTGGCGAATGTTTCTAATCCATAATCCAAGAATAGAATTATACATAAGCACATATTCTCTCCATGAGACTGAATTTAAGAATACTCGGTTGCCATTTGGGTTGTGTTCCAATTGAAATTGATGCCTAGGTCTGTCATACTTTCAGGAGATGCAACTTAAGCTCTGCAGAAGGTTCTTCCCTATATCATCTTATCGATGAAAAGATGACGACTGTCCAACAGCTCGGTTTATGTTAACCGTTTCCCAATTTAGTTCAAAAGGCTTTGTCACACACCCGGTTCATGTTGATAGGCCATCCCACACTTGATGATGGGCAGTTAGGCTGACATGGGACCAGCATAGAGTTCTCATTCATTCCATTTCTGTGTAGAACATACAGTGGTGAATCATTCATTTGGTTTCATCTGAAGATTCTGCTGCAGGCATGTAACTGAAGAATATTACTCCACCACATATCCAGGTTTGCAAGCCATCAGGTGATTCCTTTGGTTGCAGGCGTAAAGGCATTTACTCATCTAGCTGCTTTCATATGGTTCTTTTGATGGTGTTCAGGTTTGGGACCTTGAGGTAATCTGGTGTAGTTATGGTTCAGATGTTCTGAAGTTGGTACATTTGTTTGTATTGGCTATAATGTTGTTTCAGTGTCTCTTCCCATTTGTTTGAGTTGGTGTTCATAGCTAGAACTTGGTGTTGCATGGCTGGAACCTTATGTTTGACTTTTGCAGCTGTGAGATGTTCTTTCGAAGACTTATCCATTGTGGATATTAACTTGGTAATCCAACCAACAGTTGAAGGTTACTCACTGTTGTTAGTTTTAGTAACTTGAAGAAGGATTGTCCCAGTTTCACTGACTTGGTTGAATGATGAGGCCATTGGTGATACTTCTCAGAAGTAACGCAAACGATACACTGTTGTCAGTACTCTGATGATCTTCATCTTTGTAGATTATTAGATCTTGAAGTCCATCCTGGATATTCCTACTAAAATAGGACTTAATCACTCACCCAGTCAGTTGTCTTCTAATTTATCTGTTGCTCGCTATGGAGCTATTGAGCGCCGCAGTAAACATTGAGGTATTGCTAGATCCAGACTATGGTTTGGACATTCACTTTATGGCTGTTTACCCAGGATCCAGTGTTAGTGATATAGTCCCACCAAATTCAACCACCACCTGCTTCTCTTCTATAGAAAAGGGATGACAAGAATACAACACTAGCATTAACCTACTGTGTTATGATAAAAGGTTTACAACACAATTACAAACACAAATACAAAACAACAAGGGGAGAAGGGGAAAGGAGTGGGTGTCCATGTTCCACTGTCCCTCATTGCTGAGTTGAGCCATTCTGACTCTTCATAGTGAGTAAGATATTTTCTCACTTATATTTTGTTCTGTTGTTACTGGGACTATTGGATGGGTGAAGTCATTCTGTCCATCCAACATGTTGATATTGTCTCTCTCATTACTTGAAGAGAATAGCCTATACAGAATCCCTGTGGTTTCTAATGCCGCGTCTTCCTTTCGGCACTATAATCATCATTAGGTCAAGACTATTCAACATTGGCTTCTTAAGTACTGACATACATATGTATTCTTACATCAACATCCTCTAATCCCAAGGTGCAACATTAAAATGTATATTCCCACAGTAAAAAGTAACAATCAGAACAGAGAAAATTCTCATACCAAAAAAAACCATACATGTACATTTCTCTGATATTAAGTACATGATACTCATACATAATAATTAATCATAATGATGATGCAGGGAGCCTAGGTTTTTGAATTATCTTCATGAACTAAAACATCCATTGTTTTCCCCCACTGCGTACAGCACATGAGGATAGTAATCGCTGTGATATGTTTTGCCAATGACTGCTATTATTCGGAGGGTATTTATAAGAATAACTTATGCCGCATGGTCCAGTCTTCTGAATATTGCAAGCAATTTATTCACATCAATCTTCGCTTCTGTTTCTACTACGGTGAGGCGATGCGGAGTGAATCCTATCCGAACATACATTTACATCACGCGTTTAATTGTTCATGAATTTATATTCAAACATGGCCTGTCCCTAACACTATTTTATGAAATGATTATATGTTCAACCTCATATGGAGTGGTTACTAATCTGTTAACAAAAGAATGGTACTAAAATTTAGCACTATATTTCCAAGTTACAGATTATAATGTGGCAAAATATTTTATCCCCTGACTAAGTACGAGTCAGGAATATGCGTAATCATTTGTATGTCCCCGCATGGATAAAACACCTTTCTATAGTACATAGATTATTTGCAGATTTCTAAGCATAGATATTGAGATATATTTCACAATGCATAGAAGTTTTTATTCATATGAATATGAAATTGACAGACACTAGTTCTTTACTATGAAGTATGAATCAAGAGTCTTTCCTAAATTGAAAAGAGTTTCTGACATGAGAGTTGATACTCTGTGTACTACAGTACACATACTATTCATAGGTTATAAACACCATTTAGTTAGATATAAGTTCATAATGCCTATACAAGATATTAACATATGGATTTGAAATTGTAAGACATAGGAAAAATTACAGCGTGGCGCCCACCTGTGTTTCCTTAGTAAACATCATCCAGCCTGGTTTAAGAGAATTGTAACTAATTCTTAATTAAACATACTGGTCTAGGTAATACATAAATATATCTTAATATATGTAGATAACATACCAATAGCTTGAAGAGAATCATGGTTTTAAAACAAACTACCTTCTCCCCGAAGGGAAAGGTCGACTTTCTTGCGTGGTGTCTTGACTAGAAATGGCCGCTTCAGTCTTTGTTTTCCCCCTCGCCAGGATTGGCCAGATAAGGGAGAGAAAACAAGCCAAACTAAATTTAGCTGTGCCACGGTCAGTCTATCGCTGTTTTATTTTCTCCTACATTAAGTAAGTTACTTAATCAGTAATTGTAAGGGTTTGTTTATTTTTAAGGGAGTCCATAAATAGGAAAGGGTAGAAACGTTTTTATTATATTACAACGTAACAAAATTTATTTAAATCTAATACTTTACCTTTCTTAAAGCTTTATGTCTTTGACAGCTACAACGGCTAGCGAAGAAAACGTGAAGGGAAGAATACACTTGTAGTATATCCAATACTTTACCTTTCTTAAAGCTTCGTGTTTTTCAGTATTTATAGAAAACGCAACTCCTCCTTGGCTGGGCTCAATCAGCCGTGGTAGAACACTGTTTTCTGACCAGAAGGACTCTGTGTGGGGCTAGACTCGTCAAAATGGGTATCATAGAATTGTCAGTGTTTTCTAAATGGGTATCATATGATTTTCATTATTTTTGAAATGGGTACAACATAATTGTCTGTGTTTTCAAAATGGGTACCACATAATTTTAAGTATTTTCTAAACGTTGTTGGAAATGAAACACGGCGAGGAAAGTAGGTTCTGTCGTTGGGATGGAAAGTATTAGTGCTTCACACATTCTAGATTGTGGTATCTGAGGTAGGGTGATCAGTTTCCTTCCACGTCATCTGAAGCGATGTTCAGTTCCATGCCATAGATATGTACTCTCATTTAGCGTTATGTAAATTTTCATCAAAAAACATAATTAATCAGATTCCATGAAAATATATGCTCGTTTCAGCTTATTATAAACTAATTTTCAATAAACTCCCATAAAATGCAACCAATTTAGCGTGTTCTAACACCGATACTCCTTTAAATTCCATTAAAATGTTAAACTTGTTTAGGCCGGATCTAACACTGATATTCATTACATTCCATTTAATAACATCCTTTTAAGAATATGATAAAAGATGATTTAAAACAAATGACATCAAGTTTGTATTTAGTTTCTTGCAATGTCAGTGCTGTTTGTAGATTCCCGACACGTGGAATCGTAAACAACACTGTGCTAGGAATATATTTGCAACAAATTCAGGACACTGAATTCAAGATGAACAAGCTTGTATTTGTTATTATCGTTTCTTCTAATGCATTTGTTTGTTGCTTGCGCATGAGAACACGCATTGATTCTTGTATTCGCAGGGGCAATTGGGCTTGCCGGGACGGACAGGCCCCTTCGGGCCCCCAGGACCAGCCGGTGAGAAGGGGGACAGGGGCGAGAGGGGACAAAGGGTAAATAATCAATACAATTCATGGTTTGGAAAGAAGAGAATGTTTACAGAAAAGTGTGATCCAACCATGTTGTTTATATTTATTAGCATTATTAAATTTAAAGGCACACCAACGGGTATGTACTGTAGGGATGTGTTGCTCTGGGCCCTGAAATTATATCAATTAACTCGGGACAATGTAACAACTGAAGAGGTCGACCTTGTAAGCGATGGACAAAGAAATAACAGAGTCCATGGGGATCTCGATACATGAAGCCCATAAACAGGCACTCTTCCGCTGTTTATGCTTCACCTAGACACCGCATATACAAGAGGAACAAGATGATTTGGGATGATTGTAATGGATTGTACGAATGTCCCCATGTCTCACATATTTGTACGACTGGAAAGTTTACATAGTACTAGATACAGGAGCTGCGAAGATAGATGATCGAGCTGGCAAGGAAGCACTTGTCTAAGATAATAGCTTTCACGGTGATAGGATTCAAGTGTAGTTTTTTTTTTTTTTTTTTTTTTGCATATCCTTTACAGGACATCGCTGTCAACACCAGCATCTTTCAGCTGTATGTTGATTTCTTGGCAAGATTACGCTCAGTAGTTTGCCATTGCTTTCTGAGCGGCCGGCTCACATACCCCGTAAGTTACCGATACGATTTGAACCACTGCTGATTCTCACCGTCATCACGTTACCGACGAGAGTATACGAGATTACGGAGAAAAGTCGCTAACCTATAAGCCACGAAGCCGGCCAAGTGTAGTTAGCGTGTATTCCTGCCTGCTACGTCACGAATGCTTGCCTGCCTGTCCCGAGGTCATGGGTTCAAACTCGCAATAAGGTGGATATTTATAAATTAATCCGGACTCCCAGATTTATTAAACCTAAAATGTGTACCAGAAATTGTCTTGGGAAGAAAGGCGGTCGGTGTGGTAGTAACCACATCACCCATCTAGCGCGGAATGGTGGATACAGAATTGGAGCTAGCACCTTGTGCCAGTATGCTTCAAAGAGTGTAAACTTGGTCCTTAAAGCTTCCTTATTTGGCCATGAAGATTCGAGGAGCGGCTGGCCGAGTGGCTAGAACACCGGACTCTCCTTCGGGAGACCCGGGTTCGATCCCTGGTAAGGTGTGGAATTTTTTTCTGTCGGGGGCAAAAAGAAAATCCTAACCTGCACAGTTCGCGGCGACTGCACTAGCCAGGCGGCCTTAATTCCTCAGGCTCAAAGACCCTTCTGTCATACACAGCAAGGTACTATATTGGCAGTAAATGACAGTTTTGACAGATATGCTGGGGGGGGGGGGGGTGATATTACGTGTAAACTGGGTCCTTAAAGCTTCCTTATATAAGCCATGAAGATATGCTGGAGGACATGATATTACGTGTAAGCTGGGTCCTTAAGGCTTCCTTATATAGGCCATTTTCATCCAGCCTTTTCTTCACAGCTCTTGCAATCCTGGTTGCTTTACAAGTGACTGCACCCTTGCGTAATGATGTACGCCACGAATTTCAGTCTTTGGCAGCAGTCTTCCAAGTGTCGTGATGAATTCCAAAAGCTTTTAGTGAGATCATCAGAGTGAGAATTTGGACGAAGAATGACTTGCGCGATGATTTGGATTAAAGTGAGGAAGAGTTGCGCAATTCGTCGACCTCACTCTCTCGCCTGAGTCCACTGGCAAGAAATGACAATGGTTACAATGGGGTCATACTGATACATTGAATATTAATATATACTTAAAATATATTAAGACACAACATGCATTCTCCATTGAGTTCTTTATTATGATTTCAACAATGATGATTTGCATCGTGATTTTATTCTGTTTATTTGCTAACAAATTATTGATGCATGCGGAATGATTGCTCCCTCTCCACTGCACAGTTGCACAGTCACCTCAGCACTTCACATAAACACATCCTAACTAAAGACACTGCCAGCATTTTCACACCGGGTATTAACCATTTAGAATCAACACATGGAATTCATTGGCAGGGCTTCGTGGGACGCACCACATAGCATAATCGACGCACTCTGAGTTTGTAATAATGCTTTAGTATATTATAGCTGATGCAGTTCAGTGTTCAGCTGATTGATTGACACCGTAACTCCGCGGCTTGTAAACCAGCAGGGGCAAACATGGCGTCACTACATAGCTTGTTATGGTGGTCATATTCATGTCTATACTTGAGACAGTTTAAGTGTCTGGGGGATATTGATGTCTATACTGGAGACAGTTTAAGTGTCTGGGGGATATTGATGTCTATACTGGAGACAGTTTAAGTGTCTGGGGGATATTGATGTCTATACTGGAGACTGTTTAAGTGTCTGGGGGATATTGATGTCTATACTGGAGACAGTTTAAGTGTCTGGGGGATATTGATGTCTATACTGGAGACAGTTTAAGTGTCTGGGGGATATTGATGTCTATACTGGAGACTGTTTAAGTGTCTGGGGGATATTGATGTCTATACTGGAGACAGTTTAAGTGTTTGGGGGATATTAATGTCTATACTTGAGACAGTTTAAGTGTCTGGAGGATATTGATGTCTATACTTGAGACAGTTTAAGTGTCTGGACATTGCTGTCTATACTTTAGACATTTAGAGTAAGTGTTCAGACACCGATATCGATTCTTGAGACAGTTAAAGTAAGTGTTCAGACACCGATGTCTATTCTTGAGACAGTTAAAGTAAGTATCCAGACACCGATGTCCATTCTTGAGACAGTTAAAGTCATTGTCCAGACACTTTCCTCCATTCTTGAGGCAGTTAATGTTCACACATCGATGTCCAATCTTGAGATACTTGATGTTCACTCATCGATGTCCAATCTTGAGATAGTTAATGTTTATTCATCTGTTGTCCATTCTTGAGATAGTTAATGTTCATTCATCCGTTGTTCATTCTTGAGATAGTTGTGTCCATTCATCTATATCCATTTTTGAAATAGTTAATGTTCATTCATCTATGTCCATTCTTGAGATAGTTAATGTCCGTTCATCTATGTCCATTCTTGAGATAGTTAATGTCCATTCATCTATGTCCATTCTTGAGATAGTTAATGTCCATTCATCTGTGTCCATTCTTGAGATAGTTAATGTCCATTCATCTGTGTCTATTCTTGAGATAGTTAATGTCCATTCATCTGTGTCCATTCTTGAGATAGTTAATGTCCATTCATCTGTGTCCATTCTTGAGATAGTTAATGTCCATTCATCTGTGTCCATTCTTGAGATAGTTAATGTCCATTCATCTGTGTCCATTCTTGAGATTGTTAATGTCCATTCATCTGTGTCCATTCGTGAGATAGTTAATGTCCATTCATCTGTGTCCATTCTTGAGATAGTTAATGTCCATTCATCGATGTCCATTCTTGAGATAGTTAATGTCCATACATCTATGTCTATTCTTGAGATAGTTAATGTCCATTCATCTATGTCCATTCTTGAGACAGTTAATGTCCATTCATCTATGTCCATTCTTGAGATAGTTAATGTCCATTCATCTGTGTCCATTATTGAGACAGTTAATGTCCATTCATCTGGTGTCCATTCTTGAGATAGTTAATGTTCATTCATCTATATCCATTCTTGTGATAGTCAATGTCCAGACATCGATGTCCATTCTTGAGATAGTTATGTCCATTCATCTGTTGTCCATTATTGAGACAGCTAATGTCCATTTATCTGGTGTCCATTCTTGAGATAGTTAATGTTCATTCATCTATATCCATTCTTGAGATAGTCAATGTCCAGACATCGATGTCCATTCTTGAGATAGTTATGTCCATTCATCTGTTGTCCATTCTTGAGATAGTTAATGTCCATTCATCGATGTCCATTCTTGAGATAGCTATGTCCATTCATCGATGTCCATTGTTGAGATAGTTAATGTCCAGACATCTATGTCCATTCTTTAGATAGTTAATGTACATTCATCTGTTGTCCATTCTTGAGATAGTTAATGTCCATTCATCGATGTCCATTCTTGAGATAGTCAATGTCCAGACATCGATGTCCAGTCTTGAGATAGTTAATGTCCAGACATCGATATCCATCCCTGAGATAGTTAAAGTAAGTATCCAGACACTTATGTCCATTCTTATAACACTTAAGTATATTCCCAGCATTGTTACATGTTCTCCTGTAAACGTTCTCGCCGCGCTCTATGTAACAGGGTCGAAGAGGAGCTAGAGGCAAAACTGGATTCACCGGGTTCCCTGGGCCGCAAGGACCGCCGGGAAGTCGGGGAGAACCCGGGCATAGAGGCATGAAAGGATCTCTGGGACTTCCCGGTCAGCAGGTAGGAGACCACGGAAAACTAACCCAACTAATTAACCCAAACACAGTATATCTTAGGCTATTGCTTCTGGGACTCTGTCACACTACTGCATGTCTGCATTGTTTTATCATGATTTCTCTGATTCGTAAAATGGTGTCAAGCCGTTTGAAGTGGTTCGTGTTTACAATGAAAAATAGCACAGAACACATCAGACGGTTGCATGTGGAAAGTTATTTTGACAGGTAAATACAATTCAGTCTTGTATTCTCCAAGCATTTTGTTTGTGCCAGTTTACCTGTGATACTTTTAATGCTGACATGCTTTTGTTTAGTTGAAAATTAAGTGCTGCATTTTTTTTTTTACATTTTGATAGAATGTTAGCTATTGGTTGGTCTGATCCGTATATATATATATATATATATATATACTCTGCAAAATTATTATCTTAACGCCAGCCATTAGTTAATTGTGAACTTATACCGGATCTTGTGTATCCTATGACTGCCTGACACCTAGCTGTCTTGACAGACGATTCTCGAATTTTCTCTGAGCTGGCAGAGCAGGGAGCTGATCACCCTACTTCATACAACGTGACTTAGTATGTGTGAGATCTGTAGCGTGTTATATTCCTTATCCAGTATCTGCAACTGGATGAGCACCATTTTTACATGGATATATGTTTCTTGCAGTGTAAACCATTGTGGATACTGACTGATCCATACCTTTTCTGAATCTCTATTTTTTATAAAGTACTGAATTTTAATAACGAAGACACAAACAATTGACTGCCCGACTTATTGCCTGAAATATTTCGCTGTATCTCATCAAGAACATACTGCAGAAATCACACAACATAAACAATATTAATAAGATAAATCCTTCAAGCTGTAATATTCAAATATACATGTTCACATAGTAGTTTGAGTTGTCTACCATGATAAAGTAGTATTACACTATTAGCCAATGCTTTAAATAAAAACATACATTCAGCCAATGATATATCACACTATCAGCCAATGCTTTAAATAGAAACATATATTCAGCCAATGTTTTAAATAGAAGCATATATTCAGTCAATGTTTTAAATAGAAACATACATTCAGCCAATGCTTTAAATAAAAACATACATTCAGCCAATGATATATCACACTATCAGCCAATGTTTTAAATAGAAACATACATTCAGCCAATGATATATCACACTATCAGCCAATGTTTTAAATAGAAACATACATTCAGCCAATGCTTTAAATAGAAACTTACATTCAGCCAATGATATATCACACTATCAGCCAATGTTTTAAATAGAAACATATATTCAGCCAATGTTTTAAATAGAAACTTACATTCAGCCAATGTTTTAAATAGAAACATACATTCAGCCAATGCTTTAAATAAAAACATACATTCAGCCAATGATATATCACACTATCAGCCAATGTTTTAAATAGAAACATATATTCAGCAATGTTTTAAATAGAAACTTACATTCAGCCAATGCTTTAAATAGAAACATACATTCAGCCAATGATATATCACACTATCAGCCAATGTTTTAAATAGAAACATACATTCAGCCAATGCTTTAAATAGAAACTTACATTCAGCCAATGTTTTAATTAGAAACATACATTCAGCCAATGCTTTAAATAAAAACTTACATTCAGCCAATGATATATCACACTATCAGCCAATGTTTTAAATAGAAACATACATTCAGCCAATGCTTTAAATAAAAACATACATTCAGCCAATGATATATCACACTATCAGCCAATGTTTTAAATAGAAACATACATTCAGTCAATGTTTTATATAAAAACATACATTCAGCCAATGATATATCACACTATCAGCCAATGCTTTAAATAGAAACATACATTCAGCCAATGATATATCACACTATCAGCCAATGTTTTAAATAGAAACATACATTCAGCCAATGCTTTAAATAGAAACTTACATTCAGCCAATGTTTTAAATAGAAACATACATTCAGCCAATGCTTTAAATAAAAACATACATTCAGCCAATGATATATCACACTATCAGCCAATGTTTTAAATAGAAACATACATTCAGCCAATGCTTTAAATAAAAACATACATTCAGCCAATGATATATCACACTATCAGCCAATGTTTTAAATAGAAACATACATTCAGTCAATGTTTTATATAAAAACATACATTCAGCCAATGATATATCACACTATCAGCCAATGTTTTAAATAGAAACTTACATTCAGCCAATGATATATCACACTATCAGCCAATGTTTTAAATAGAAACATACATTCAGTCAATGTTTTATATAAAAACATACATTCAGCCAATGATATATCACACTATCAGCCAATGTTTTAAATAGAAACTTACATTCAGCCAATGATATATCACACTATCAGCCAATGTTTTAAATAGAAACTTACATTCAGCCAATGCTTTAAATAAAAACATACATTCAGCCAATGATATATCACACTATCAGCCAATGTTTTAAATAGAAACATACATTCAGCCAATGCTTTAAATAAAAACATACATTCAGCCAATGATATATCACACTATCAGCCAATGTTTTAAATAGAAACATACATTCAGTCAATGTTTTATATAAAAACATACATTCAGCCAATGATATATCACACTATCAGCCAATGTTTTAAATAGAAACATACATTCAGTCAATGTTTTATATAAAAACATACATTCAGCCAATGATATATCACACTATCAGCCAATGTTTTAAATAGAAACTTACATTCAGCCAATGATATATCACACTATCAGCCAATGTTTTAAATAGAAACATACATTCAGTCAATGTTTTATATAAAAACATACATTCAGCCAATGATATATCACACTATCAGCCAATGTTTTAAATAGAAACTTACATTCAGCCAATGATATATCACACTATCAGCCAATGTTTTAAATAGAAACTTACATTCAGCCAATGCTTTAAATAAAAACATACATTCAACCAATGATATATCACACTATCAGCCAATGTTTTAAATAGAAACATACATTCAGCCAATGCTTTAAATAAAAACATACATTCAGCCAATGATATATCACACTATCAGCCAATGTTTTAAATAGAAACATACATTCAGTCAATGTTTTATATAAAAACATACATTCAGCCAATGATATATCACACTATCAGCCAATGTTTTAAATATAAACTTACATTCAGCCAATGATATATCACACTATCAGCCAATGTTTTAAATAGAAACTTACATTCAGCCAATGCTTTAAACAGAAACACACATGCTGCCAATGCTTAAAATAGAAACATACATTCAGCCAATGACATTACGAATCCTCAGGGTCCGAAGGGAAGTCAAGGTGTACCAGGTAGAAACGGCCTTGACGGAATTCCAGGGAAAATTGGGCCTCCAGTAAGTGTGTACGTCTCAATGGAAAGTTACCGGATATTTCAGCTGACTGTATTCAGCAGTTAGACAGTGCATCAAGTACAGATTTTATTAAATTTGGGACGTAACTGTACAAATGAAAGAATGAAAGTTCTTAAAGTGAAGTATGTTTAATGTTTAGTGGGTCTGTTTTTATAGAGTTGTGACTTTAGAGAAGGACATGAAATAATCCTATATCGTTATGTCCTATAGAGCTATGTCTTTAGAGAAGGGCATTAAACAGCCCTATATAGTTCTACTCTATAGAGTTACGACTTTTGAGAAGGACATACAACAGTCCTATATTGTTCCATACTTTAGAGTTACGTCTTTAGAATACAAGAGTCCTATATTGTTCTATACTTTAGAGTTACGTCTTTAGAGAAAGACATACATCAGTCCTATTTCGCTCTGTCCTATAGAGTTATGTCTTTAGAAACGGTCATTAAACAGCAATGTAACAGGGGGAGGAAGAAAAGAGGAGAAAAGGTGGGTGTGACTAAACACAGAGTCGGAGTGGATTCGCTTAATGGCGAAGGGCACTGGTAATAGGGAAAGCTAACCCACACAGAAAGTCAGCCCAGTGCGCTCCTTGGTGTGGGGAAACTACTAGAAGTAGTAGCACGTGTGTGGACTACGTTTGTGTTCAAAGCTGGGGGGACTCAAATAAAAGAAGTCCCACATGACATACATCTTTTGTGGTGTAACGTGTCAGACCATGGACCATTGTTTTTACTCCTTTAGGCGCATCGAGCAAATGGTGATAGACTCATATTTTCGTAGATCAATCCGCACTCGGAGACAGACACTCGGAGTCATGACCCGGGTGGGTCCGTTCAGGGCTGAAAATGGCCGAAACATTTTCGGAATGGGAACCCGCGTCTGACGATCAGAAGCATCATGGCGTGCTTACTTCGCAGAGGAGTGTTTATGACTGGTCATTGCAGGAGTGTTGTGGTTAATGCCACGCCGCCCGCCTTCACTTGCCATGACATTTTTTGTGTAACTGTTTTAGGCCGGGTCAATATGGAAGCCCAGGTGAAATGTAAACATCCGCCTCGACACTACTGCCGCGGCTGTCTGTGAAGTATGAGAAGGAGCGTATGAGATGGAGTTGATAGCTCCCTTCCTCTACTAGACAATCCTCCACAATTCTGAAAATCGTCTGGTACCTATTTTTAATGAGGCTGGGTGGAGTCCTGAGTCGCATTGTCGGAAAACACAAAAGTCCTGCCTATGTCGAGGTTTGATCCTGGACTACTGTCTTGGCAGGCAAACGCACTAACCACTTTACCATGAATGAATCACCAAAACACCCGAAGGAGACGGTCAGCTTCATTAGAACAGGATCACAAGTAACAAATTGGACGTTCCAGCCAAAGCCTTCGTCACACAAACAACAAACGCACACCCATACAACTACATGAAACAAGAAAAAAAAATTAAAATCATATAACAGTTACTCATCTGTTTCCTTGTTTTGGAGTCGACACATGTGTTATGGAATCCAGCTGTATGATTATAACAAAGCGGCTAGACCGGAAATAGCCAGTTTTTCATTGTTAACGACTATACCAGATCGGATCTTTGAAACATACGCATTATTAATCTCAGCCTCAATGTCTTATATGTTATTGGCGTAATCTACCAATTATCTCTGAAGTTGTAACCCATTACTAGATTTGGGGAGTAAAGGCGGCAGACATGTTACTGATCACATGACCCATCGAGTGCCGGTTGGTCTATACAAATATGAGTCTAGCACCATACGACACAATACGTCACAAGGTTGTTTAGTTTTACATTTTACTTATTACTAGATACTGGGCAGTTTATTCAATCGTCTTCAAACGCCATCTTTGCACTAAACGTCGGCTATCATGAGCCTTCAACATCCCTTGGCCTATGTCTTCATTGTGCCTTTGTTACGGCTTTGGCCGCAACATCCATTTTTGTTACTCGTGAATGTGTTCTAGTCAAGTTTACAGATTCTACTTCTCATTTTCTTGGTGATTTATTCATTTTATTTCCTCAAGTATGACAGAACAGGAACATTTCACTTTAACGAAACCAGATAAACGATTATCAGTTGATTAACTGATTCAGTGCCGAACAGTACCATGTGGTAGATTTTCTCAGTGTGATGCAAGTCTTCGAAATGTCGCCCCTTACATGTTGTTTTCTTTAAAAATGCCGCCCCGTTATGAAGCTCTCTTACGGTGCCGCCTGGTGCGGGCGCCTCTCTGTATCATAACATGTTAATGTTTTGCGTATCCTTTTACAGGACTTAGCTGTCAACAGCAGCATCTTTCAGCTGTCTGTTGATCTCTTGGCAAGATTACGCTCAGTAGTTTGCCATTGCTTTCTGAGCGGCCGGCTCAGTATCCGCAAGTCACGAGCGGGGGTCGAACCACCTCAGTTCTCGCTCCGCTGCGAGACTCTGCGTGATAAACGGGATTACAGAGAGAAAGTGTTGTAACCCCACAGCCAGAGAGACCGGCATCATAACATGGCCGAAGGATAATATATCACCAAGTGAACTTCCCATTGGGACTGAAAGACGCCACATTAGGTTCACCGCCATCTTTGTTTTGTGGTATCTTCCGCAATGTTAGTATTCAGTGAGTGAATATTTACATTATACTACTTCTTCATTTGATTGTTACATGTTTGGTCCAAACCTATTCTTTGTGTGGCACTGAATCAGTTACAAAATGTAACATTAGCGTGACGCTGTGGAGCCGTGGCTAGGAGGTTCGGTGTTCACCTCAGGTCCAGGAGGAACGGGTTCTGTCCCAGCACATTGGGCATTTGTCCAAGAAGCATTGGTGCCTGGGAGGTCAGCACGACCGAATGGATAAGAGAGCTCATTCTTACACTTCCGGTGCGCTGATGCCGAGGTAGCGGGTGCAACCCCTACACCGGTCAGTTGGACTAAAATCTTGACCTCTCGTCTTTGACTTGAGGACGTAAATTACAAGCACCTCAGAAGTTGGAGTCAGTTTGCCTGATGGCGAGGGACACTGGTAATAGAGAAAGCTAATCCACATGCAAAAAAATCAGTCCAGAGCACTAGAAGTACTAGCACGTGACTGACTACACCTTAGTTCAAATAGAGTGAGCACAAAAAAAATGCACAATCTCCGTGATCGCTTGGGTAGTGGATTCGATATTTAAACTTCTCGAATAATGGCGAAAAACAGTGCAAGTTGTATACGTGCAGCTGGAAATCGCAAAGAGTAGGCCGTAATCTGCTGCGCTGGCAACATGTTTTAGGAAAAACACCCTACCCACTGGACGATCGTGCCCCCTATGTGGGTGGAATCTTGTCTAGGAAGCAAACATTATAAAGATGCATGCCAAATTGTAACAACCTCATCTTTGAGATTAATAACCAGGTATAACTTGAAAGAAGAATGAAGAAGAGGCTGAAGGGTGACAATGTTTTTATACCAGATATATTTGTGACTACTCCCAGGGAGAACCGGGTCGGAAAGGAGACTCAGGTGAGAGTGGATTGCCGGGTACGCCAGGGATGATCGGTCCTCCTGGGTTGCCTGGGCCGCCAGTGAGTTGTTTCCCTTGAATTCACATTAAGTTATAGCCTATAACATAACATGACATAGTGACCAGATGTAGACGTTTCCTTTGAATTCACATTAAGT
The DNA here is from genome assembly GCA_963921405.1 of Cepaea hortensis. Taxonomy (NCBI): domain Eukaryota; kingdom Metazoa; phylum Mollusca; class Gastropoda; order Stylommatophora; family Helicidae; genus Cepaea; species Cepaea hortensis. Next base: position 133,953,387 of record OY992880.1, on the reverse strand, counting down.
TACAGTCTATAACATAACATGACGTTGTTGTTGTTGTTGTTGTTGTTGTTTCTTCCACTTATGCCGTTAGGCGTCGTGGGGAGAGTTAATTGGAGTTCCAGCACCTTTCCTCCAATTTTCTCCATAAATCTTGAGCAGAATTTTTAGGATCAAGTAAATCTTCTACCGGTTTGCTAGACCAGACGTAGGTTCCTTACCTACTTAACCCATGCATATTTATTGATCATATTTAGATGTTTCCCATGAATTCGCATTAAGTTACAGACTATAACATAACGTGACGTAGTGACCATAGTTAGATGTTTCCCTTGAATTCACATTAAGTTACAGCCTATAACATAACACGACTTAATGACCATAGTTTTTTGTCATATTCTACAGCAATCTGCATCAGTTACCACTTGTAAATACAGTTTATTAATACTAGTAAATAAGTTGTATTGTTAAAAAGATTATAAACAGAGCAATTTTTCGTAGACAGCTTTAAGAAACTATTTCAATAAATATAACGGTATATGTATATTACAATGTCTCAGTTATCTGTTTCAAACAAAGGTAAATTATTATTTAGCTAAGAGAGATATATATATATATATATATATAAACACTTCGGTAATTCATGTAACGTGGTCTATTACGTAGACAGATGAGCATTTATACATTATTCAGATTATTCTCAGTTAAGTATTTATATATTATCTAGATTATTCTGAGATATGTATTTGTATATCATCCAAATTATTCTCAGATAAGTATTTGTATATTATCCAAATTATTCTCAGATAAGTATTTGTATATTATCCAGATTATTCTCTTATTCACGTGCAGGGAGAGCCAGGAATAATCGAAGGAGGAGGTAGTGGAGAAGGGGTAAGGAATGAAGATTTACATGACAATAAATTATGTAGCAATCCGTACCAAATGACAATTAAGCGTTAAAGGAAAACGCATGATTTTAAAAAAAAAACATAACAACAACACTCATAAACTGGGCATTGTCTTCTCCCTCACAGATTAAAACAATCTGTGTGTGAGTTGATGACAACTGTTGTCTTCATCGCAAAGTCGCCTTGTTGTCTGCACTCTAGTATTGGGTACAGAAGACGAGACAAGTAGCGAGGGTTTCACTTACTGAGGGTTCCGTTACTATATTGATGTAATTTCATGTCTTACGGGAGGGGAGAAATGAACTCTCCAGTAGGATATGAAGCATAACTGTTTTTGGTTAATTTTTGTAAAATTAAACATAATTCACATTCCTATGTTGGAACAGAAAAATGTTGATCTCAATCAGCAAGAAAGAAAGCAATTTAAAGCTGTACACCAGTGTGACTTGAAACCTGCTGCCGCTAGCTGAATACCATCTATCCAGAAGGAATCTGTCTAGGGTTCATGGTTGCACGCGATCGGTTTCAATTCTTATTTGCCAGTGGCTATTAATTTGTCTTTTCTCTAGCCTGCTCTCTAATTTCTGCATTTTCCCCCATGTCTTTCCACAAGTGTTAATCAATATCTGTGAAAGTTTTAATAGTGTTGTTTCAATGGTCTGAGATGTTCCCCGTCGACTACCTCAAAGCCCTGAGTCCAGATCTCTGTGAAATAATTAGCATTAACATCACCACGGAAGTATTTGCTGGGAAACAGAATTGGACTTGCACCCGGTAACACACCCCAAGCTGGAAACTAACTGAGGACCACTTGTGAGTAATAGATTAGACGACCAGTGGGGTTCATGTCGCTGACCAACGTCAAGTACAAAGAGGTATCGCCAGCTGAAGTCTGGTGGTCACATTAAGTGTCACATGGTTCAGACATTTTATGGGGAGTTTTCGTGGTGAAGTAGATAGGTCGTCAGTCTCGCTCTTTGAAGGTTGTGGGGTTGTTTCCAGACTGCCTGGTTCAGACCACAAATACAATTTTCTAAAGACCTTTGGGAGTCATCTATTGGGCTACGGAGTTCGTGCTTAGTTCGATGCTCCCGGTACTCTCTGTAGACTGCTTGCCTTTCTGCGTTGATGGACCAAGCCATTTGGGATTAAACCTGGCACAATGAGTTTTAGCCTATACAGTTTAATGATACAAGGTGTGATTACGAGAAGACTAGACAGGGTCCTAGTAGGGCACGGAACATAACAGAACATGAAAATGACATTGGATTAAGTGGAAGACTGGAGCAAAATCAAGGTTTTGATGAGAGAGACTTTCTACAAACTGCACGTCATAGTGTAACGAAACTAATGTGCTGAATATTACTCATTATTTTATCATCGTCATCTTCATCCACTTTTGCTGTCAAGGGACCTGGGGAGGAATAGATGAAGTCCCTGCGTCCAATGGGTGGCACTGGATCGTGTCATTCCGTGTGATTGTACAATGTCGTTGATGTCGTCAATCCGTTTTCTTCTCGGGCGTCGTCTTGATCTAGTATCGGATCTTCTCTGATGTAGTGCCAATGCTGATAGCTGATGGCGTTGCATTCTGACGAGATTGCCGAGCCATTTGATCTTCTGCCTTTCAATATATGTGGCACAGGATGTTTACTGATTAGTTAATGGTGATAAAGAGTTAATGGTGATAGATATGTATTAATAGTATTCCTTTGAGGTCACGATGGCATTTTAGTTAGTACGCTGCACATTACTGATAAATTAATTATGATAAACATTAAGTAATAATATTCTCTTGAGGTTTTGGTGGTGTAGTAGTTAGTACGCTGCGTTACCAACAGACAACTGACAGGGATACACTCCCAAGGGTAATTGAGTTTGATTGGTTTCGAGTGTCTTGGAGTTATTTACAACCCTGTCACGTAACATTCGATCGATGATACCTCTGGGAAATATCGGCTGTGAGGCAAATAGCTGGTGACCTTACCTCATATAGTATTTTGTTAGTAATTTGACACATGCGTATCTCAAAACTCTACTGATTTATTTGCTATTAGGTTGCCATATGCGAATATCAGCGTACAGTGTACCTAACAGTGTTAGGGAGTTCAGTGACTAGTTGGTTATCTTTTGTCATACCTGTTTAGTTTTATGTCCCATCTTTAGCCATGCCTGTTTAGTTTTATGTCCCATCTTAAGTTACAACCAACATCACAACAGGCAGCAAGTTTTATCTTTTATTTCATTTTTATCCCAATATTCTACAGTACCCGGGACCGCCAGGCCCACCCGGTTTAATGGTGAGTTCTGTAAACATTCTAATTTTGAGTTATATTTCTAACTAACCTACACAAATAACACCAAGAATAATGTTTATCTTCATCAGACGTTATATTTTACACTGTTGAAACAATATGTCAGCTTTGTAATCCAATTCGTAATCTCGCATTTCGCGTTCGGAATGCTGCGGGCGATTTGGAAGCAGTCCACCTTGCGCTGGTCTTCATACAATGATATGAGTACCGCTAGTTCAGAAACCAATGGCAAACTACTTAAAGTAAACTTCCCCCCAAAAAATATCTGCATAACGCAACAGAACAAAGCCTTTACACCTGCCTTCAGTCAAATTCTACATAACGATAGAGAACAAAGACAGAACAAAACCTACACACGTGCCATCAGTCAAGATAGACAGGACAAGATTACACTCTTGTTGTCCATACACCCGTGCCATCAGTCAAGATAGACAGGACAAGATTACACTCTTGTTGTCCATACACCCGTGCCATCAGTCAAGATAGACAGGACAAGATTACACTCTTGTTGTCCATACACCCGTGCCATCAGTCAAGATAGACAGGACAAGATTACACTCTTGTTGTCCATACACCCGTGCCATCAGTCAAGATAGACAGGACAAGATTACACTCTTGTTGTCCATACACCCGTGCCATCAGTCAAGATAGACAGGACAAGATTACACTCTTGTTGTCCATACACCCGTGCCATCAGTCAAGATAGACAGGACAAGATTACACTCTTGTTGTCCATACACCCGTGCCATCAGTCAAGATAAACAGGACAAGATTACACTCTTGTTGTCCATACACCCGTGCCATCAGTCAAGATAGACAGGACAAGATTACACTCTTGTTGTCCATACACCCGTGCCATCAGTCAAGATAGACAGGACAAGATTACACTCTTGTTGTCCATACACCCGTGCCATCAGTCAAGATAGACAGGACAAGATTACACTCTTGTTGTCCATACACCCGTGCCATCAGTCAAGATAGACAGGACAAGATTACACTCTTGTTGTCCATACACCCGTGCCATCAGTCAAGATAGACAGGACAAGATTACACTCTTGTTGTCCATACACCCGTGCCATCAGTCAAGATAGAAAGGACACGATTACACTCTTGTTGTCCATACACCCGGGCCATCAGTCAAGATAGACAGGACAAGATTACACTATTGTTGTCCATACACCCGTGCCATCAGTCAAGATAGACAGGACAAGATTACACTCTTGTTGTCCATACACCCGTGCCATCAGTCAAGATAGACAGGACAAGATTACACTCTTGTTGTCCATACACCCGTGTCATCAGTCAAGATAGACAGGACAAGATTACACTCTTGTTGTCCATACACCCGTGCCATCAGTCAAGATAGACAGGACAAGATTACACTCTTGTTGTCCATACACCCGTGCCATCAGTCAAGATAGACAGGACAAGATTACACTCTTGTTGTCCAGCGGTTATTTTAAAAAGTTGAGATATTATATCTATGCAGTGTGCCAAAGTTACTAACAACGTCTGCCTGAAAGAGGCTAATGAAACTAGAGCATTATATGCAACAATTAAAAAAGAGACAAACAGCTTTCTTTGGTCATGTGATGAGAAGAGAGGCATTGGAGTGTCAGAGTCTTGCATAACACAAGACAAGTAGCTCGTTTTCTGGCAAGTGTGAAGTAATATCAAACTATCAAATCACACGAAGTGAATATCCGAAAGTATTATTCACACGCTTTATTGACGCGTTGCATTAATTATCGCACAAACATCGCGCACTGACAATCTATAGCAATCATTTCAACATGAACAAGATCACTACAATACATAATAATACATGCAAGCAATAAACATCTCACTTACAGTTAAATTTATACAAGCATTTGACTCAGTCTCCCACTGTCGTACAGGCTAGCTCTCAAGGCAGATTCAAACTCGACTCGCATTCCCTTGCGACCTGTCCTTTCAACGATCTCAGCCCGTCTGCCAGTTCCTACACGCTTACACGCACATGTCAGCTGGTGTCCCCTGCACGGTTCACGGGGTGAACTCAATTGCTGTGCGTGGCTACCTATCTGGGCGTCGGTAACGACGCCGCGTTCTCTCTGCCGTGTCTAACATTACTCAGGGTTGCGTGTTGTTATGTTGTCTGGCGTTGGTACAGACAACGCGTCGCAACCTCGGATGTGAGACCTTGACACTCTCCACACCCCTTTTTCATGAAAGGATTTCCTTTCATGTACAATATATATCTAGGTGTTATTAAACATGTCAAAGTCGAACATTATACATTAACAATTATAATAAATATATACAGGTGAATAGTCAACAATATGTATACACCACTTATGTTGCACTATGAAGTACAACAGTCAAGTACAATCTATTTAATGGGCATTACCTCGCTGTGACCCAGCTAGTCCAGTAGGTATCGGCTAAACTGGCCCCTACCTCACAACCAAGAACAAAAATACTAAAATAATCAGGTCAAGCCGTGAGCATCTCCCTCTGAGATGACTCCTCCATCAGACCTCTATTTAGAGTTTCTAATGAAGGTCAACAGTTTTGGCAATATACTGTCCATATCTAAACGATGTTACATTGACATGTTATTTATCAAGCACACATGTTAATGGTTACAATACATATTTACATATCACCAACAATTTAGAATAATGTCCCATGGTTATTATACAGAAAATTTTGGGAACAATAATTTATCGTCGTTTACAAGACATAAATTACAATTGCAAACTCATTTCTTAGTGTCATAATTTGATCCTTATTGACAAATGTGCACAAAAAGTCACGTTTGTAAAGAAGCAATCAAGTTATGATGCTGAGATTACATCCTATACAAATCAACATATACAATTCCGTATATGGGAATATTTTAAATCACATTTTAATACAACGTCATACATTTATATACTTTTAATAATATGCAAAAACTCGGAAGTATATAGCTGTACTATTACATGTGTTGTGCTGTCATTCAAACAAAGCTGGTCCGTTCTGGATGGATCTTCTATAAACGGAGTAGTAGTTGTTACTATCAGCTGTTGGATCATCTCTTCCGTCTTCTGCTCGGATTATACTGTCGCAGTCATCTTTCGTACCTTGTTAAAACGTCTTGGGCACCTCGGTCTGGATACTTTAGGATTACCTCACGTTTTAGTGGCTTGGTAACTTCTTGGATCCTCTAGTGTTGTCCCGTGACACTTCTCCATAGTGTCTGGTTGTTAAAATATTTATGTATTTACAATAATAATTACATTCTTTCTCATATCTCACAGTTATACAACACATTAGTTTACATAATACTGATTTCATTCTTTCACATATCTCACAATTATATACGCATTCATTCGCATGATAATAATAAGAATTACAATATGTACATAAGTTATATACATTGGGAGATACAATCTTCCCCATCACAATGGTGTACACAGCGTTACTGACACATTGTCACAATTGGCTGTGGTACTGAGCACTATCTACGTTGCAGTTTTTATACACCCTCTGCACTGTGCTCTGGTGTCGACTGGGTATTAGGTTCATTGTATGGACATCTCGACAAAAGGTCTGCAAGACAGTTTTGTGAACCTTTTATGTGGTTAACCTCATAGCTATAGTCCTGCAGAAGAAGGGACCATCTTGCCACCCTGCTGTTACTAGGCGTTCCTCTGGTAACAATTGTCAGCGGAGTATTATCTGTTTCAATAATGAAATGTTTGCCTAACAGAAATCTAGAAAGTTTACGTACCGAAAATACCATGGCAAGAGCCTCGAGTTCCGGTGTACTGTAATTTCGTTCGCTGGTGTTCAGTTTTCGAGAGACGTAGTATACTGGGTACAAGATTTGGTCCTGTTCTTGGAGAAGCACACCTCCAATGGCTACGGAGCTCGCATCACATCTTAATCTAAAAGTAATATTCAAATTTGGCAATTTCAAAATAGGTGATTTAGAAAAATAAGAAAGAATTTTCGTAAATGCTGGCCTTAAACATTCACTGTTTACAATCACATTGGGGTGTTTATTTGTTAGTAGATCAGTGAAACATTTGGTCAATTCAGCAAAATGAGGAATAAACTGTCTATAATAGTTTAACAGACCTAACACACTTCGCAACTGTTTCTTAGTTGTCGGAAGCGACAATTTCAAAATTCTGGACATGATGTTATCGTCAGTTGATATAAAGCCATTTGAGATCTTATAGCCCCAAAATGAAATTTCCTGAAAGGCTATATCAACTTTGGAAGGTTTTACAGTCAGTCCATGATGTCTAATCCTGTCAAATGTCTGCTGTAGTGCTGTTATGTGCTCTTTCATGTCCTTTGTGTGTATGCAAATGTCGTCCATGTACCAAATGATGTTAGCAATGTCTGTCAGAAGAATTCTTGTCATTCTGACGAAGGTAGCTGGTGCATTGACTAATCCGAAAGGTAGTTTACACCATTCGTATAAACCCCAAGGTGTGGCAAATGCAGTCAGATGTATACTATCAGGATGTACAGCTATCTGCCAGTAGCCTTTTGTCATGTCAAGTTTAGTAAAATAACGTGAGTCAGATAGTTCAGTCAAGATGTCTTCACAGTTGCTCATCGGTTCTAAATCCAACTGTGTAATACTGTTGAGTTTACGATAGTCCACACAAAGTCTAATAGTGTTGTCCTTTTTGCGTACCAAAACTATTGGTGAACAGAAATGAGATTGTGAACGTCGAATGATTTGATTTGTTTCTAAATCAATGATTTCTTGATGAAGTTTTTCTTTATAGTGTATAGGGATGGAATATGGTCTACACTTAATAGGGACGTCAGATGTTAAGATGATTTGGTGTTGCACTAAATCTGTCTGTCCTGGGCTGTCAGAAAAGATCGTCCTGTAGTCTTGTATCAGTTGTCTGCAACTGTCAGTTTGTGTCTGAGTCAGTTTAGGATTTACCTTAATGTCTTGTAAGTTGGTCGTCGTGTCAAGACCTGGTGTTGGTATCTCGTCAGTGTCGTTGTCGTCCGTCTGGTCCACTATGGAGGTGCTTGCTGCAGTCTCTACTTGTTCGTCTTGCCTGTGGTGATATGGTTTGAGCATGTTAATATGAAAAATCTTATGTTTGTCCCTAACTGCAATCTCGTAATCTACCGTCGACATTTGTCGTAGCACTTTGAACGGTCCTTGCCATGAGTCAGTTAGGAGATGTCTATCACTTGGCAAAAGAAGAAGCACGTCCTGTCCTGGCGTCAGTGTAATAGTTCTATTTCCTCTGTTAGCATATTGTCGGTAAATAGCTCCTGATTTTTGGAGAGCTTCTTTAGCTAATATACATGATTTCATAATTCTATCACGCAATGATGTTACATGTTCATAAGGTGAAATGGGTATAGACACAGTTGTACTTCCAGTTAACACAGATTCATACACAGATAATGGGCCGCGTGGTTGTGCACCATATAACATTTCGAATGGTGAGAACCCAGTGCTGGAATGGGGCACTTCCCTATATGCAAACAAAATGGCAGGCAGATAAGTATCCCAATCTTCAGGATGTTCTTGGGTTACCTTAGAGAGCATATGTTTCATATCGCCATTAATCTTTTCTACTATACCGGTGGAATGTGGGTGATATGGACTGTTGAAGCATTGTTTAACACCCAACATTTTGGTAAAGGCTTGTGTAGCCGAGGAAATAAATTGGCTACCCCGATCTGAAAGGATGGTATCAGGGAATCCTACCCTCGCAAAAATATGAAAGAACACTTCCATGATGTCGTTGGAAGTTATGTTCTTCATTGGAATCGCTTCTGGCCAACGAGTACATAGATCAATGGGTGTTACAATGTATCTATTACCTTTAGATGTTATATGGTTCAGAGGACCAACTATATCGACCGAGATCTTTTCAAACGGTCTACTAGCCAAATCAGTAACTTGCAATTCAGCTTGTGGGTGTTTACCCTTTTTGACAAGCTTTTGACAGATGTCACACGATCTGCAATACTGTTTGGTATCGTTGCAAAACTTTGGCCAATAAAATTGAGTAAGTAACCTTGCTCTAGTTTTAGCATAAGCCATGTGTCCTGCAAAGGGTATGTCATGAGCTATATTCAATGCTTGCTTGCGGTTTTCTAACGGTAGCACTGTTTGTTCTATAGTGCTGGAACCTTTGGTGTAGTACCGTGTTAGAATTCCGTTCTTGAGAGCAAAGTACCATTGAGCATTCTTTGCTACTCTTGGCTTTTGGCCTATAAGTTTAAAATACTTTTGCAGAGATCGATCGGCTTTCTGAGATGTTATAAACGTCTCCCTAGTTGTCTCAGGAGATGTTACAACTGGACTTACTCGTTGTAAAGCCTCTGTTTGATCGATTCGATCTTGCATCTGTGCAGTAGATCTAGTTACTGCGTTTACTACATTACAACGATCATTCTCATCACACATTGATGTTACATTCACACAATTACATGTATGTTCTCGCATAGCCAGGTTGGTATTTGTACATTCAATTACAGGTGGTAATACATCATGAATGGTGATTGGTGATGAAGGTGGAGTGGTAGTATCAATATTACAACTGACAGATGATGTATTGATGTCATGTGGTATGTCATTCACTTCAGGAAGGTTTCCAATGATAATATCACAGCAAGGATTGGTTAATGCTGCGCATTTAACCTTTCCTGTAAGGAATGGTGTCGTTATATATGCCCATGCAAGTGGATATTTCTCTATGTTCCCTGAGAATGTCCTGCATGTGACATATTTACCACTATATTGTGTTGGTAAAATATAATCTCTCTTTACACCAATGAGAGTACTTCCGCTATCACGTAAAACTGTGGCCGGTTTACCATTAACATACCCCTGGTGGATGTTCAGTCTACCTTTGGAGTTTACTACAGAATTGGCCTCCTCACTGGTAATAGGTATAGAATGGCCGCATGTTAACACGCCATCCTCATGAAATTGATCACAAATGGTACATTTTGATGGAATACCTCAATGGAATGTGCTGAGTTTACTGGGTGATCTTGTACACTTTCATCTTCTGACGAAGAAATGTCAAACATGGCTGCATTAGCCTTTTTGGTCATTGACTTGGCTTTACAATCCTTACGCCAGTGACCAAAAGCCTTACAAAGGTAACATTTTGTAAGTTTTTTGTAGTTCTTCCTCTCTTTCTCTTGCTTAGAAATGTAATTATGCAAGTAAGCAGTGTACCCAGGATGTTGGTCGCACATATCATGCTCATTGTGTGCATAGTTGCAATATTTACACTGATATAATTTCTCTGCAGTTTGCCTATAAGGTCTTTGTTTGCTATTTGACCCTGCCTGATATTTGCCATATGTAGCTGCTGCTACAAAGTCTGTGCTGGTCAGACCACTAGAGAAACAATGCTTATTGGCTGCAAAATAACCAGAGCCACGACTTTCAATCTGTTGAACACTTTCACACTGACATTCCAACAAAAATTTAGAAAAGGGGGCTGGGAGAGATGCAATAATCTTATCTCTCAACATAAGGTCAACCAATTTGTCATAACTTCCATTTACTTTAGCTGCTGACAGCCATTTAGAAAAAATATTTTGAATTTCTGAGATGTAATCAGAGAACGTGTGTGTTGGCTTAGGAGACAACTTCCTAAACTGTTCTCTATAACCTGATTCATCTAGCAAAAAATGTGACATAATTTTTGCTTTAATGTAAAGATAATCTTCTTTCAGGTCATTTGGGATCGACTCTATGACTTTAAGAGGTTCCCCAGAAAGACTTCTTACATATACTATCCCCCATTCAGGTTTTGGGATTTTGTAATGATCCATAACAAATTCAAAATTTTGGGTGAATGCTGCTATGCAATTACCTGTGTTGTAACTTCTGATCAGACCTTGGTACTTCTTATGAGGTTGATCTTTGTCTGTTTCTCTATTCACTTTCTCTTTAGAACATTCAGCTTTTAGCTGTTCAATTTTCAGTTGTGTTTCTTGCTCTTCTCTCTTACTTTGGGCTAAGATCTCAGCTTGCCTCACTGCCGCTTCTGACTGTTTTAGAGCAACTTCTGATTGTGCTTGTTGAAGCTTTAGAGCAGCTTCTGATTGTGCCCGTTGAAGCTTTAAAGCAGCTTCTGAGTCTGCCTCTTTACTTTTCAGAGCAACTTCTGATTGCTTTAATGCCCTTTCGGCCGCTCTCTCATCCCTCTCACTAATTTGCTCTTGTTTCAAAAGATATTCTGCATATTCACTTTTACTCCATGTTCTCAATCCCTCAGCAGACATATTCATTTTTAACCCCATTTCAATGAAATCGTTTAAAGAAGACATAATGAACAATAGATATGATGGAATAAATATAAACAAAATTACTTATGATGTTAGTAAGTTACAAATATTTATAGCACAGTTAATGTCCAAAGCCAGACTAACGAAAGTATAAAGAAAGCTGGAAAAAATTTTTATACTCAAGTAATCCTTGGGTACTGTGCTGTTCAGTGGTGCTCGAAATCACACTGGAACGTCTTTCGGGTTGACGCACAAAAAATTTTTGAAGTTCACCAGACTCAGGTAAAGTTGTCACAAAAACCCTGTACTTTTTAAACTAAACGAAATTTAGAACGTTTGTAAATGTATGGTGTGTGTAATGTCACTAAAGTCTGTAAAGGTTTGTATGCTGTCAAGTATTATTGTTAGTCGTTACCACTTTCAACAACTTTCACGCTCACACTACCTCTACTCAATGACATTCAAGGGCACGGCCGCCATTTTGGATTTTAGGTACAAAATTTGTTGAATTTAGTGCTAAGTCTGAAGACGCCTCGGTTGGCTTCAAATAATATCTTCACACTTATAATTTAATTAAATCAACTCTATTAATTCGTTACTTTACCTTAATCTATGACTTGCGCACTTCTATCGGCATGTTCACATTCGCTTCAAACTCGGACAAAAAAATTTATACGTTCGCATTTGATTCAAAACCCGGACGAAAGCCACCACATTCGCACTTGTCAGAGTCTTGCATAACACAAGACAAGTAGCTCGTTTTCTGGCAAGTGTGAAGTAATATCAAACTATCAAATCACACGAAGTGAATATCCGAAAGTATTATTCACACGCTTTATTGACGCGTTGCATTAATTATCGCGCAAACATCGCGCACTGACAATCTATAGCAATCATTTCAACATGAACAAGATCACTACAATACATAATAATACATGCAAGCAATAAACATCTCACTTACAGTTAAACTTATACAAGCATTCGACTCAGTCTCCCACTGTCGTACAGGCCAGCTCTCAAGGCAGATTCAAACTCGACTCGCATTCCCTTGCGACCTGTCCTTTCAACGATCTCAGCCCGTCTGCCAGTTCCTACACGCTTACACGCACATGTCAGCTGGTGTCCCCTGCACGGTTCACGGGGTGAACCCAATTGCTGTGCGTGGCTACCTATCCGGGCGTCGGTAACGACGCCGCGTTCTCTCTGCCGTGTCTAACATTACTCAGGGTTGCGTGTTGTTATGTTGTCTGGCGTTGGTACAGACAACGCGTCGCAACCTCGGATGTGAGACCTTGACAGGAGAACATCGTGACAACTGGTAAGATCGAGGGGAGGAGAAGCAGAGGGAGACCAAGAGAAATGCTGCTGGATGGATTGGTACTGTGGCATTAAGGAATATTAACAGCAGAGTCGATCCATAAAACCAAAGACTGAGATCTGTGGAGAGTCATGAACGCCTACGCCAGCCGGTATGGCACTTGATGGTGATGATGCATGTTTGTTAGCTGCTAAGGACATAAACGGAACAAGTAAAAACTTATTGATTACTGTAGGATTTGCTAGGGTACATTGGCTAATTAAATAGGCGTGTTGTTAAGATACTTAAATAAGTGAAACACAACTAACATAGGCGATCAGCATGGCAGATCTTAAACTTCCGGTGTGACGGTGCCGAGATAGTGGGTTCAATCCTCACACCGGTCAGATGGACTTCAGTGTTGACTTCTCGTCCTTGACTTGGGGATGTAAATTACAAGAACCTCAGAAGTCGGAGTGGGCTCGTCTGATGGCGTGGATTCAGTGATAATATGGAAAGTAGATCATGCTCAGAAATCAATGGCGAACTATTGAACGTAAACTTGCCCAGAAATCCCAAACAGCCAAAAAATGCTGGTGTTGACTGCTACGTCCTGTAAAGGATATGCAACTAACTTTAAGCGCATGAAAATTCTTATTCTGTCCACCTAATCTGACGTGGAAAGTGAAAAGATAAGTGGGGAGATAAGATCAAGAGATGAACGAATGGTAGTCTGACAGAATGTACAATTAAGGGTAGAGACAGACAGAGTTCGAGATCCATTGCAGCCAATCTTCATTGTGGAGACGGCACTTAATTGATTGATTGACTGAGTCTCAGAACCCAGAGATTCATGCACATGTGTTTGGATGTGCTGTTTCTCCGCATGATCTTACACTCCCTGGTTGTTTCATTATACACGGTGTTTGTAAAGTCTCATTACACTTTGAATGTAGAACAATGTACTTCATTTTTCCAAGTTATTCTACATACAAAGTGTAGTGAGACTTTCCAAACACACTGTATAACGATAAATGTTAGCGTGTTCTGAATTCTGCATTCAATCGTATGTTTAATGCTGCAGTAATAGATAGTTTGTGTCAATGACTATAAATCGTTTATTTATCGTAGTTTTCTTATTCTCTTAACACTGGCACGGAAACATAGAGAGGTAGGTTTCTGTACTACTTGTTTATATGTAGTCACTGGAGACATTATTTACAAGAGATACATTAGGCAACAGAAAGCACGGGTCTTTGTAGAACAGGGATACTATGAGGCAGTTTGTACAAGTGGGTATTATACTGTTAAACACTGATTCAGCGGGCACCTAGTATAGTCGGATAGGTCACGAGTACGGTCGGACGAGGGTTCGAATCCTGCGGTCTTCGTCTACAAATTGAAGGACAGAGTAGCCCGCCTATTTCTCCGTGCATCTGGGCCAAATACATGTGATGGTCACATGACAAACCCATAGCGGGTCTTTTAATATATATATATATATATATATATATATATATATATATATATATATATATATATATATATATATATATATATATATATATATATATACGCAATGATTCGCATTCACAAAACAGGGTAAAATTGGATATTATATCACAGAGAACAACATGAAAATATAATTGTCCAAGCTTCTCCATTGGAATAATATCATCAGGTGTGAGAAGGCAACGAGTGCGTTAGAGCATTCGGCCATAGAGATGTGTTTCCTCCTCTCGGTACAACGTCTATGGCTTCAACAAGGCAGATATGGTGTCGTGTGCGTGTTGTCTTCTTGTGTTTCTGCTGTCTACTGTGTTTCCATATGATACCAACTGTTTTATGAGTGCCGCTCAGTGACTGGGAGCGGCGTTTGGACGCTGCCTAGAAGCCTTGGCTGCCGAAGAGGTGCCCTGTGTTCGAATCCCCTTGGAGACGTAAATATTTGTTTCACTGACCTCGGCTCCTTAATGGACCAAACCTGAGATGAGCACTGGGAAGTGAAAGCGACGGGTAGGACGTTGGCCACGTCACACATGGAGTGCCGGTTGGTCTAAGATATGGGATTAGAGAACCAAATATATATATATAATATACGCCACCTTGCGTGACAAGATGTCATTTACTTACTTCAGTAGTTCTATAGTTTAGTCATACCAATAAAAGGGATTTCTTTAAAGTTCATAGTTTGGTCATACGAATACAAGAGATTTTTTTCTACATCCATTGTTTAATCGTGCGAATATAGATTATTTCTTTGACGTCAACAGTTTAGTAATATACGTACAGGCGGTTTCTCCTGCGCCCATAGTTTAGTAATATGCATACATGTGACTTCTCGTACATCCATAGTTTAGTAATATAAATGTATGTGATTTATTCTTCGTCAATATTAAGTAATATGAGTAAAGGTGACTTCTTGTATATCCATAGTTTAGCAATATGAATAAAAGTTATGTCTTTTACTTTATAGTATGAATATAGATGATTTCTTCTACACTCATAGTTTATATGTACGAACATAGATGGTTTCCTGTGATTTATTAATTTACTGATAGTAACATGATTTGTCAAAAGGGCAAACTACTGAATGCAAACTTGCCAAGACATCAACAGCAGCAGTAAAACGCTGGTGGTGACGGCGATGTCCTGTAAATAAGATATGCACACACAAAAATGATTTGTATGCACTCATAGTTTATTAATACAAAATTACGTGTTTATACTTACTTCCAAGGTTTAGAAATGCAAGTATACTTGTTTACACTTACTTCCAAAGTTTAGTTATACAAGTATACGTTCTTACACTTACTTCCGAAGTTTATTACCACAAATGTAGGTAATTAAATGTACCTTTATAGATTATTTTAAGAATATATAATCACCTTGTGCGTCATGTACCTGGCTCACCAGGATGTCATTGATTTCCTTCCATTTTCCAACAAATAATTAGGGCCCAATGGGACTGCAGGGAGCACCTGGTATTAAGGTAAACATCCAAGCTATTTTTTTCTCACTTGCACGCGCTTAATAACATCTTAACATGGCAAGCTTATTGCTTGTGTAATCTGTTGCGTTTTCTGTGTAAGATCAGTCGAAACGGTTTGTCCATAAGTGTAATAAATAATAAAAAGAAGAAGGAAAGGAATAATATGAGCAGCAAGAGGGGACGGAAGAAAACGATGAGGGGGGGGGGGTGGAAGAAGTAGAGCTACTTAAGAAGAAGCAAGAAGAAGAAGTAAAAGAAGATGAAGAAGTAAAGAAGAGGAGGAGGAGGAATAGGAGGGGAAGGAAGGGAGGGAGAATGGAAGGAAGGAGATGATGATGATGATGATGATGATGATGATGATGATGATGATGATGATGATGATGACAAGATAATCCGGACTAATTGTAACTAGTGAATGGAGTTGTATGCAAATATTTGATCAAATACTAAACTTACTCCCCCAGTTCAGAGATAATGCATAATTGGTCCCACATGGTACAGGGGTAATGAAATGGTGCAGTGCTGATGACACGGTATCGTGGTGTTGATATGGTACAGTCTTGTTGACCCAGCCAGCGCAGTGCTCCTTTCTGTGGAGAGCTCCTACATTGACAATATTTGCCGTCTTCCACTCAAGACCGAGCAAAACAAGAAAATAAACAAAACACTGGAGACAGGTGCGAACTTTGAAGAATATTTCATTCAGAGACGTGCATTATGTAACGCATAAATTCTAAGGATACACAAAGTGGAGAGAGGAAAAGAAGAAGCAACAAAGACATTTATGATCTGTTTAAGTCTCCGCTAATAACTGGTATCATGAAGGCTAGTAGACTGCAATGGCTGGGGCATATAGAAAGAATGGAAGACAATAGGGAAACAAAACTCGCTTACACTCAGGAAATAAATTATCGTAGACCCCGAGGTAGACCAAGAAGACGTTGGAGAGCTAACATACATACAGACCTACAAGTACATGGAATCAGCGACTGGCAAGAGAAGGTCAACCAGAGAGACGAATGGAGACGGCTTGTATCTGCATCAAAGAACCGCAATGGCTTGGAATGCTGAAGAAGAAGAACATGTGATCATACGAATCATCTTCTACAGAATATAATATGCAACAGACGTATACTAACAGAGCTTTGTAAAACTATATATACATATGACACAATAATCGTTTTTAAAACTATGATCCTCATTGAAGCGATTACAACACACTTTTATTACAAAGATGATCATATAATGTGGCAGTGGTAAAGAAATCAAAGGCATTAAATTCGAGAGAAGCAATTGGAAGTTTAAAATATATATGAAATAAAAATAGATCGATTAAATTGGTTATGAACAGTTTGATAAATCAAGGAGTGTCTGACAATAAAAACGTGTGTAGAGTCCGACAGCGTAGGTACAACAATGTTTTTACACACCGGTGGAATAGTCTGTTTTTTCACAGAGTCAGGATATACGGATACGACAAAGATCTGTTTACACAAAGATCTTTTCATACAAAGAGATAAAGGAGTCGTTTTAAGAGCCTGAAAACATGGATACAACAAAGATGCAAGTGCCTTTTCTTAGGGTCTGAAAATATGGAGAAAACAAAGATGCAAGTGTCTTTTTGTAGGGTCTGAAAACATGGATACAACGAAGATGGAATTGTCTTTTTTAGGGTCTGAAAACATGGATGCAACACAGATGGAAGTGTCTTTTCTTGGTGTCTGAAAACATGGATACAACACTGATGCAAGTGTCTTTTCTTTGGGTCTGAAAATATGGATACAACACAGATGGAAGTGTCTTTTCTTGGGGTCTGAAAACATGGATACAACAAAGGTGGAAGTGTCTTTTCGTAGGATCTGAAAACATGGACACAACACAGATGAAAGTGTAATTTCTTAGAGTCTTAAAACATAGATACAACATATATGGAAGTGTCGTTTCTTAGGGTCTGAAAACATGGATACAACACAGATGGAAGTATCTTTTCTTAGGGTCTGAAAACGTGGATACAACACAGATGGAAGTGTCTTTTCTTAGGGTCTGAAAACGTGGATACAACAAAGACTTGCCCAGAAACTGATGATGGAGTCTTTTCCATAGTTTGAAAACATGAATGCAACAAAGATATAGGTGTCTTTAAACTTTCGAACTTAGATACAATGAACTATTACGTTTTGTCTCATCGTGTAACCGTAAAAAAGTAATTATACTATCTGCTTGTAAACTAACAGTCCTGTTATCTGACTTGAAAATAACTATTTAAATGTAAAATAAACAAGTTATTGCTCCGGTGTACATTTGCTTCACTAATATTTAGCGTATAGTTTTATGTAACTATACTTGTTCTATTGCTGATCTCATAGCAGCGTTATTATCTAACTGTAAATCACATGTATGACAATGTTACTGTGAACTGTTTATGTAACTGTAAAACACATGTATGACAATGTTATTGTGAACTTTTTATGTAACTGTAAATCACATGTATGACAATGTTATTGTGAACTGTTTATGTAACTGTAAATCACATGTATGACAATGTTATTGTGAACTGTTTATGTAACTGTAAATCACATGTATGACAATGCTATTGTGAACTGTTTATGTAACTGTAAATCACATGTATGACAATGTTATTGTGAACTGTTTATGTAACTGTAAATCACATGTATGACAATGTTATTGTGAACTGTTTATGTAACTGTAAATCACATATATGACAATGTTACTGTGAACTGTTTATGTAACTGTAAATCACATGTATGACAATGTTATTGTGAACTGTTTATGTAACTGTAAAACACATCTATGACAATGTTATTGTGAACTGTTTATGTAACTGTAAAACACATGTATGACAATGTTATTGTGAACTGTTTATGTAACTGTAAAACACATGTATGACAATGTTATTGTGAACTGTTTATGTAACTGTAGAACACATCTATCAAAATGTTATTGTGAACTGTTTATGTAACTGTAAATCACATGTATGACAATGTTATTGTGAACTGTTTATGTAACTGTAAATCACATGTATGACAATGTTATTGTGAACTGTTTATGTAACTGTAAATCCCATGTATGACAATGTTATTGTGAACTGTTTATGTAACTGTAAAACACATGTATGACAATGTTATTGTGAACTGTTTATGTAACTGTAAAACACATCTATCAAAATGTTATTGTGAACTGTTTATGTAACTGTAAATCACATGTATGACAATGTTATTGTGAACTGTTTATGTAACTGTAAATCACATGTATGACAATGTTATTGTGAACTGTTTATGTAACTGTAAAACACATCTATCAAGATGTTATTGTGAACTGTTTATCTGTTTATCTAACAGTAAACACATGTATAACAATATTACTGTGAACTGTTTATCTAATTGTAAAGCACATGCATAACAATGTGGCTGTGAAATGTTTATGTAACGGTAAAACACATGTATAGCAATGTTATTGTCAACTGTTTATCAAACCGTCACAGTTTGCAATTTGACTTTGAAGTGTTGATTTGTATATGTTTACTGTAAAACTTCTTGTTTACAGTCTCTTGATATGTTTATCTAACCGTAAAACACACCTTTCTGTAACTAACTATAAATATAATTTCTCCTGCCCATCCGTAAAACCAACTCTATATCGAGTAACTATAAACATAGTTTGACGGTGTAAATGAACCCAAGTAATGTATAATTACCTAAACATAAACATAAATAACTTACTTTTACTAACAGTAAGATGTTGATGGTAAATAATTAACTATGCCACTATTTACTTGCTTTTACACTAACACTTAAGTTTTACTAACCAATGATGTATCTGTTACTAACTGCATCAAGTATATTTGGCTAACTGGGGAAAAAAATAACTGTTACTAACTAACTGTAAAATCAGTTTTACTAACATACGGAGAACTAACCAGCTGTTAGAAGGCAGGTGCTAACAATTGGCAACCTTTCTCATTGCAGGGAGATAGAGGCCCAGTGGGACCAAAGGGTGACCACGTGAGTGAATTCTTGTCAACTAACCAACCTGTCCAATACTTACAGACATTAAAACCCGTGATTTAGAAATTATATATAAATTCATTTATAACGTTTGATACTAACATTTATTTAAATCAATCACAAATACAGTTATTTTATAACAGAAAACCGGTGCTGTGGTTTATGTGATCATGAGCGGGGGCAACTTCATAATCTTGAGCATAGCCTACGATGGGTAACGTAATATTCTGTTATGATAATTTGGCGTGTCCAGCGTGTGCCGAGTGGTATTACACCTGCTTCACACGCCAGTGATCCGGGGCTTGTTTCCGGATCCGGTCATGGATATGCACTACTGACGAGCTCAAGCGAGAGCGAAACTCGAGTATAGTACTTCCATATTGACGTGGATAGGCCTTAGGTTCATACTAGAGTACGATCAGCGTTGCCAGTAGTGGGTTGTGCTCAATATTTAAACTTCATAATATCCCGACACACCAAGTCGAGGGGTACTAATCAGCAGTGGGCTATTTGGACGCAGACCGCTTTGCGTTGATTTAAACGGTATGATGCGCTGCCCGTTCAGAAATCAATGGCAAACTACTGAACTAAAACTGGGTAGTAAATCACAAGTAGCCAGTACTGCAACGTCCTGTAATGACTTTATAAAACAAAGTATATACCAGATTAAAGAGATAAATGAATATGTCCTGCTTAAAGAAATGTAATCAATGTTGTTATTCAAAGTAGTGGACACAAAAATGAGACACTGTAAACAAACTGAAAGGGTGACCAGAAAGTGCTCAGCACGATTGGTGTGTAATGTTGTTTATGTGGATCTCACGTGTGGGGCGAGGTTATTAGATTGTGTTGAGATATTGTAAGATATGTGTCTTTTAGAGATTGAGTTGAGTTGAGTTGAGTCTAGAACCGACGTCACAGCATCCCTGGAAATTCCCATACGTGCTACTTCCTCATCTTCAACGGCCAGAGAAGAGTGCCAATATTAATGTTGCCAGTAGCAGTTTGAGTATGTATGTGTGCGTCTGATATTTCTTCGGGGTCTTTAGTGTCGGCCAGATCCTCTGGTAACTCACTGCAGCACCATTCTCTACAGGCCGTGATGAGATTCTAGAAATCATTCTGGTACACTGATTAATACCGTTGCTGATTGATAGGTCATTCTGGGATACTGGTAGATGTGGTTGTCTATCTATCAAGTTGAGACCATACTTTTTTTTAAATCGCATATCCTGTTTACAGGACATCGCTGTCAACACCAGCATTTTACCGCTGTTGTTGATGTCTCGGCAAAATTACGCTTAGTAGTTTGCCATTGCTTTCTGGGCGACTGGCTCACATACCCCCGTAAGTAACTAACGCATCGCGATCCGATACCGAATCTCGCGCAGCTGCGTTACCCGACGTGGATATACGGGATTACGGAGAAAGTCAATAACACCTTCGCCAGGGAGGCCAGCTGAGACCATACTGGTCAGATAATATTCACCTCTGCCACTGCTGTGAACGGAACCCAGAACATTGACATTGGTAGGCGGATACACTCACCACTACCCCGCTATGGGGGTTACAGTTCTCTTGTGTGTAATTTATATATTTACATATTTAATGTTAGATAAATCTGTGTGCTCATATCAAGGTTTTTATATTCATCAGTGTGTATATGTGTTTGTTTGTGTGTTGTGTGTGTTTATGTGTGTATGTATGTATGTGTGTGTGTGTGTGTGTGTGTGTGTGTGTATGTGTGTGTGTGTGTGTGTGTGTGTGTGTGTGATTTATCCCATTATTTCAATACCATTATTCTCCGCCATTATCTGACTATCTCAGGGAGACAAGGGAGACTTGGGAGACTCAGGACCAATAGGACTCCCCGTAAGTGACCACATGCATGCGTTTAACTCATAGAAACTAACCCACTAGGAGAACTAACGATCTTCATTTATATTAACATTACTGTGTGTGGCTAATTGCACTGTTAAGTGACATGGCTATGAACGCCTGTCATTTCACGAATTGTCTGTAAACGGTGGCAATTAGTCTGGGATAGAGTTTACGTGTTAACGGAAGAGTTACAGTACTGCATCGGGTTTTAGGATTTATCTATTCCAGTGACTAAGGATAATATATCGCCAAATGTGACCTCCCATTTGGACAGAAGGACAATATATCGTCATACTTAGGTCATCGTTTTATTTGTTTTGTTTCGTGGTATCTTCCACAATTTTCAAGCTCAGTGAATGGAAATTTCCATTATAATGCTTGTTCATTTGATTGTGTACTATGGTTGATGCAAACTTACTTTTTGTTTGTCACTGAATCAGTAAAACTACTAAATGTCTGGGTTTGTGTCTCTATACTTCTAAGTTTGCTCCATGTAGGTAATGATCTATGACCACATACGTCGTAAAGTGTAGGCGATTTGAACTTTTCCGCCCTGAGCCAAATTTATGCCCTGGAGTGCTTTGGGTTTATATTTGTGTTATGCATCCTTAAAGGAATCTGTCAGTCTGTTTCTTGGTCTTCCATGTCTTCCTGTAGTTCTGTAGTTAGAGAGCCTCTGGACATCGGCCTCAAGCTTCAGCTGATTGAGCTTCACTGGACGTAGACATCGTAGTGTTGGCTGGTTGAGCTTCTTTGGACGTAGGCGTCTAGTGTTGGTTGGTTGAGCTTCTTTAGACGTAAGCTTCGTAGTGTTGGCTAATTGAGCTTCTTTGGACGTAGACGTCTAGTGTTGATTGGTTGAGCTTCTTTAGACGTAGGCATCGTAGTGTTGGCTGGTTTAGCTTCTTTGGGCGTGGGCGTCTAGTGTTGGCTGGTGGAGCTTCTTTCGACGTAGGCGTCTAGTGTTGGCTGACTGGCATTCTTTGGACGTTGGCGTCCATAACATTCATACATGTAGCAAATGGTTGAGGCAACGTAAATTAAAGTAGTAAGAAATGGTCAGAGGTTGAATGGCCCCAATAGACATAGACAGACTGTAAAGATTATATTTATTGTGTCTAGTGTTAGTTTCATTGTTTCTGGCTTTCCACTTGATGGTTGGTGCGGCAATACAACGCTGACTGCAATGCTTTCACAGAATATTGTCTGGTATCTGCGTCACTAGCAATTCATATATTTCTAATGTTGCTATCTGAGCTAACGACTTTATGGACTCGCCTGTAATATTTGCCATACAATGGAAATTCTATTTGGAGCTCTTGCTGTTTACATGTGGTTGAATGTAGTCCTAATGCAATAATAATACAGTGCATACCTGATAAGGAAAACCCACCTGAGACACAAGAAATAGTTCTTCTTATTTGAAATTCCTCATGTAAGAGTTCAAGCATGTAGAAGTACAACGACAATACAATACTGTTCTTCAGAACATAAATTCGCTACATCTGATATCACCTTAAGCGGTTTACAATGTATAGAGTATTTCTTGGGATGGTAATTTTGCTTGAAGTATGGGAGTTCGCACGTGTGAGAGCGCTACTTGCTTTTTTTGGGTTCTGTGTTCTGTTTGTTTTCTGTTCTTGATAATAGAGTGAATTAGTCGTAGCAATTGCTGTGCAAGTAATTTTGCCATGGTGTTTAATATGTACTTATACAGGCTTAGATTAGTGTGTTCCTGTGTGGCATTCTGCTAACCCGGAATCTTGACTAGTAGCTTTCCCAGAACCAGAATATAATAGTCGTATATTTACATGCCAAATTATTCACATGTCGTATACACACGGCAATGCAGCTTCATATTATATTTAGTTATGTAATCATTAAATGCAACCTAAAGACTAAATGTTGTGGCAGGGAAGGTAGGTCCTAAGCCTTGATAGGCGACTTATCTAGGATCGAAACTCCAACAGGCGGAAAGTTATAGAACTGCTTTGCTTGTCCGACAGCTTCTGCATCTTGTATTGTTTCAGATGTATTAGTGTTACCTTTCCCCTGGAGTAAGCTAGGCAGGTCGAGAGGAGGATCATGCTGTATGGACAACACATGGTCTCTAAATTCAGCCCAGGTTTTGTGCTATGGAGAGGTGTCATGGAGCGTAAATGAACACACTCTACCACCATCTTTACTAAAGGCGCTGACTTAGATTCATCGTTATAAGGAGATGAAGCGAGGACGGTAACTGGCCACTTACCTCGTCATGCCGTGGCCTAGAAAATTAGAAGGCATAACACGTCATCTCCCTACAACAGTTACTTACATGGAACCGTGTATACCTGTTTGGTAAACCTTGATATAACCTGCTTGTCAGGAGTTGAGGTTAGTTAAGGTGAGTTGTGTAAAGAACCGACAAAAAGCACCCAGGACCTTCCATTAGGTTCCCCGTCCACGTCTTCAACAACCAGCGAAGAGTCACTGTTTGCGTGTCATGTTATGTCTGAATAAACAGTAACATAGACACAGCTGACAAACGTGTCTATATTCATTTGGGAATGTAATTTGGTCAACAAACGTCATAAACTCGGACAATAAAAAACTTAAAAAAACATGCTTGCTTGAACACTGTTTTCAAAAAGTAAACGTAGGGCTGCTGTAGCTAGACATGCACTAATGCAGCTAATGTCTGGTAAATTATCCAGTTAAGGATAAGGAATGTAGCTAAACTATTATCCATATCCCACTCCCAGGGCCCTATCGGATCACCTGGGGATCCGGTGAGTGTGAATGGCACGCGGCAGTCAGCATCTAATGGCGCCCATTACATGATTGTACTTACCTGCATGTAATCTCTTGACATGTTTGAACTTGGCATCGTGTCACCTCATTAATTGCATCTCATCTTTTGGCTGTCGGTTTTGTACTTTTATTCTTACCTCGCTCTGATGTCTTATGACTGCTTGTCTGTTTCATGTCATTTATTGCATTTCATGTGTTGGCTGTCAAATGTGTACGTTTATTCTTATTGCGATCTGTTTTCTTATGTTTGCCGGTCTGTTTCTTATCATTTATTGCATTTTATCTGTTGGCTGTCAGTTTTGAACGTTTATTTTTATCTCGCTCTGTTGTCTTATGTCTGCCTGTCTGTTTGGCGTTGTTGACTGCATTCATCTTTTGGATCTCAATTTTGTACGTTTATTCTGATCTCGCTCTCTATTCTCATGTCTGCCTGACTGTTTCTCTATTGCTCTCTACTTACTTTCGTTCTCCGTTTGACTATTTTTCTAATATTCTAAATAAGTCGCTACCATTCTGTTTCATGCTCGGTCTGGTCTTACACTTGTACCTTCGCTCTGTCATTACATTCTCTCTCTTCTCTCTCTCTCTCTCTCTCTCTCTCTCTCTCTCTCTCTCTCTCTCTCTCCCTCTCTCTCTCTCTCTGTATGTATGTGTGTGTGTGTGTGTGTGTGTGCGCGCGCGCGCGTGCGTGTACGTTTTTGTGTAGTGTGGGTGTGTCCTAACACTCTGTCTCATTTTATCTTTTACTCTTTTTTCATTCCTTGAGTCTTTGCGACTGTCTCATTCTCTTTGGTATATTTCACTGTCTTATCCTCTCTCTCTCTCTCTCTCTCTCTCTCTCTCTCTCTCTCTCTTTCTCTCTATCTCTCTCTTTCTCTCTATCTCTATCTGCTCCTCTCTGATAATGTCATTTTTATTCTCTGCCTTACTCTCCCTACCCACATTCTAACTCATACTCTCATTCTTTTTATTTCTCTATTATTCACTCTTTGATTGTGTGCCACTTGCTAACGCTCTTTATGATATTCTCGAAGTCATTCTCTTTCTTATTCTCAGCATCATCTATATTATTATCGTTGTCTTATTATCGCTATCATTTTCCATTTATCCTCATTATTTTATTACCTCTATCATTTTTCCTCTATCTATTATCATCAGTTTATTATCTCTGTCTATTTTATCTGCATTACCGGCGTCTTATTATCTCCTTCTTATTATCTCTGTCTCATAATACCTTCCATAAATAATCATTATTTCCTGTTTCTATTTCCATTATATTATTATCTTTGTGTTTAATTGTTCTTTTTAATTGTTCATGCTCCACGTCTCATTCACACTGTCTCATTCTGTTTGTCTCATTCGCTCTGTCTCATTCCTCTGTCTCATCGTAGGTCTCTTTCCTATATTTTATATTTGTACGTTGAATCTACAAGTACACACAGGAGTTACGTTACCTTTCGTCCAAATATGATCCTTAAATTGAACATTTCCGTAAGTCGAAGCAATCCCTCCAGTGGTGTATCGCATGTCCAGCACTGTAAGAAGTGAAGCTGAAGAGAAAATGAAATAAAAAACAATCTGAACACAGCCACACACATTTCTCCTCAACCTCCCTCTTACCCCCGCTCATTCCTCCTGAAGGAAAGGTGCCTCGTGGCCAGTACAGCGAAGCTGCGATATTTATGCCTTTCTTCAGTTCAAAGTTAACTCTCCTACCTTGATTTCCTTCCCGATGAGCCTGCTGTGATACTTTCTGTTTCCTTGACAACCACATTGTAGTTCACAAACCCTGGTGCAAGCAGCCAGTTGTTGACTGAATTCAGCATCCGTTGTTGCATTTTGGACTCCACTTGAGATCGATTCGGGATACCTCGCTAATGAGCCTTAACTTCAAATACAACTATTCAAATTTGCGGAATGCCGGAAATTCAGAATGTCCGTCAGTTCGAAGCGAAGTAAATCGGGGTATGCCTGTATTCCTATCTTTTCTTGTCTCTACTGACAATCTCTGTGTGTCTGTCTTCATACTTTTTCCTCGTGTATGATCGCCTGCCATAGATTCTGGACAATTTTTACCAATTTTTGTGACTATTGTTTTTTCTCTGTCAGCCTCGGTGTAACTATAGCTCTACGGATCTATAGTCCATGTTGTATCTTGTGTTTATTATCTTTACTTAATGGTCTGTCTCCTAATCTTGCTCTGTCTCCTGTCCCCCCTCTCTCTTTCTCTATCGCTTTCCTTCTCCCACACTCTATCTCTTTCTCTCTCTATTCCTTCTCCTCTGGCTTTCTCTCTCACATAAACTTTCAGTTAAACACACACTTACCCACTCTAACATACTCACATTATGTGGTACACTTAATCTCCTCAGATACTCACAATCTATGTCACACACACACACACACACACACACACACACACACGCTTACACATTCACACACACATAAACACACATACTCCCTCCCATATAGTCATACTATCTGGCATACTCTCTCTCTCTCTCTCTCTCTCTCTCTCTCTCTCTCTCTATATATATATATATATATATATATATATATATATATATATATATATATATATATATATATGGTGGACCTAATTACGTCATTTTTATCAGACAGACAACAAGTAGTGTCCTTCAATAACTGTCTATCAAGACCCACACAACTTAATTTTGGGGTGCCTCAGGGCTCAATACTAGGTCCGCTGCCTTTTGCAGTGTATATTAACGATCTTCCTTTATACCTCAATACTTCGTGTGATCTATTTGCGGACGACTGCACTATTTACACAAGTCAAGAGAGCCTTTGTGACTTAGAGAGCTCTTTACAAAACGATCTTGACAACCTTAGTAGATGGAGCAATGAAAACCGCATGTTAATTAACATCGACAAAACCAAATCCATGCTAATAACAACCAGACAAAAACTACAGACCCTAGCCATAACTGGGACACCGCTCGAGCTCCACGTGGACACGTTACCTATAATTAATGTAAATGAACATAAAACATTAGGTCTTTTAATTGACAGACATTTAAACTGGAGCCCTCATGTTCACGCCCTTACCAAGAGAATAGCACAAAAAGTTTACCAACTTGCTAAAATTCAACACTTTTTGGATGAAAGCACACGTAAAATATTCTATGCATCCTATATCCAATCACCTCTCGATTATTGTTCCACAGTCTGGGATGGCTGCCCTAAATCTAATATGAAACGATTGTGTTCGCTTCAAAACCGCGCTATACGTCTAGTTTCTAGCATAAAGCACGTTGAAAGTAATAAATTATACAGCCATCTAAGACTTCTACCACTTCAAAAGCGCTTCCTTTTTAACAAATCCAAATTAGTGAATAAAATTATATCTGAAAATACCCCAGAGTATCTTCTACCGTTAATTCAATCTAATGCAATGAACAGTAAGCGCTTAAATTTATTACAGCTTCCTAAGCCTAGATTGGACTTATACAAAACTTGTTTCGCATATTCTGGTGCTCACTTGTGGAATAGCCTTCCAACAGAACTGAAAACACCAATGAGTCCCTACACATTCAATCGAAAACTCTTTCAATACTTACTTCATACCGACTATATGCCTCCATAAGTCACCTACTAGTATCATTTTTCCACTATCATTCTTCACTGTATGTGTGTGAACGAGACAGTGGGTGAGAGAGTGAGTGAGAAAGAGTGTGAGTGGAAGAATTAGTATGATAGAGAGAGTGAGAGAGTATGCATGCGCGTGTGCCTGAGTGAGTGTAAAAGTGAGTGAGTGTGTGGACATATGTGTGAGAGATTTAGTTAGAGAATGAGTGAATCTGAGAGAGTGGGTGTGTTGTGTGTCTGCCTGTCTGTGTGATAGAGTGTGAAAGTTAGTGAGTGAGTGTGAGTTAGAGAGTCATCGAGTAAATGAGTGAGTAAGGGAGCGTGAGTGAGTGAGAGAGAATTTGTGGGTATGCGTGTATGTGCACGAATGAGTGAGTGTGAGAGCGAGTGAGTGGGTAAAAGAGAGAGCGTGGGTGAATGAGAGAGTGCATGAGAAAGTGTAATGTATGTGTGTGCATGTCTGGATGTGTGTATGGGTGTATATGTGTGTACATGTGTGTATCTGTGTGTGACTCTGTGTGTATGCCTGTACGTGTTTTAAAGTGTGCGTTCATGTGTTTATATGCGTTTATATGCATGTGCGTGTGTGTATGTGTGTATGGATGAGTCTGTGTGTGTGTGCTCGTGTATGTATTGTATATCTTTGTATGTGTAAGTGTGCATGCATGCAGTGTATGCGAGGGAGTGTATATTCGGGTGTTATGTGAGTACGTGTGAGTAAGTATATGGATGTGTGCAGGTGTGTGTATTGCGTGGGTATGATGTGTGTGTGTGTATGTACATGTGTGTGAGAGAGAAGAGAGAGAGAGAGAGAGAAAGAGAGAGAGAGAGAGAGAGAGAGAGAGAGAGAGAGAGAGAGAGAGAGTTGAGCGCACGCATGTCATCTAACATGCTGATCCATATGTTTTGTGTATTCTCATTTTTTTCATATTATCATTTTGATGCACTTGATTTTAACATGCATAAAATGAATTCATGTAAATTACTGTAAAGCAAGTGAGAGAGTTAATGAGTGTAAGTAAGAGAGAGAGAGTGAATGAGTGTGAGAGTGTGTGTATGTAAAGAGAGCGCAAGAGAGAGAGAGAGAGAGAGAGAGAGAGAGAGAGAGAGAGAGAGAGAGAGAGAGAGAGAGAGAGAGAGGGGGGGAGAGAGAAAAAAAGAGTTGAATTGCATCACTAATTTTTACGCTACATAATGTATATGAACAATTTTTTCTCCACTTCTTGCAATTGCGAGAATTCTCACGACAATCGTCAGTGTCTCAATTGTGTGTAAAGTGTGGGAGTTTGTTCTTATTAGCTTCAGTGATCATGTGAGGCATCAAGTATTTGTCTAGATGTGAGGATGTATGTATGGGTGTGTATGTGAGGGATATGTGTGTGTGTGTGTGGGGAATGTGTGTGTGCCTGTGTAAGAGAGAGAGAGAGAGAGAGAGAGAGAGAGAGAGAGAGAGAGAGAGAGAGAGAGAGAGAGAGAGAGAGAGAGAGAGAGAGAATTCAGTGCTCGAATGTCCTGTAACATGCCATTCCATATTTTTTGTGTATTTTCATCTTTCACATTATCATTTTGTATGTATGACACTTGATTTTATCATGTATAATATAACATTACTGTAATGTGAGTGAGAGCGTTAGTGAGAGAGAGAGAGAGAGAGAGAGAGAGAGAGAGAGAGAGAGAGAGAGAGAGAGAGAGAGAAGAGAGAGAGAGAGAGAGAGAGAGAAGGAGAGAGAGTTGAATTGCATCACTAATTTTTAAGTTACAAAATGTATATGTACAATTTTTCTCCATTTTCTTTACAATTTTGCGACAATGCTCACGACAATCGTCACTGTATGTGTGTGTAAAGTGTGGGAGTTTGATCATAATAGTAGGTTGGGGGATCGGGGGATGTGTGTGTGGGTGGATTCGTGATGTATGTGGGTGGGCTCAGGATGTGTGGGTGGGAGGGGTGGGTTTGTGTGGGTGGGTGGGGGATTGTGTGTGGGTGGGAGGGAGATTGTGTGTGGGTGCGTGCGAGATGTATGGGTGTATGGGGAGATGTGTTTGTGGGTGGGGATGTGTGTTTGTGTAGGTGGTTGTGGGTGAGTGGGTGGAGGAGGATATGTTGGTGGATGATTGATGGTGGGTTATGGGATGGGTGGGGGTATATGTGTGGGTATATGTGGTGGGTGGGAGATGTGTGCAGGTGGGGGTGGTTGTGGGTTTGGGGATGTGTGTGTGGGTGAGGGATGTGTATGGGTGTGGGATGTTTGGGTGGATGGGTGGGGAGTGTGTGTGGGTGAGAGATGTGTGGGTGAATGTGTGTGGGGGGTGTGTGGATTGGGGGAGGGGTGCGTGATGGGTGTGGATGATGGATTTAAAGATGTGTGTGTGGGTGGGGGATATGTCTGGCTGGGTGGGGGTGTGTGTGGCTGAATGAAGGATGTATGTGTGGGTAGTGAGGGTGATTGTAGTTGGGGGATGTGTGGATGGGTAGGAGATGTGTGGATAGATGTGTGTGTGGGTGAGGGATGTGTCTTTGGGATGTGTGTGGGTGTGGTATTGTGTGGGAGGGGAGCTGGGTGTGGTTAAATGATGTTTGTGTGGGTGGGTGAAGGTGTGGTTGGGTTTGTGGGTGGGTGAAGGATGTGTGTGAGGGTGGGGGATGTGTGCTTAGATGGGTGGTTGGGATGTGTGAGTGTGGGTGGGTAGATAGGAGATGTATGTGTTGATGAGTGGGTAAGGGATGTGTGGGTGTTAGTTGTTGAGGGATAAGTACGTGTGTCTAGGGATGTGTGAGGGGATGAATGTATGGGTTGTGTGTGCGTGGATGGGAGGTGTGTGTTTGTGAATGGGGAATGTGTTGGTGGGTGGGGATGTGTGTGAGGGATGTTTGTATGGGTGGCGAGATTGTGCATGGGTGGGGATGTGTGTGTATATGGGTAGGGGTGTGTGGTTAAGGGATGTGTGGCTGGGGGAATGGGTGGATGGAGGATGTGTGGTTGGGTGGATGATGTGTGGTTGGGTAGAGGATGTGTGGGTGGGTGATTGTATATGAGTAAGGGTGTGTGGTTAAGGGATGTTTGGTTGGGGGATGGGTGGGTAGAGGATGTGTGGATGGGTAGAGGATATGTGGGTGGGTGAGTGTGTGCAGGTTAGGAGATGGTGGGGGATGTTTGTAGGTGCGGGCTCGGGATCTGTGAGTGGGCTGGGGGAGATTATGTGGGTGAGTGCGGAATTTGTGTGTGGGTAGGTGCGGAATATGTGAGTTGACGGGGAGACATGTGTGTGGCTGAGGAATGTGTGTTTAGTTGGGTGGTTGGAGGTGTGTGGGTGGAGGAGGATATTGGGTGAGTGATTGTTGGTGGGAAATGGGACGGGTAGAGGATATGTGAGTGGGTGGGGAGATGTGTGGGTTATTGAATGTATGTGTGCTTGGGGTGTGGGTGGATGGGATGTGTGGTGGGTGAGAGGTCTGTGTGGGTGGGGAGATGTGTAGGTGTAGGGATGTGGTGGATGGGTGGGGGAATGTATTGCATGTGTGTGTGGTTGGGTGGGGAAGTTGGAGTGAATGGGAGATGTGTGGGTGGGTGGTGGATGTGTCTCATAACATAGTAATATGCATTGTTTATGTTTACAAAATTCATGTGACAATGTTTTTTTCCTATGCACTGTTGATGAAAGAAAGATGAATGATTGGAAGGGCCGAATGTAAGACGGGCCTGCGTGCCCAATTTGTTACCCTTTGAAAATAAAGTCTGTTCGTTCGTTCGTTCGTTCGTTCGTTCTCTCTCTCTCTCTCTCTCTCTCTCTCTCTCTCTCTCTCTCTCTCTCTCTCTCTTATTCACACTCCCTGTCACACACATACTGTCTCTCACATACTCATCCTCTCTGTCACACACACACACACACAGACACACACACACACTCTCCCTCTTAACATACGCTCTCTCTCTCTCTCTCTCTCTCTCTCTCTCTCTCTCTCTCTTACATATATTCACTTTTTCTCTTACACATACTTGCTCTTTCTCTTTCTCTCTCTCTCGCTCTCTCTCTCTCTCTCTCTCTCTCTCTCACTCTCTCTCTTGTGTGAGTGGGGGATGGGTGGGTGGATGCGGGATGTGTGTGTGGGTAGGTGTGGGATGTGTGGGTTGGCAGGAGAATGTGTGTGGGTGGGGATATGTGATTGGGTGATGTGTGTTCTGCTGGGTGGTTGGGGTGTGTCGATGGGTGGCGCAGGATATGTGGGTGGGTGAGTGTGTGTGGGTTGTGTTTGTGGGTGGGGAGATGTGTGTTGGTAGGGGATGTATGTATGGGTGGGGGATTTTGGTGGGTGGGGAATTTGTGAGTGGGTGGGGATGTGTTGGTGGGCGGGGGATATGTCTCATAACATGGTAATATACATTGTTTATGTTTACAATATTCATTTGGCAAGGTTTTTTTTTTCTATGTGAATGTATCATGCGAAAGATGAGTGATTGGAAGGGCCGAATGTAAGATGAGCCTGAGTGCCCAATTTGTGACCATTTGAAAATCAAATCAAATCAAATCAAATCTTTCTACAGCGTGCTCTCTCTCTCTCTCTCTCTCTCTCTCTCTCTCTCTCTCTCTCTCTCTCTCTCTCTCTCTCTCTCTCTCTCTGACATAAGTACACCCTCATACTCTGTCACTTATAAACTCCCTCGCATACTCACATTCCTTGTCACATACTCACTCTTTCTCACACACATACTCATACGTACTTACACACACATTTTTACACTCCTCCAAACAAATGTGCTATCTTTATCACATACTCACATTCTCTGATTGATTGATTGATTTAGGAATCGACATCACATCATTCGGGTCATTCCTATAAGCGCTTCGTCCCCATCCTCAGCAGCCAGCGAAGAGTTCCAACACCAATAGTACCAGTAGCAATCTGATTATATGTCCGTCTCGCCTTTCCTCTGAGCGTTGGGCGTCGGCCAGATCCCTTCGTCACTCCTCGCTGTCTCATTCTTGTCAGACTATGGTAATCCATTTGCTCCTCCGAGGTGTACACGTGCTCCCACAAGGCCGCAACCACGTCTGCCTTGTCATGTATCAATACTCCACCAAGTTCTGCAGAGCCAGCCAGTCTGTCCGCCTGTTCATTTCCCAGCACACCGGCATGCCCCGGACAAAAGATCCAGGCGATGCTTGTCACCCGTGACCTCCGAAGCGAAGCAAGCCACTCCGCACGAAGCCTGCCCGTCCTCACCCTCGTCAGCATGCTTTCTGAGTCAGTTACAATCACGATGTGTGTGTGTCGTATTCTCCATCCAGCGGAGAGCCGCAGTGACTGCCTCCACCTCCATTCTTAAGCTGGATGTTGTGGTATCATATGCCAGGCTCTCCTGCACCAAACGTCGACCATTTGCTTTGGCTATGAACCCCCAGCCACTTCTCTCAACTCTTGACACCGAACCATCTGTGTAGATAATTACATCACCCGAGTGAGCATTGTCCTGAATTAATTGCTGGATTTCCACTTCCGTGGCCCCTGCTGGCCATTCACTGCACTCACGGCTTAATGTGATTATAACTCTGCACAAGTTTGACTGCTCCGCTGGCACTCTGACCCACTCCTCTCCTCGCCTAATGTTCTCCAAGGGGCACACCTGTCTGATCGTATCCTCCGCCTGAGCCATCCATGATTTCCCTCTTATCAGTCACTGACCCTTAACTGCGTCCAGCGCCTCATGCAGTGGGTGATCTGTGTCTGCAGCTAGTCTGAGGTATGCCTTCGCCTGCATCACCTTGTGCCTACCAGCAACAGTCGGCAAACCTAGGATGTAACGCATACACACTACTGGGGTGTCTCTGGTGCATCCCAGAATGACCCGCATAGCTTCGATCTGTATGCGCTCTAACTTCACCAGCTGACTCTCTGAGACAGTGAGCGGACCTAATCCATAATCAATTACTGAGAGGATCAAGTGCTGGTATAGTGTGTGTAATATATGTATGTGTGTAATATATCACATTCTCTCACAAACACTAACTCTTACTCTCACACGTACACACACGTACTCACACAGACACATACTCACACTCGTCAGCACCCATATACTATCTTTCCCACATACTCACACTCGCTCTCACACATTAATTCTTTCTCTCTCTCACACACACACACACACACATTTTCTCTATGGGAAGTGTACATTCAACAGATGTTACTAAACTTGAATGTTTACTACTCTCTGACTTATGACGTCATCTTGTCATGATTTAATTCGAAACTAACACCGCATAATGTAAACTGACACACACAACCCGCTGACACAGGTCATGACTTCCTGTGAGTGATTCACAACAGCCTTCGACAAACTCACCTTGATACCCCCAGGAAGATGGCTGCTGCTGTAGTACATGGACGGGAAACATCCGGCCTGCGGGCCGTATGCGGTCCACGAAATCACATAGTCTGGCCTTATGAAATGATTCAGTGTCGAAGGATAATATATCACCATAAGTGACCTCCCTTTTTGACAGAAAAAAATATATATCGTCATACTGCGGTTATAACTTTATTTGTTTCATTTCGCCGTAATCCGCAATTTTAATGCTCAGTGAAGGGAAATTTACTTGATAATACTTGTTCACTTGGTTGTGCACCACGTTTGGCCGCCCAGACCTACGATTTGTACGGCACTGAATCAGTTCAGGCAACCTCAGGCGAGATTCGAAATTCAGTACATCTGGAAGCTTTTTTCATAGCAATATGAATTTATAACAAGTGAATAATAATAATAACGTACATTTTGAGGGACAAGCAAGGAATGGTCATAACAGGATAGACAAGTTCCTCCGAAGTCGGAGAGTGTCTGACTGCACGGCGAGGAACCACCAGTCTGCACACCAATAAGCCAGACATGGGACAACGGATACTCACGCAAACCTCAGGTCCTGTATGACATCACACTGATGTTGGACAACAGGATGCCTTCATCCGACATACAGGACTTCACGTTGGAGCTCAAGCCAACGAACACAAGCAAGCAAGCATAATAATAACGTACATTTTGAGGGACAAGCAAGGAACGGTCATAACGGGACAGACAAGACACATACAAGAACATAACGGGACAGACGCATATACTCTTGTATGGCTCGCGAATCATGTTATAAATATCCAAAATGGCCCTTCATAAAGAAAAGGATCCCCACTGCAGTTGTAGGACACCGCCATTCTGGTTCCTTGGGATTGTGCGGATCGGTGCCACTATGAGATACCACAGTCATATGCCACGATAAGATGCCATTATGATATGGTAATGTCAGGTGCCACTAATACGTGCCACAGTCACAAACCACGGTAATATGTCACTAAGAGGTACCACATGCAGATGCCACTATGAGGTGCCACATTGAAGTGCCACTGTTAGAATACACAATGAGGTGCCACAGTCAGGTTCCACTATGATGTGCCACAGTCATTTGCCATGGTAAGATGCCACTATGAAGTACCACATGCAAGTGTCAATGTGAGATGCCACTTTGGGGTGCTACGGTGAGATGCCACTATTAGATGTCACTGTAAGATGCCACTATGAGGTGCCACAGTCAAGTGCCATGGTAAGATGCCACTATTCTATGTCACTGTAAGATGCCACTATGAGGTGCCACAGTCAGGTGTCACGGTGAAATGCCACTATGTGATGCCACTATGAGGTGCCACAGTAAGGTGCCACTATGAGATGCCACTATGAGGTGCCACAGTCGGGTGCCACTATGAGATGCCGCTATGAGGTGCCACAGTCAGGTGCCACTATGAGATGCCACTATGAGGTGCCACAGTCATGTGCCACTATGAGATGCCACTATGAGGTGCCACAGTCAGGTGATACTATGAGATGCCACTATGAGGTGCCACAGTCAGGTGCCACTATGAGATGCCACTATGAGGTGCCACAGTCAGGTGCCACTATGAGATGCCACTATGAGGTGCCACAGTCAGGTGCCATTATGAGATGCCACTATGAGGTGACACAGTCAGGTGCCACTATGAGATGCCACTATGAGATGCCACAGTCAGGTGCCACGGTGTGATGCCACTATTCGATGCCACTACGAGGTGCCGCGGTGTGATGCCGCTATATGGGACAGTATTAAGTAACAATGTGAGCTGTCACTGTGCGGTGGTGCTAAGAGGGGCCACTGTGGGGGGCAATTAGGCGGTGCCACTCCAAGGTCCCAAAATGAGGTCACTAGTGAGGTGCCACTGTGTGGTGGTGCTAAGAGGGACCACTGTTGGGGGAAATTAGGCGGTGCCACTGCAAGGTCCCAAAATGAGGTCACTAGTGAGGTGCCACTGTGTGGTGGTGCTAAGAGGGGCCACTGTGGGGGGCTATTAGGCGGTGCCACTGCAAGGTCCCAAAATGAGGTCACTAGTGAGGTGCCACTGTGTGGTGGTGCTAAGAGGGGCCACTGTGAGGTGCGATTAGGCGGTGCCACTGCAAGGTCCCAAAATGAGGTCACTACAGTGAGGTGCCACTGTAAGGTGTCACTATGAGGTTATTACTACGAGGCGTAACTATGAGATACGATTATGAGGTACCACTATGAGGTCCCCCCATGAGGTGCCACAATAAGATGCCACTATGAGACAAGGCTACTATTACGAGGTATCACTATGAAGTACCACTATGAGATGTCAGTTACAATGCTGTTATTCTGTGACGGCAATTGAGTCCGAACACAAGTTGCGCGCGCGCGCGTTAATGCGTGCATTCTTTGTGTGTGTGTGTGTGGGGGGGGGGGCGTGTTGATTATTCCTATGATCCCTTATATTCCTTTAATCCATTCTAATCTTAAAACCCCCCCCCCTATTTTTTTTTATATAATCCCGTCTATTTCTATAACCTCGTCTATTCCTATAATCCCGCCTATTCTTATAATCCTTTTTATTCCTATAATCCTTCTATTCTTATAATCTCTTCTGTTCCTATAATCCCATCTGTTAATATAATCTCTTACATTTCTATACTTCTTTCTATCCTTATAATCTCGTATAATCTCTATTCGTATAATCTTATCCTTGGCGTGTTACTTACTTTCCTGTGATTATGCAGTAGGCACGTTCATTGTTAAATTCAGAAAACGTTGTCTTTGTTGTTATCTAAAAAATCCGGATTTTTTATAACACCATGTAGGAATGCTGGCATCGTGTACACAAACTGCGCGAATTTTTACAATAGGAGTACGAGAAATCCCTATAGTGTGCGGCATGTAACTCATTCAATCTGTACTGTGACAGTGTATTCATGAGTTTCACACATCTACAACAGTAATATTAAATGTTTTCATACTTCTTTAAGTGTAACATGAATAATGTTCATGAAAAATTAAAGAGTTTCATAATACTACAATAATAACATGGGATGTTGTGATGAAATATAATTGAGTTTCGTACCGCTACGGGAGTAACATTAAATGTATTCATGAAATATTAATGAATTTCAGTTCTCTGTTAGAGAAACATGAAATTTTGCCATGAAATATTAATGAGTTTCGTATTTATACAATAGTATTATGAGATATTTTTCGTGAAGTATCATTCAGTTAGTTTTACATCGCTATAGAAGTAACATTAAATGCATTCTTAAAATAGTAATGAGTTCATTAAATGAATTCATGAAATATTAAATGAATTCCTGAAGTATTAATGCGATTCTAATCTCTATACAATCAGCATGAACTCGTTTTCTTAAATATTTCTGAGCCCTTACCCCAGCTACAGTAACCTAGTTTATTTCCATGTGAATGCTATAGTGAATTGTTAGTAATCAGTCTATGTATTCAACACTCACATTGTCATAATTAAATAGAGTCATAAATGTAATAGAGAAAATTGAAAAGAGTTAAAAACTAAGTATATTTCTTAGTTAACTTAAACACAGAAGCCGCACAAAAGCGGTTGATTAATTTATTGCCTGACATATTTCACTGCATATCCTCTCGAAAGACTTCACCGTGACTTTGCGACCACAGAGGGGATAACAAATACTCCACATCTTGACAGATTCAGTGACTATGTTTGATGTATTTCAATTTGGACGATATCATGATTCATCTATGCATATCTTGTGATATATACCTCAGCATAAACACCTGACGAGATACAGCGTGTCAGGCAATAAATTGAGCAATGCGTTATATGTAGATCCTGTCTTTGAAACTATCATTTGATGGTAAACAATCATTTAACATACAGCAGAATATGTAAACCAATATTTGATGGCAGATACTCAATAATTTAGCCTTCAGTAGAATATGTAATTCATCGTTTGATGGTATGCACTCCATAATTTAACCTCCAGCAGAATAGACAAACCATTATTTGATGATAGACACTCGATGATTTAACCTACAGTAGAACAGACACACCATCATTTCATGGTAGACACTCGATAATTTAACCTGCAGTAGAATTGACACACCATCATTTCATGGTAGACACTCGATAATTTAACCTGCAGTAGAATTGACACACCATCATTTGATGATAGGCACTCGATAATTTAACCTACATTTGAATAGACAAACCATCATTTGATGGTACGAACTAGATAATTTAACCTACATTTGAATAGACAAGCCATCATTTGATGGTAGGCACTCGATAATTTAACCTACAGTAGAATAGACAAGCCATCATTTAATGGTAGGCACTCGATAATTTGATTCGATAATTCGAAAATTTAACTCGATAATAAAACCCTACAACAATGGCCAGACTGCGAGAGCAGCAAATTAAAAGAGGGGTGGCCAAACAAGAACACTACGCAGGAAGCCAAAGAAGATTGATAAACCAACACAGAACTGGCGTCGTTAGCCGCTACACGCTGCGAGATTTGCTGAGGAGGGGATCCGAGCACTTATGAACTGAATGGTTCGATGTGCAATGAGGATGATCTGTCGACTAACTAACTAACTAACTCGATAATTTAACTTACAGTAGAATAGACAAACCATCATTTGATGATAGGCACTCAATGATTTAACCTACAGTAGAATAGACAAACTATCATTTGATGGTAGGCACTCGATAATTTAACCTACAGTAGAATAGACAAACTATCATTTGATGGTAGGCACTCGATAATTTAACTTTGCTGAAGCTATAATAATCAACCTTCGTAAGCCGTCCTTGTGCAAGCAGAAAGACATGTTAGTCAGTTTAAAATTACCGTGGTAGACAATCGACATTACTGTGCGAACATGTGTATATTTCAGTTTGAAGGATTTATCTAATTAATTCACGTAAGTTGTGTGATTTCTGCAGTATGTACCTGACGAGATGCAGCGAAATATGCCAGGCAATAAATCGTGCAATCTATTGTTTGTGTCTTCGTTATTCAAATTTATTAGAATAGACAAACCATCATTTCATGGTAGGCACTCGATAATTTAACCTACAGTAGAATAGACAAACCATCATTATTTAATGGTAGGCACTGAATGAGTTCGTGCGTCACGACAATTGTACTCGCTTGTTGGTAATAACCCTTGATGTCATGTTACTGATGTCATTTTTGTTGAGCACACATTTTCATTTTTTTTTTCCTTTGCCCGGCAACTGCTACATTTTGATTTATTTTGTGCATGTGATTTTTGTTTTCTTCAATACCTCTGTTTGTTTCTCATACCAATGCCAATGCCAATTTTCCAAAAAAATAATTCCAAATTCGACCTCGTCTAACCTGCTTCATCAGCTGTGGTTATGTTTCTCATACGAGATTTTGCACTTTATTTATAAGTGTTACTTTACAGCACTATTGTTACTTATTTTATATGTTATGTAGACGATGCTCACGCACATTTCCATATTGCTTCCTTCTCTTAATTGAAGTTATTGATTTCGCTTTTTCACATATTGTGATATATTTAGATTTTATTCTGATTGTTACAATATAGTCATTATACATCCATGCATACATATACATTCAAGTACACACACACACACACACTTACCTACCCACCCTAAACCCACCCACTGACCTGCCTACCCTCTCCCTTACCCACCCACATACCTGCCTACCTACCCACCCACCTACCTACTAACATGCATACATTTGCGCGCGCTCACACTCACACGTACACACGTAGATGCGTAGGTACGTACCGTGTATACGTACGTGCGAGCAGGCAAACAAGCAAACAGATGTACAAGCACATGTGCATAATAGACGCATGCATGTATCCATACAAGTATATATATATATATATATATATATATATATATATATATATATATATATAAACACACACCTACATACGTACGTACATCTTACCTACCCATCCATCCACGTACGCACACGTACAAAGACAGGCAGGCAGGCAGGCAAATAGACAGACAGACAGACAGACAGACAGACAGACAGACCTACCGACCGACCGACCGACAGACCGACCGACAGACAGACAGACAGACAGACTGACGTGCATACACAAATACACGTAAATACATATTTTTAAGCAATGATATACTCTGAATGTGCATATTTCATGTCCAACCACATCGATGCTGTCCTTCTCTTTCCCATGCTGGCACTTCTGTTGTATGTTTCTATGATATGTTTAGTGAATGTTACAATTGATTGCCGTTGTTCCTTGCTTCATTATGTTACCGCTCTTATTTTTGTTTACACTTTGCATTATTTTCACTAGTAATGAGTTTGCTCCATGCTGCCTGTGTTGCTGTTATCGTTGTATTTTCTTTTTGCGTGCATTGTTTTTATTTACACCCCAGTTTAGTTTACTACAATTACTACTGTTGTTTTCCTCTGGTAGGGCTTCATTAATGATAGTTCTTTATTTAACTAGTAGTCTTACTATCATTTGGTCGTATAGTTCATCGCTATACTAATAGTTCTTCGTTAAACTAATTGTTCTGAATTACGCTTATAGTACTACCTTACACAAATGGTTCCTCCTTACTTTTATAGTTCTTCATTACACTTATAATTCTTCATTATATTTATGGTTCTTCTTTACATTTATGGTGCTTCGTTACACTAATAGTTCTTAATTACACTAATAGTTCTTCATTACAGCAATATTTCTTCCCTAAACTAATAATTCTGTATTACACTAAATGGTTCTTCATTAAACTAATAGTTCTTCATTACATTAATAGTTCTTCATTACACTAATGGTTCTTCCTTACACTAATAGTTCTTCGTTACACTGATAGTTCTTCATTACATTAATGGTTCTTAATTACACTAATGGTTATTTCTTAAACAAATAGTTCCTCATTACATTGATAATTCTTTCTTACACTAATGGTTCTTTATTACTCTAATGGTTCTTAATTACACTATTGGTAGTTCATTCCACTAATTGTGGTTCACTCCACCAATGGTAGTTCATTCCACTAATGGTATTTAATTCCCCTAATGGTATTTCATTCCAATAATGGTAGTTCATTCCACTAATGGTAGTTCATTCCACTAATGGTAGTTCATTCAACTAAAAGTAGTTTATTCCACCAATGGTAGTTCATTCTACTCACTGTATTTCATTTCACTAATGGTAGTTCACTCCACTAATCGTAGTTCATTTCAATAATGGTAAGTCATTCCACTAATTGTAGTTCATTCTACTAATGGTAGTTGTTTCTAGAAATATTTAGAATTATCGGGTTACTATTATTTGCTCTTTTAATTGTTAAATGGGATGCTTTTGTCAATGTCAGAATAAATACGTAAATTCTTGTGTATTTGTTGGTCCTAATAAGACAAAGTAGTATAAACTAGTAGGCATTATAAAACAAGTCATACAGCAGGAAAACAAAGCTACGAGAATAGCACAAGGTACATTTCCTATGGAGTATTGCAGCACAACAGTCGATTTTCACTGATGCCTTTTCTTCGTTTTTCCTTTGTCATTTCAACCTTTCTCCTGCATAATTCTATTTATGTATTAAATTCGCTTTAATTTCTTTAGTAAGTGTTTTGGTGTTCTCACGTGTCTCTATGTAAGTCCTATTGCCTCTGTATAACATATTGAATAATATTAATTTTTTTTTTTTTTTTTAAAGGAAACATGCTCTTATTTTTCAAGTCATATATTTGCATTCTGTGGATTGAATTATGAATTCAATGATGATTAAATTATATATTATTTTAATACTCAAGTTAAATAAGTTTATATATAAAATTAAATAATGTTGTATGCTTCTTGTACGTATACTAACTTTGTAGTCCGAGAAAGGTAGCTTTAGGTATGTCATTGTATGTATTATTGTATGTATGTGTATACATATAGGAGAATATATGTCACACACGTGGGCTCTTAAGACGACCCAGGTGAAATTAGGCGTCAGGACATGACCTGGAATGTAAATGCGACCGGACTTATATTGACAACTTCAACTACCGAGTAAGAGTATGCGGCTAGCATATATATACTCGTATATACACACATTGTTACTGCTAGAAATACGTTGTAGCTAATATTCTATTTCTTGTTTTTGGTAACTGCTAGAAATACTTTGTAGCTAATATACTATTCCTTATTTTTGGTGATCGCTA
Organism: Cepaea hortensis; assembly: GCA_963921405.1. Taxonomy (NCBI): domain Eukaryota; kingdom Metazoa; phylum Mollusca; class Gastropoda; order Stylommatophora; family Helicidae; genus Cepaea; species Cepaea hortensis. The sequence continues at coordinate 133,910,771 of OY992880.1, read as the reverse complement.
GAAATAATTTGTAGCTAATATACTATTTCTTATTTTTGGTAACTGCTAGATATACCTTGTAGCTAATATACTATGTGTTTTGGCGATTGCTAAAAATATTTTTGTAGCTAATTTCCTATTTCTTATTTTTGGTGATTGCTAGAAACACTTTGTAGCTAATTTCCTTTTTTTTAAATATTTAGTGATTGCTTGAAAAACGTTGTAGCTAATATACTATGTCTTATGTTTGCATCCCTGCGACATTGACAAACAATTCCCACCATACAAGGGCCCACCTGGACCTCCTGGCATCGCCTCCAGCGAAGATGGCACGTGCCAATGTACCAAGGGAGAGAAAGGCGATAGAGGAGTACAGGTAAATTTATTGAGTTATCTACCTTGTCTCATCATTAAAACCTAAGGGTTATCAATCACTAAAGGCACGGGTACTCAATCAAACCTCGCCAACCCGTCATAGCTTTCCCTATTTCCTGCAGCCCTCATTGTCTTCCACATGTTAATCATCTCTGTAATTCTCTTCTTCATGTATTTTTAGGTCTCCCATTTGCCTTTTTTTTTTTTAAACGTTCGCTCGCTTTGAACTAAAGTGTAGTCTATACACCTGCTACTACTTTTATTCCATTGGACTGATTTTTGCGTGTGGATTAGCTTTCCCCATTACCAGTTTTCTTTGCATTTGGAGTGGTGCCGATCAATCTATAACCTTCCCCACAACAGGTCAAAGTGCATGTTTTCTACTGGTTATTATTTTCAAATATGCCTTCAATATCTGACAGCAGCTTGAAGAAAATAAACAATCAGTCAACATTAATGCTGTATGATTAAACAAAGAAGGAGACAGCGGCAGCAACTCTCAAGGGAAAATTGTCGTCGTTTAAGAGTCACCTCACATTATGCTCATGTGTTATGCCTAATATCTAAATAAAAACTTCCTTATGCAACTACTTCCTGTATCTTCTTCCTTCTCTGTCTACTCTCCTACATTCGTGCCCCTCTACCTATTTATATGTCAGTCAACCTGACTTTTGTCAGCCTTTCTCTCTATCCGTATTTGTGTCTCTATTTTTTTTTTTATTGATCTATTTGTATCTATGCTGTATTGTGTCAGGTTATATATTCTTTACTCTCACCTACCACAACTAATGTTATTTTTGCGTCGGTGTATCTTCTTAATTAACATTGCCTAGTAATTCGTAAGCAGCAAATACATGATGGGGTTGATTACAACGTCCTGTAAATCACATACAACTAATTTAATATCTTCTTTATGCTTTTCTCCAACTCCTATACTGTTGTTTATGTGTAGGGTGTCCTATTTATTCTCCCCAATCATGTCTAATAATGATCCTTAGTGCCTCTATGTAATCTTTATGCTCACAACCCGTTCATTAATGTTACTTTTGTGCTGGTACATCTCCTTTATTGTCTGTTATCACGTCTAATAACATTGTTTCGTACCCATATTTCTTCTTTTTCTCTAACACCACATTTATAATATTGTTTTTTGCCTCTGTATATCTTCTTGTTTCTCCACTTTCACTTTTAATAATGATATGTGTGTATCTTCTTTATTCTCGCTCATCATATAATGCATTATTTTCTGTGTATCTTCTTTATTCTTTTAAACCACATCATATAATGCTTTATATCTGTACATCTTCTTTATTCTTTCAAACCACATCATATAATGTTTTATATCTGTATATCTTCTTTATTCTCTCAAACCACATCATACAATGCTTTTTGTCTATATATCTTCTATATTCTCTCAAACCACATAATATAATGCTTTTTGTCTATATATCTTCTATATTCTCTCAAACCACATAATATAATGCTTTTTGTCTATATATCTTCTATATTCTCTCAAACCACATAAATAATGCTTCTTTTTTTTTTGGTCTGTATATCTTCTTTATTAGCTCAAACCACATCATATAATGCTTTTTTTGTTTGTATATCTTCTATATTGTCTTAAACCACATCATAAAATGTTTTCTTTATCTGGATATCTTCTTTATTCTCTCAAACCATATAATGTTTTTTTTGTTTGTATATCTTCTATATTGTCTTAAACCACATCATAAAATGTTTTCTTTATCTGTATATCTTCTTTATTCTCTCAAACCACATCATTTTAATGATTTTTTGGTCTGTATATCTTCTGTATTGCCCCTTTCACTTGTAATAAAGCTGTTTAGTACAAGTATATCGTCTATTTTCTCTCCTTTCTTTCCTCTACTGCTGTACAATGTGTCACCTATTATGTGCCTCTTTCTGTCACTGTTGCGTCACTTCCGCTCCGGCAACCGGCTTGCTGCCAGATTTTTGTCCATGTTACAGCCTATATTATACAGACATACAGCAACTAGCAGCTGCCACAATCTCTATCATTTTCACATTTTCATGCTAAATTACATTAATTTTAGGCCCTGCCAGGACTTCCTGGCCCTGCAGGTCCCCCCGGGCATCCAGGCCCAGAGGTGAGAACATGTGCATGCGATGCATTTTTATTTACTACATTTAATGTCTTCTTCGTCTACTTGTGCATTTGGGCAATTCTGAACAGATTTTTTAACAGTTGTGACTATAACACCGATAACCAACAATAATGGTAATATATCACAGGGAAATATGGATCTTTTGGGGACTCTTGCGGCCTTAATAATAAACGAGTACGTCATTACTAGTGACTGTGGCACATAGAGCAGGGCAGGTGATACCAGAGGAGTCACAGATAAACAAAACATAATAAATAGCTGGCTATGTAGAAGGGTTGGGTTCGTGTTATACCTAGAACCTGTCATCAACTGCCTTAAGTACCTTGCGGTCTAGGATACGGGGGGGGGGGGGATGTCTTAAGCCTAATGAATTAAGCCGTCTGTCTAGAGCAGTCGCAGTGAACTGTACTGTGTTTTCTTTTTTTCCCCGACATAAAACAAAAGAAATACCCATTGACGTTACCTAGGATTCGAACCAGGATCTCCTGAATTGGAGCCCGGTGTGCTGTATTATGTAATTAAATAATTCTTTGCGTGTAGCTTGTCAAGGTAATTAATCTCATGTCCATCCCATCCTGGGGTAAGGAAGATATGATCCCAGGCCTATATTCGCTTGACCAAACATAGCAGAATGATTGGTGTGGTCAATATCACCCCAGCCGTCCCTCCTCCCAGAATATTTGCTGGTGTCCATTTGTAATAAGTTGAGTAGATCAGGTAGTCACTTGATCACCGTGGCTATTTCTTCTTCTTCAGACGCCAAAACGAATAAATGCAAAAAATCGACACTCATCTTGAGCTTATAAACCTCCCCAAAGAGCTTGTCCCCAAATGGAGCGGATGTAGGCCAAGATAGTTTTCTCTGTTCTGCATATGTTGGAGCCTTCTGCAATAAATGTTTAGCTGCCATTTTTACCAAGTCCACAGTCACGTACATCAGCGTCTCCTGTCTTTAGTGCATTAAACATGGATGTTTGAAACATGACCTGTTGAGCGGATAGTGCAGTAGACAGTACTCTAACACGGTCTCACGTGGCTATCCGAAGCAGTCTCCAAGTAGACTTGTCAATTCAACGAGACCACGGCATCATATCTTCTCCTTCCGCTTCTTCCTCTTCTTCTTTCCCCCGTGAGACTTCTTGTGCCTCAACCATTACAGGTGGGTTGTCACCAGGATCAGGGGCAACAACTGTTAAAGCTTACTCTCACTTCAGTAGTAACATTCAGTAGTAACAAATGTTGTAACTTACGCTAACTTCAGTAGCAACATTTGTTGTAACTTACTTTAGTTTCAGTAGCAACATTTGTTGTAACGTACCCTTACTTCATTAGCAACATTTCATGTAAATAATACATAATAAATTGTTAGGAAGTAGTTTCCTGTTATGGGTCTGTGATATTATGGTGCCATCACAGTTTTTAGGCATGGGAGCAAGGGGGAATAGGTGACCAATATGTCCCTCACCTTGGCGAACGACGAGACCAGGCGTGAAAGCCGCGTCCGACCGTGCTCATGTCTTTGCCAGCGCAGTTCGCTATCGACTTCGCCTGCACGGCCACCAACATTTGTTGTAACTTACCCTAAATCCAGTATAAATACGTCCATAGAGACAAACCATTGCTGCAAGTATATTGTCATAGGTCATGCTCTCTGACCTCGGCACAATGACGTAGATTCCTTCAAGTCAAGGTTGGCATTGCCCTCAATCTTTGGCTGACTTTCTGTTTTCCTGTTTTGTTAGAATGGCGTCTTGACTTAATTCTGGTTTGATTTGTTCAGTTTGTTGTAATGCATGCTCAGGGGCAGATTTCTTCCCTCTTATCTCTCTCTCTCTCTCTCTCTCTCTCTCTCTCTCTCTCTCTCTCTCTCTCTCTCTCTCTCTCTCTCTCCCTTCCTCGTGATGAGAGAGATAGAAAAGAGAGAGAGAGAGGAGAGGAGAGGAGAGGAGAGGAGAGGAGAGAGAGAGATGGGCGCTCGGTCGTTTTGAACTCAAACATAGTCCATACACGTCCCCAAGTCAAGGACGAGAAGTCAACATTTTAGTCCAAATGACCGGTGTAGGGGTTGAACCCGCTACCTCGGCATCAGCGCACCTGATGTTTAAGAACGTACGCTCTTATCCATTTGGGCATGCAGACAGTCATCATCCGATGTGCAATCTTACACGTATCCATGGGAAATGAAAACATATTCATCTTGTTGTCTACTCCAGAATGTTGACCTTCTTTGTCTAATTCTCTGACTAGTTATTTATTATTTGTGATTCTATTCTGTAACATCCTCGTTACTCATTCCGACTGCCATTTTATTATTAACTCTCGGTGATTGATTTCGATTGAATGAGCGTCGCCCGTTCGGAAAACAATCGCAAACAGCTGAACGTAAAAGTACCTAGTAAATTACAGCTAATAAATGATGGGGTTCATTTCGGTGTCATATAACTGACTTTTACCACACTGTACCACTTAACGCGGCATCAAGCTGGAACCGACATGCCAAATCCATTTTAGAAACCGTACATATGAAGAGCATTGCGTCTGTGAATATAAAACATAAGTAAACGGTGTCAGTTGTCAAATTCATGTTTCGTCTCATAATTTGGATACATTTTAGACTGCTTTCGTGTAATAACTTCTTTAAACTTCTAGATTTGTTTCTTCCTAAATCCAATATCTTAGGTGAACTTCAGTTTATTTTTGGCTTAAGATCTTAAAGCATCTGTCACCAGGATAGCCAGCCTAGAAACCCCCATCCCTACCATTAAATGAACAAAGAATGTTTTCGAGTAGAGCACGTAGGTAAACAGTGGACGTCCTGCTGTAAAGGGCATATATCTTATTCACAAACTCTGGGAGTCTCTGTCTCTGTAGGGTGTCTCTGTGGCGAAGTGGTCAAGCCGTTTGACTCGTGTACCGAAGGTTGTGGGTTCGATTCCGGGCCGCGTCCTTCGGTTTACGAGTTAAATGTTTCGGAGACTCCTGTCGGTCGTCGCTAAAAGCTACGGAGTTCGTGCTTTGTGCGACGCTTTCCGCGCTGCGGAAAGACACCGAGCCATATGGGATAAAACCCGGTGCAATAAAGTCGACCCTGTCGACTTACTTTTTTTTTCTGGGAGTTTCCATGGCCTCGCGCTACAAAGATTGTGGATTCGATTCCCGTAGACATCATTCGGTTCACGTGTGCAATTTTTTAAGACTCCTGAGGGTCGTTGCTGGAACTGCGGAGTTCGTGTTTTGTGTGACGTTTTTGGCAGTTGGCCAAGCGAAAAGACAACAAATTGTATGGGATAAAACCCGATGCAATGAAATCAATCCTCTGGCCAGATTTTGGTTTATTCACAACCTCTCAGACACATACAGCTGTGTGAGCACCATTAACATACAACGCTCAGTCACATACAGGTGTGTTCAGCATTGAGGGGTAAAATTGAAGCACCCCTTCCACACTCCTTGAGACATACAGAGCAATATATATTGCTGGCCACATATATTCACAATTCTTTGGTCACGTTATGAGAAGAAATAAATTGGAGAACTTGGTGACAACTGGCAAGATCGAGGGGAAGAGAACAAGGGGAGGGCAGAGAAGTAAATACCTGGATGGCTTGGCCGCGCTGTATGGTCGAGACAAGAACCCTAGCTGATCCACGACTCTAATGATCGAGTGAGATGGCAAAACATGACCGCCCACGCTTACCGACATGGCACATGATGATGATATTCATTGACCAACCGGCACTCGAGGGCTGATGTGGTCAGTATCATACCGGCCGCCGTGACCTCCCAAGACATTTCCTGGTAGCAACTCTAGAGTGGGTCGATCTGGGGGGCCTGGGTCAAGGTTAAACATCTGGGGGCCTGGGTCAAGGTTAAACATCTGGGAACCTGGGTCAAGGTTACACATCTGGGAACCTGGGTCAAGGTTAAACATCTGGGAACCCGGGTAAATTTTTAATCATCTGGGAACCTGGGTCAAGGTTAAACATCTGGGAACCCGGGTAAATTTTTAATCATCTGGGAACCTGGGTCAAGGTTAAACATCTGGGAACCTGGGTCAAGGTTACACATCTGGGAACCTGGGTCAAGGTTAAACATCTGGGAACCTGGGTCAATGTTAAACATCTGCCTCGATGCGGGGTTGAACGCTGGACCACAGGGCTGACCAGCAGGTGATCTGGAGCACTGGATACTGTAGATGTTTCATAAAATAGGACAAGTCACCGTGAATTATTGCCCGATGCTCAGCTGGGAACACGTAATGATTTGTTAATGACAGTGTTGGTAACAAATAGGCACAAGCAGTAGGAATGAAGTGTCTGGTTGGGGTATTATTCCGCATCTACAACATGGAGCAAAGAAGAAGTAGAAGAAGAAGGAAGAGGAGGAGATACTGTTACGCAATACTCTGAAATATGTAGTGCTTGGAAATCTTACTGCCATTGAAATAACTTATAAAGCCAGTAGATATAAATATTGTACAAGTATACGCACCAACAACAAGCAGTAGTGATGAAGAAATACATTTTTACAATAAAGTAGACATGGCAATGTCTCAAATTATATCGCAAGCTATAAAAATAATATTAGGTGATTTTAATGCAAAAGTAGGAAAAGGAAAAATGGCGAATGTGGTGTGGAATTAAGGTTTAGATAACCCCCCAAAAAAAGAAAAAAGATGAACGAGGAGAACAACTAATAGAATGGGCAAATATCAATGATACGATAAGTGGAAACACCTGGATATAAACGAACAATTGGAAATGTTAAGGGATTCCTTACATCAAACGAGCAAAGAAATATTACCATAGAGAAGCCAAAGGGCTAAGAAAAAATGGATGACTTAAGAAATATTAGATTTGATGACCAAAAGAAAAAAGAGTACAAATGATAAGCATGTATATAATGAGATAGATAAAGAAATAAGAAATAATTGTGTGAAGGCAAAAGAAAGTTAGTTAACTGAACAGTGCAAAAAAAATTGAATTAAATTCTATTAAATATACAAAAAAATATGCACAAACAAGTCAGTGAGATCACAGGAACAAAAAAAAAAAGAATAAATATAGGGTGTTTAACATAAAAAAGGGAAATATATTATTGGAGGAAGATGCTATAATGAAGAGGTGGAATTAGTATATAAGAGACTTATATGATGGAGAAAGGGCGGAATTAACAGAAGAAAGTAACTTAGAGGGTCCACCTATTCTAAAAGAAGAAGTTGATGAGGCTATCAAGCATATGAAGAAAGGAAAAATAGCTGCGCCATATGGAATCACAATAGAAGAATTTAAAGTAATGGGAGAATTTGGAGTAGATATATTAACCAAAATGTTGAATGATGTTTACAGCAGTGGATATATACCAAGCGATATGTTGAAATCTGTATTTATACCTATACCAAAAAGACCAGGAACAATTGAAAGCGAAGATTTTCGTACGATTAACCTCATAAATCATGCCACTAAGCTTTTACTCAGAATTATAATGAGAAGAACAAGGGAAAAAATAAAAATGGAAATTGGCAAAGAACAGTATGGATTTGTGGAAGGAAAAGATACAAACAATGCAATTTATACATTACGAACACTATTAGAAAGATCAGTAGAGACAGAGAAAGACATATATTTGTGCCTCATAGATTATGCTAAGGCTTTTGATAAAGTAAAACATGATGAACTAATTAAAATGTTAGAAGATATTATCATTGATGGGAAAGATCTCAGAATAATTTTTAAAAAAAATATTTACTTGACCAAATAGCACCAATTAAAATGGGAAATAAAGAAGGAAATTATGAACACATAAAGTTGGGAGTGAGACAGGGATGTGTTTTGTCACCGGATCTCTTCTCCCTCTATAGCGAAGTAATAATTAGAGAGATCAAAGAAAAGCTAGGAATAATATTAGGAGGTTATAATATAAATAAAATACGCCATGCTTATGACACAGTATTGATAGTGGATAATGCAGCAGATCTACAACAATTGTTGGACATTGTAGTAACAGAGAGTGTAAAGAAAGGACTATCCTAGTATATCAAGACAACAGTAACAATTGTGATATCAAAGAAACAGGTGACACCCAAATGTGAAATAGAGATAGAAGGGAAAATTCTTCACCAAGTGGATAGTTTTAAATACCTAGGGACATTAAAATATCAGATGGAAGATGCACAACAGAGATTAAGAGCAGAATAGGGCAAGCAAATGCTGCATATCAGAAAATAAAGAATATCTTATGCAATAAGTCACTATCATCGATTGAAATAAAGAGAGTGCTGAAGTGCTAATAGAACCTGTTTTGCTGTATGGCTGTGAATCTTGGAATTTAAATGAACAAATTAGGAAGAGATTGGAAGCAACAGAGATGTGGTTCCTTAGATGAATGTTGCGAATTCCTTAGACTGCCAAAGTAACTAACAACGAATGCCTGAAAGAAGCTAATGAAACTAGAGCATTATATACAACAATAAGAAAGAGACAAACAACTTTCTTTGGTCATGTGAGAGAAGAGAGGCGTTGGAGAACATAGTGACAACTGGAAAGATCAAGGGGAAGAGAGGCAGAGACATACCACGAGAAATGATGGTGGATGGATTGCGACGGTGGCATGGAGGAATATCAACGGCAAAGTTGATCCATAAAACCAAAGACCGAAATCTGTGGAGAGTCATGAACGCCTATGCCAGTCGGCATGACACTTGATGATTGAAATAGTTCAGGTCTAAAGAGGTGGGGATGTTATGTCAGCGCTAGATTTCATTACAAAACATCAAGTGAAATGGTTCGGCCATATAACTAGACTACCAACTAACAGTACACCACAACAAGCAATGATGTACAGACCAAATTGAGCCAGAAGAAGAAGCCGATGGACTGTCTACAGTCTACAGTCTAGTCTACGATGTAAACGATGGACGGAAGGAATAACCGAATCCATGGGAATCTCGATACATGAAGCTCATAAACGGGTACTCTCCCGCTGTTTATGCTTCATCTCGACACTGCAAAGTACAAGAGGAATGAGCTGAGATGAGATTAACATAACATGAGAAATGAGCTCGCTGTTGGTTCTGACTTCTGTTTGCTAGCGTGCTGTCTCAATGACAGTCGGTGAAACAAACATCAGAGGGCACAGGCCCACATGTGTATGTTATAGACAACGGGGACCGAAATGTCAAGCATACAGATTTGTTCACCGAATTATGCTAGGCTGTCACAAATACCTTTTTGCAACGGCCTTGTTAAGATGTGACCTTGAGATACGTATGTTTTTACAGCACGTTCGGAGACAAGCGCAGTTTGGCGGAAATATCGGAGCCTATCCACTGTTGTTTAGGCATAGGATAATCCATATTTGTTCTTTAGGCTCATTTCTGTAGGGGAAAAGGCCATCTTGACATTTAGTGGCTTCTAGTTTGTCACAAAGTGTGTGTGTGCGATGTTGTAACTAGGTTGGATTGTGTCTTCATATGTTTTCTTTGTAATTTTGTCTTCTGTTGTAATTTGCGCTTCTTCATTGGTTTGGGTTGTGTGGTTATGGCTGGATATTGTGGGGTTATAGAATAAGTAAGACGAGGCAGGTCCTGGATGACACAGGATGAAATATTTTTACGTCAGGTATGTGATCTAGAGACCATCTATCGTGAAAAAGAGTGGGTTCAAGTACCGGCAGACAGGATGGACTGGTACCATTTAATAGTAACACTGGGTCGTGAGTGCAGAGAATTGGCTGAGGGCCGCACAGAGTTTGAGGTGCAACAACTGATCCAGAGTAATACACATCATGGTGACATAGTGATCTATACTGATGGGTCAGTGGTGACTTATGGTTGCGGTTTCATTGCGAAGGTTAATGGACGATTCTTGAAAAATTAGATTAAGGCATATGAGGTTACGACTTCCAGCATGAGAATAGAGGTGGAAGCAGTAACAGCGGCATTCCGTTGGTTAGAGGAGACCACTGCAACACACATTGTCTTTATCATGGACTCAAGGAGTATGGTTAGTAAAGTGGAGAAAGGAATGCTTCGTGTGCAATGGCTCATCACGTTTCAGAGGTCACAGATTGTGACAATTGTATGGTTGTTGTTTTTGTTGCCCTGGTCATGTGGGGGGAGTGCCGGGGGAATGAACAGTCCGATAGGCTGGCAGGGAATGCACCTCTTCTTAGTGGACTTCCTATGGACAAGGGGGGGGGGGTGGTCATGCGCCTGTAGGACAAAGTGGAGAGGGTTGAAGAACAGACTGAGAACTCGTATGTGGAAAGGATGAGAATGCGGAGGATTGGCAGGGATTCTGGTAGAATCTCAAACCTGAGAGGGAAGACCAGGAGAACTTTCAATTAGATAGCGATGGAAATGATTAGTAGTGTGACTCTTCGCTGGCTGTTGAACGAGGGGACGGAGCGCGTATGGGGATGTCCTGAGTGAAGTGATGTCAGTTCTTACCTCACCACAACTCAACTCAATTGTGGGGTTGGCTTCAGGTTGTGATTTATCGGTTGGTTTGTGTTGTGCGGTTAGGGCCTTCATTGTGAGTTTTGTTTCCTGTTGTTAACCATGTCTGTTTCTGGTATTGCCAACCTCATGACAATGTTATATTAGGACTTACAAGAAGGAGCTTTCATCATGATCAACTTCCACTTTTGCCGTCAAGCGGCGTTGGGAGGATTAATTGGCGCTTCCGCGTCCGATGGGTGGCACTGGATAGTGTCATTCCGTGTGGTTATACCATGTCTTTGCTGTCGTCAATCCATTTTCTTCTCGGGCGTCCTCTTGGTCTCTTGACAGATCTTTTTTATGTAGGGCCAGTGCTGGTAGTTGATGGTGTTGCATTCTAACGTTTTAACAAGATGGTCAAACCATTTGATTTTCTTTCTTTCAATATATGTGGCACATGGTGTTGATCCCAGTGTCTGTCTGATAATAGTATTCCTTATTCGGTCTCGGATAGTTAAGCTGGCAGCTCTCCTCAAGCATCTTATCTCACAGTTGTTGATTTTATGATTTGAATAATGTCCAAGTTTGAGATTGGTAGTATAGGATTGGTGTGAATATGTTGTTTATTATATGTCGTTTTGCGGACATAGGTATCTGAAGTAAAGACATTCTCTGAATCTGTTCTGTCAAGGTTTCCCGTGGCGAAGAGGCTGTGGATACAGTTCGTGATCCCGTATATATCCCGAAATATAGCTACGCGCGATTTGGCAGCAGACCGCGTTGCTTTGGTTTGTTACGAAATGGTATGGGTGCCGGTCGTTCAGAAAGCAATGGCAAACTACTGAAGGTAAACTTGCCAAGAGATCACATCAGCAATGAATGCTGGTGTTGACTGCAACATCCTGTAAAGGATATGCAACTTGTCCCACAAATACTCTGCTGAATGTGCCTACTCACAAGCCATCCCGCCCTCGGGGAGGCGAGTATTGCACCCTCAGTCCATCGGTATGTTGTGGACATTTCAGGAGAAATATGTGGCAGGAAAATATTGTGAAAATAACAGAAGCATCAAAGAGAGACTTAAAGAGAAGATGCTACACATTTTGTTATTGTTACGTGGAGATAGGGCTGTTTCGGAAATGATTGTTAACATGTATAACAGAGGAGGTGAGCGTGGCCGAATAGATTTAGCGCTCGATCTTAAACTTCCGGCGTGGTGATGAAGAGGTAGCGGGTTCAACCCCTACACCTGTCAATTGGACTAAAATGTTGACTTCTCGCATTTGACTTGGGGACGTAAATTATAAGTACTTCAGAAGTCGGGGTGGGTTCGTCTGATGGCGAAGGACACTTGCAATAGGAAAAACTAATCCACATGCAAAAATCAGACCAATACACTAGAAGTAGTAGCACTTGTTTAGACTATGCTTGAGTTTAAAGCAAGCTAACGCAACTAAATAAAAAAAAAACATACGACAGAAAGGTGTGACAACCAAGAAGACCAGCGCCATTCGCTGTGGACTGTAAAAAGAAGGGACGACATACAGCTTGATAAATCAAATCATAAGTAAAGAATACTAGCAGACCTATATATCAGGTATTGATGTTCTCCCATACATTAGCACAGATAAGAAGTGGGACTCAGTAACAGAAAGTAGAACTGTAAAGATTATATAGGCGAGCGACAGAAATTAGAACTTGCAAAATTAAACAAATCGTCGTCAACTATTTTAGTTATCTTATTGTCGTTATTATGTTGATTTAACGCTGATATCAACACTGCGTGCTAGATACAAGCTTGGACAACATATATGTCGGTACTTGATAACACAGTTAATTAGATCATCGATATCTCACTACAGGCACGTGTTTTCATATGAGTTATCACAGCACCACCTTCCCCCTACCCCCAAACTCCCCGGAAAAAGGAAACAACGATATCAGCAACGTAATACGGGGTTTCTGGAATATTTAAAACATGTATCTCATTCTCTCTGTGTCTGTCTTTCTCTCTCCCTCCTTCATCCCTCCTTTCGTCCATCATTCCCCCTCTGTCTCCCTCCCTCCCTTTCTTTGTCTGTCTTTCTGTCTTTCTCTCTCCCTCCCTCCTTCCACCCCTCCCCCTGTGTCTCGTCCCTTTCTTCTTTCTCCTATACCTCCTTATCTCTGTGTCTGTCTCTCTCTCTGTGTGTCTCTCTCCCTCCTTGATTCTCTATCTCTCTCTCCCTCATTACCTGCATCCCCCTCTGTCCCCCTTGCACCTTTCCTCTCTTTCCCTCCCCCTTTCTTCCTTCTGCCAGTCTCTCTCTCTCTCAGTCACTCCTTCCAGTCCTTCCCCTCTATTTCACTGACTCCATCTCTCTCCCTTTCCTCTCTCTCTCCTTCCCTCCCTTCTTCCTTTCCTCCCCTCTGTCTCCTTCTTTCCCCTCATTTCCCTCTGCCTCTCTTCCTCTATCTATGTATTTGACTGTCTCCCTCCCCCTTCTTCTGCCTTCCTTCATCCCCTTCTTCCTCTCTCACTCTCTGTTTCATTTCCTCCCTCCTTCTCTCTCTCACTCATCAGTAGTATATTAATTTACGGTATCAATACCCTTTCTTTGCATATTTATGTTATAACACAGTCTCCACACACAAACACACACACACACAGAGGGGGGGGGGGAGAGAGAGAGAGAGAGAGAGAGAGAGAGAGAGAGAGAGAGAGAGAGAGAGAGAGAGAGAGAGAACAAATCCTCACTGAATATATGCACACTAGTCATGAGTATCGCTCCCAGCCACAAGGCCTCAGACAAAAAAGTTGAAAAGTACAATACTCCCCATCACGTCACCAAGCGTGTTGGCTATATACTGCAGTGCACACATTGCCAGAGCAGTTGCCCGCCATTTCTTGGTGCCCTGTCTAGGCTGTATTGACCTCGCAGCTCGGGTCATTGACACGCCCACTAGTCCCTGCCGCCATGAGGATTAGAACACAAGACTAGGAACGAACTTTATTTTCAAAGGGTCACAAATTGGGCACCCAGGCCTGTCTTACATTCGGCCTTTCTAGTCACTCATCTTTCGTTCATAAATTATATATTTGCATGTTACATTCTCATAGATACTACATGACAGCTAGGCATGCATGCAAACCACTGCGCCACGCGGCTCCCTGAGAAGTATACGGAGACAGCAATGATCACAAAGATAAATGGGGAAGATCACCTAGAGTTAAGGATGAGCAATATGGGGAATACTTTATTATCATGTGCCTTGCCAATAAGTTTTGGCGGTCATGTTTGACCATCTCGCACGATCACCAGAGTCGTGGATCAGCTCTCTTGTCTCGACCATACCATGTGATGAAGCCATCTAGATATTTACTTTTCTGCCTTCCCCTTCTTCTTTTCCTCAATCTTGACAGTTGTCACCAGTTTATTTCTTCTCATAACGTACTAAAGAAAATCTGGACTGTCTACGTATAATTTCTCTAATAAGTTTACGACTGTCATTTGTTTCTTGTAGGATTTGGTCATTGGTTTTTCTGTCTGTCCATGGTATTATTTACATTTTACTCAGAGACCACATTTCCGCAGCCATTAGATGTGATTTCCGATCGGCCTTACAATAGGGTTAGTACCATCTACTCCACCATGTACCAAATTCTCCCCGTGACGTAAAACGAGTAAAAGCTAATTTACTTACTGTCATTACCTCGCTTGATGTAATTCTAAAGAACAATTAAAAAAAAAAAAAAAGCTCTCTACAACACAATATTCTAAAGAACAAACAACAACAAAAAAACAAAAAAAACGCTCTCTACAACATAATATTCCTTCCAACTCTATGTTACCAATGCCAAATGTCGACAAGACGGAACAAGAGAAAAGAAAATCACAATAAGGGAATGAGATTCTTGAGAAGCATACTCAATGCATCAAGAAGAGAGAAAATTAGAAATGAAGAAATCAGGACTAAAGTTGGGGTTATAGGAGTGCTCCATTTCATTGGAAAACAGCAAGTTAAATTGTTCGGCCATATAACTAGACTTCCAACTGACAGTATATCACAACAAGCAATGATGTACAGACCAAGTGGAACCAGAAAAGAGGCTGAACAAGTTAAAGATACACAGAGGGAATAAGACTCCACGCGCATCTCGATATATGAAGCTCATAAAAGGGCACTCTCGCGTTGTTTGTGCTTCACCTCGACACCGGAAGATACAAGAAGGACAAGATTAGATTATATGGGATGATGTGAGATGTCATGATGTATTTGTCAAGAATCTAGGGTTAACTTGTTTTTGTTCTCACGAAATAGCGTATGGTGAACGATCGCTGGTGACTTGGTTGTTTACCTCTAGTGGGGCGTGTGGACATTTTGGGCACGCAAGTTGTCAGTCGTTTGATTTTTTTTTCTAGGACAGTTGCCGATATAGCATGGGTTAATGCCCTTGCTCTTATCAAATTTTAACTCATTGACATGTCTCTTCAAAAATATGTTTTCTATTGGCACAGACAATCTGGACCATGGTCGCCATGTCTAAACCATGTAGGTCGTATCACCGTGGGTGTGTGCTGACATATTACAGATAGTTGTATCTGCGAATACTCTGATCTGCTTCATCAGCTGTTTGTGGATTTTGTAGGTTCTGGTTCTTGCCAAAAAGATAAAATAAACATAGATTTGTCTGAAGTTTTAACTCATGTGAGTTACCGGGGCTCTTAAGTAAGCACAGAATAGAAACACTGCAGCCTACCATGTATGACGAACCAGGCGACCAAGGAGGGTTGTCCCATTGAAAACAAGCTGCATACTCCAGAGACTACCCTGACAAGACAAAGACAAGGCAAGAAGAATAACTCAACCAACAAAAACTAAAGGGGAGTTAAGTTTAACAAGCGTTTAAAAGGCAAGGGGTGTTGACTTCATTGCACCGGGTTGTGTCCAATATGGCTGGGTCTCTTTCCGCGGGGTGGCCTGCTGAAAGCGTTGCACAAAGCACGAACTCTGTAGCTCCACAACCTTCGGGGCGCGAGACAGTCGGCGTGACCACTTCCCCACGGAGACTCGTAGAAGAGGGATGATGTGGTATTGAGAAAGCCACAAGGAGATTGGATCGCGGGACTCGTCGTGTCTCTTAGGCAGATCTCCAGTAATGGCATGCGAGCTGTTACCACGACGTGTGAATTAGGAATGACAGCGCGGGTGGTAGACCGTAGCAGAGATGAAATATATTAAGATTACCATACTGGGATTATGTGAAACAAACTGGAGCGGAACATGTCTCAACATAGGTGCTACTAAATAAATTGTCACTAATTTTGTTCGAATGAGTACTTTCAATATCAGCGATTGTTATTTAATATTTCAGCCAAAACGTTATTCGTTTATTTACTTCATATGTTATACAAATCTTCAGTATGCACTTGACGAGATACAATATATTGTTTATGGCCCCAATTTGTTGTTCTGTTGAAGAATGTGTCCACAAATTTATCTGTATGACTATTGTCTTGCCTATATCCCTAAAGTGCCCAGTTAAAATCTGGGAATATATTAGACTAAAGACAGACACCAAGTTATGCTCAAACACCAATCTGGCATGCTGCATGAGGGATGAGAATCGCTCACGTGAACACACATAAGTCTTCTAGTAACTCAAAAAGGATATCGTTTTATTTCTTTCTGACTCCTTGTTCACATCTTTTAAAATAAACGTCTGCTCTTTCTTGTATGGCTTGCTTGTTAACGTGCATTATTTTTGTGTCCTTGTTCTGCAAGATTTTACTAAATACTGTAAACTAACGAACGTTACAGTTCGTTGCTTGCGAACTTTAAAAAAATGAATTGATTCTCGGAATGTCTTATTTATGCGTGCATGCTAAACTCGTTAAAAAAAAAAATTCATTTAATAAGTCAGCTAATCTGCATGTATTCCTAATCTTATTGTGTATGTCTGTGTGTGCGTTTGCCTGTCTGCCTCTGTGTGTGTGTGTGTGTGTGTGTGTGTGTGTGTGTGTGTGTGTGTGTGTGATTTTATGGATAGATGAATGTATTGTGTAAGTAGTTAGGTAGGTAGACAAATAGGTAAGTAGGCAGGCAGGTAGGTACGTATGTAGATATTTATGTATGCAAAATATTAACTGACCTGTTCACTCGTCTGTACGCTGTATATCAGACCAACTTTCTAGTTTTCTACATGACTAATAATCTGTCTGTCTGTCTGTCTGTCTGTCTGCCTGCCTGCCTGCCTGCCTGCCTGCCTGCCTGTCTGTCTGTCTGTCTGTCTGTCTGTCTGTCTGTCTGTCTGTCTGTCTGTCTGTCTTTATGCCTTGTTATGTGTTTATAATACTTAACTTTTATATTGTTGCTGTTCTCAGTTAGCCTTGAACGATGTATGAATGAAATAATGTATGACAGAGAGTCATAGAAGGGCAGAATTCAATGATTTTTCTATGTGAATGTAACATTCACAATTGATGAATGAAAGATGAGTGACTGAAAGGGCCGAATGTAAGACGGGCCGGCGTGCCCAATTTGTTACCCTTTGACAATAAAGAGTGTTCGTTCGTTCGTTCGTTCTGTCTGTCCGTCTGTCCGGTTCAGTTACAGTGATTATGTGAGGTATCCTGTAAGTGTCTAGATGTGCGGATGTGTGTGTGTGTGGGTGTGTATGTGACGATGTGTGTGTGTGTGTGTGGGAGGATGTGTATGTGGGGGATGTATGTCTGGAGCGGTTGTGTGTGGAGGGATGTGGGTGGCTGGGTGGGTGGGTGGGGGATGTTTGGGTGGGTAAAGGGATGTGTGTGTGACTGAGAGGTGTGTGCATAGGTGGGGGATGTTTGGGTGGATGATTGGAAGTGTGTGAGTGTTGGTGCGTGAGAGGGGGGGGGGGTTGGGTGGGTGGGGAATGTGTGTATGGGTGGGTAGGTGGATGGGATGGTGAGGAATGTATGGGTGAATGGGTATTTGGGGGTGTGGGGGACGTGTGTGGGTTGGGGGTGATTGGTGTGGGGATGTGTGTGGGTGGGGATATGTCTATGTGGGTTGCGGATGTGTATGGGTGGGTTAAGTGTGGGTGGGTGGAGGATTATGTATATGTGGTGAGGGTGTTTGTAGTTGGGGGATGTGTGGGTGTGTGGGAGATGTGTGTGGGAGATGTGTGGGGAGGTGTGGCTGAGGGATGTGTGGATGGGGATGTGTGTGTGGGTGTGTATATGGGTGGGTTGTTGTGTATGGTGGGAGATGTATTTAGGTGATGTATGTGTGTGTAGGTGTGTGAAGGAGGTGTTGTTGGACATGAGATGTGCGGGTGGGTAAAGGATTGTGTGAGAGTGGGGATGTGTATTTGACTGGGTGGTTGGGTGTGTGAGAGTGGGTAGGTAGATGGGGGATGTAATTGTTGATGGGTGGGTGGGGGATGTGTTGGTGTGAGTGGTTGAGGGATGAGTATGTGAGAGGGGAAATGTGTGTGGGGGAATGAGTGTATGGGTGGGGGAGATGTGTGTGTGTGGGTGGGGAGATGTGTGTGGGTGGTGGTGTGTGTGTGAGGTATGTGTGGGTGGTGGGGGTGTGTGGGTGGATGGGGGTGTGTATTTGTGGATTGTGGATGTGTTGGTGGCTGGGGATGTGTGTGGGGGATGTGTGTATGGATGGGGATATGTGTGTGTGGGTAGGTGAGGGATGTGTAGGTTGGCAGGAGATGGGGTGGGTGGGGGATGTGTGGTTGGGGGATGTGTGTTTGGCTGGGTGGTTGGAAGTGTGTGGGTGTGTGGGTGGGGAGATGTGTTTGGGTGGGGATGCGTGGGAGGGGGTGGGTGGGTGGGGTTATGTATGTGTGCCTGGGTGTGTGTGTGGCTGGGCGGGGAGGTGTGTGGGTGGTAATATGCATTGTTTATGTTTACAACATTCATTTGACAATGTTTTTTTTTTCTATGTGAATGTATTATGCACTATTGATTAACGAAAGATGAGTGATTGGAAGTGCCGAATGTTAGACGGGCCTGCGTGCCCAATTTGTTACCCTTTGAAAATAAAGTACGTTCGTTCGTTCGTTCATTCCGAATGTGTGTATATTTGCTTACCTTTCTGTATGTTAAGTATGTCTTCTCATTAAAATGACACTGAGTTTATTTACTTACAGCCCTGATTATTATTCTGATAATTACCGGATTATAAATGTCTGTCTTTTAGTCTGTATGTAGACAGTAGCTTGTCTTGTTCCAGATGCATTGGTGTTACCTTTCCTCTGGAGTAAACTAGACAGGCCGAAAGAGGGATCATGCTGCATGGGCAACACATGGTCTCTACAATTCAGCCTAGGCTTCTTGCTGTAGAGAGGTATAACTCCACAACTGGTCATCGCTGTGGGTTGTAGTTATGTTTTTTTTTTTAAAGCACAATGTAACAAACTATCGTCTGTCAAGACAGCAAGGCGGCCGAGGTGAAAATACAGAATGAAATCTCAGTGTATTAGTCGTTAGTTGCGGTTCCATCTTCACGGTAAATGGTCAGCCCATAATGTTCAGTTCCTGTTCCAGATAATATTACACAAAATGCTCCTCAATGTCCCATGTGAAAAGTGGAACAGACAGTTTCTCCAGAAACTTTAACAGCTCAACAGCCTATACGTCATATTGGATCGTGTATATTTCACATCATCTTGACTTGTAGAATTTCAGCTGCTGGAGATTGGTAAGCTTACAAATGAGTTGCTTGAAGTGTGCACGGTATATTACTAACAACTTAGTATTCTTCATCTGTTTCAGGGAAAGAGAGGCAAAAGAGGAAGGAAAGGATCACGAGGAGAGAAAGGAGAACCGGTGAGTCATGTGTGTGTGTGTGTGGTGATGCAGTTGATTCAGTTCTACGTTCCCTGTGATGACGTCAGCTCAATATAAATCAAGAAAGGTAGTTAACCATTGAAGAAGTCAGCCAATCTTTGAACACCAGTCAACACGTAGATGTTATAGTGTTGCTTTGGTGGTGCGACAGCGTCCGCCCTGTTCTCAGTGTGTTGTGTACGTGTGCAATAAATAACGTCTCGTTACATAACGTTATGTACGTTACATAACGTTACATAACGATAACGCTGCCTGGAAATGAGCTGAGTGTGCAAGATTCGTGGCTTCGGATGTTCATATTCACCGTAGCAGGTTATTAGTACAACGTCGCTCTCGTCAGGGCGCTCCGGGAAGACTCTCGACTGTTGCCAGTTCGCATGCCTAGTATATGTTCATGTCTAGAGATCCTGAATGACCTATGTCCACCTTCTTGCTGATCGATATCTGCCTCTTCTTCCAGGAGCCTTCGAATTCTGCTCTTTCTAATTCGCTGTGACATTTAATATGTCCAAAACATTCAGTTTTCGAGACAACATGCTGTTAAGCACCCAGTGCTCTTCCGTGTTTCCGAGACAACATGGTGTTAATCCCCAGTGCTCTTCCGTGTTTCAGAGACAACATGGTATTACACCCCAGTGCTTTCAGTGTTTCCGAGACACCATGGTGTTAATCCCAGTGCTCTTCCATGTTTCCGAGACACCATGGTGTTAATCCCCAGTGCTCTTTCATATCCAGAATACCAAAAGTTAAACAACAGCAGTCTATCCACACAGACACTAGCTTGGGTGTGAGGTTAGGGTTTCGCTTTTTCTAAGTCACGACTTGATGAGGAGATCAGTTCCCTTCCTCACCGCCTTTCTTTACCAGACAATTCCAAGAATACTCCGAGATTAACCGGTACACATGTTATATGGCTGGGTCGACCCCTACTGGAGGGAGAGGTATCATGCTATCACATAGATTACAGTTTACTGTTGTCACAGTTGCTTGGTTTAACGATACATGTCATTGCAGCGACTAAAACATTTCATGTCTGTTGTCCTTTGCGTGTCTGAAACATTTGGAGTCCTACCGATCCTTACATGTTACAATTAAAGCTACCAAACTGCTTTGATTTGCTCAATTTGTTGGCCTTGATCATGACAAGTAACAAAGCTTGTTGTATATTTATTTTAAATGGTTATGTTATTCGATCATTTGCATTGAAAAGTTTTCTGTCGTGTTTTCATTTTGCAACATCGAAACTAAAATTATGATTTCCCATTTTCATTATAACGCATCCATCTTTTTGCAGTTGAAAAACTTAACGGTAATAATTGATTGATAACTTGCTTACGTTTTGTTTTCAGCATTGTTTGAGGTTTAATCGCTTTGCTGTTTTAAGTAAAATAACTTTAGTAAATATATTGTGACCTCACTAACATGGCTACTCCAGGGAGTGCCCGGATTAGACGCGCCGTGTCCATTGGATGATGAGGGTCTTCCAGTGCCCGGATGTGGCTGGTATCCACAGGAAACGGATCCCAAGGTACATCGGCATGCGCAGTTTTTCGCTTGCATTTATTCCTGATTAACTGCCTGTTTATTACAAGAAACCCCACAACCATAATAATGATTATTACAAGAACCGCCACAATGATAATAATGTGTATTAACATAAACCCCGCAACCATAATAATATTTATTAACAGAAACACCGCAACCATAACAGAATCTCCACAAGTATAATAATGTTTATTACTAAAAACCCTGCAACCATAATGATGTTTATTAACAGAACTCCCAGAAGCATAATCAAACACCCATCTTTACTTTATGCTCATTCAGTCACCCAGAAAATAACCACAAACCACATGGCATCACCGTTCTTGTTATAGCTTATGTTTTTGTTTGTACGTGGTGTTTGTAAAGTCCCTTACACTTTGTATGTGAACAGCTGTTTGTTGCCAAGTATGCTTTCCGTGTGCATGACGGAAAACATACTCTCCAACATATAGCTGTTCTACATAGAAAGTGTAGTCAGACTTTACAAACACCCTGTAGTTTTAAGCGTGCGAATCAATACAATAACTGTGAGTACATTTGAAAACATTTTGGAAAGCCTATATTTTACGTGTAACATTTGTTAGTTGCCATTGTCCTGCAGTATTCATTGCACGCTATATATAGAAAGCTTTCAACTGCAGTGAGAGAGAAAAAAAATATTGTTGAAGTGCTATATAAGACTTATGTGTTATATGTATTTGGAACGTGGACAATAAGCAGACAAGATGAGAAACATCTCATGGCAGTGGAAATGTGGTTTCTGTGGAAAATGCAAAGAAAATCATGGGCGGGCGGAAGAACCAATGAGCAAGTCCTACAAGAAAGAAATGAAAACCCTGAATTGATTCTAGAAATTAGGTGTAGACTGACAATATTTTCATTTTTTTATTTTTGGCACGTTATGAGGCGAAATGAACTGGAAAACGTTGTGACAACTGTCAGGACTTGGGGGGGGGGGGGGGGAGCAAGAGGAAGGTAAAGAGATAAATATCTGGATGGTTTGGTCATCTGAAATAATCGAGAGAAGAAACAGACCTTGTCCAAGACTGTGACGATCATGTGAGATGGTGAACCGTGACCGCCCACGCTTATAAACATGGCACGTAATGAATGAATACACTCTCTGTTAATATCTCGCTTGTCAGTTCATTACTTGTTGGCCATAAAGTTGTGTGTGTGTGTATTGCCACATATGTATATACTTACTCTAGCCATGACATACACACTGCACTGTTCGGCCTGTTAGATTTCTGCTGAAGTAATCCGGGTATAAGAGCCAAACATTGTTCTTTCAGATTTACATCACGCGGCCAAAGGAATCTAGATTGGCTTCAAATGTAGGATTATTATTATTATATTTGACTTTCATTTTTCAAATCCTTCAAATCCTTCATCCTTCAAATGTAGGATTATTATTATTATTATATTTGACTTTCATTTTTAAAGCATGAAGTGCATCGTGGGCAATGAGACTATTATTATATTTCATTAATACTATATTATTTTTTGTTAGTTCTCCATGAGCATTCGACGTGGCCAGAAGAATAAGATTGCTCGCTCTTAAACTTCCGGTGCACTGATGTCGAGGCAGGGCGTTCATTCCCTACACCTGCATTAAGCTGGACTTCTTACTTTGACTTCTCGTTCAGAAAGCGATGGCAAACTACGGAAAGTAAAATTACTAAGAAAATCAATCGAGCGTTGAATCGCAACGTCCTGCATAGAACATGCAACATTTGTGTTAGTTCCACGTGGCGAATCTGGGACAGTTAGCAGACAAGTGATAAATACTGTGGAACTTGCGGAGAAGTGGTTTTAGTTCCCCGTGGCGAATCTGGGACAGTTTGCAAAGTGAGGAATAATGTGGAACTTGCGGAGAAGTGGTTTTAGTTCCCCGTGGCGAATCTGGGACAGTTTGCAAAGTGAGGAATAATGTGGAACTTGCGGAGAAGTGGTTTTAGTTCCCCGTGGCGAATCTGGGACAGTTTGCAAAGTGAAGAATAATGTGGAACTTGCGGAGAAGTGGTTTTAGTTCCCCATGGCGAATCTGGGACAGTTAGCAAAGTGAGGAATAATGTGGAACTTGCGGAGATGTGGTATTAGTTCCCAATGGCGAATCTGGGACAGTTTGCAAAGTGAGGAATAATGTGGAGCCTGTGTGGATGTGGTTTTACAGAAGAATGATGATAACGCCTTGAACGGAAAGAAGAAATCTTGAAATAAGTAAACTCACAAAGAGAACAGGTTACTTGCATCAGAAGTAGACAGTCCACATTATGTGGGTGTGTCATGAGGAGGGGAAGGTTGGTTTATGTTGTCACACCGGTAAAGCTGGAGGAGAGGGGAGGCAGGGGGAGAACAAGAGAGAAGATGCTGAACAGTTTGGCATCTTGGCATGGAGGAACGTGGGTATCAGAAATGACTGGAGGTACAAGAGACAGAAAGCTGTGGACAGATATGATCACCAACATCACACGACATGGACTCTAAGAATAAGTAGAATACCTCGGTGACCAATTTTATTTTTTTTTTATTTTTCTAATATTCTTTACTTTATTTTATTTTCTACTATTCTTTATAATATAGTAACATATAAAGGCAGGAAATCAGACCCCTTCCAAATAACATCTGGCTTGAAACAGGGTGATGCACTATCGCCGCTACTCTTCAATCTGGCTCTAGAGAAAGTTGTAAGGAAGGTAAAGGAGGAATGTGATATTGGAGGAACATCCAAGCTGCTTGGTTATGCAGATGATATAGATATTATAGGGCAACGTGAACAAAAGACATTGGAAATATTGACTCACTTAAAGGAAAAAGCCCAACAGATGGGGCTGGTTATCAACCAAGATAAGACAGAATGTATGGTAATTTCAAGAGACGGAATGGCTAGAAACTCTGGCCACATACAAATAGATAATATGACCATTAAAAGAACGGAAACATACAAATACCTGGGTACAATCTTCAACTGCTCCAACATCATAAGGGAAGAAATACAAACTAGAATCAACTCTGGAAATAAGATATACTATGCACTACAACATCTACTAAAATCAAAGGCGCTATCTCGTAACACCAAAATCACATTATACAAAACACTGATCAGACCAGTTGTGCTGTATGGCTCTGAAACCTGGAGTACAACGAAAGGAGACGAAGCCTTGTTACAAACCTTTGAGAACAAAATTTTAAGACGCATCTTTGGACCCATTAGGGATACACAAAGTGGAGAGTGGAAAAGAAGAAGTAACAAAGACATTTATGATCTGTTTAAGTCCCCGCTAATCACTGGTATCATGAAGGCTAATAGACTACAATGGCTGGGGCATATAGAAAGAATGGAAGATAATAGGGAAACAAAACTCGCTTACACTCAGGAAATAAATGACCGTAGACCCCGAGGTAGACCAAGAAGGCGGTGGAGAGATAATACATATGCAGACCTACAAGCACTTGGAATCAACGACTGGCAAGAGAAGGTCCACCAGAGAGACGAATGGAGACGGATTGTATTTGCAGCAAAGAACCTCAATGGCTCGGAACGCTGAAGAAGAAGAAGAAGAGAATATTCTTTACTGTCTTATTTCTAATCCATTTTTTTTCTGTTTGGTAATACGTTTTTAACTTTCTGTTATTTAATTCTCCTGTCTGTTATTTGTTACCTGCAATTTGTTATAATTTCTTTCTTTCAACCTGCTTTTTCTGTCTTCGCTGTCTCGCTTTTTGCTTTTAATTTATTTCCTGTCTTTCAGCCTCTCCAACTTTCTTTTTCTCTTTCTATATTTTTTATTGGCGTTTTTTATGTCATTATTGTATTTCACCATTATATTGATGGCTCTGTATTTATTGCCTAGCATTTTATGTCAAGAACCACCACTGTCCGTGTGTGCTGTGTTGAATCATCACTAAGTGTAACAATACAGTCCCTCTCCGTATAGGTGAAGTTTCGGTACCCATCTTGCATTCCCTGTTGTTTTCTCGACTTGTGGAGTGAAAGGAGCTCCCTGCAATATTGCCCCCCCCCACCCTCCCGCGGAGATCGCACTTCGGTACCGTATCGGGAAACACGTTTCTACATCAGCTTCATTCTGAAAGCTGTCAGATCTGTTAAAGCAGTAGTTCCCAAGCTTGTCAAGCAGAGGGCAAAATCTACCATATTCGGTAGTTAAGAGGGCCACAACGTTATAAAATTATAAAAGTCGTGCAATGTCATTCTTACCTTTCTTAACTTTTGTCAACAAAATTCTAAAACTTTAAAAGCAGTCAGTGTCAGTACTACACTGCGTTCATTTTTTATTTTTTTTTTTGGTTTAAAATTAAAAGTTTTGTTTAACAATATATTTTAAATCTGTTTCGAAAATCGCCATTAATGTAATTAATTTACAATTGTAACTGTTCTTCATAACCAGTTACTTAAGTTCAGATTCCAGTTTATCAATGTCAGGGCACAAAGTCATAAGCGTAGCTAGGCTGCTGTCGGTGAGTCTGGAACGTTGCTTGTTTTTTGTAACGGTCATTGCCGGAAAATGACTGCTCGCATCTGTAAGTCGAACCAAAACGACAAATGAAGGTGAAGCAGGCAGCTCCAGAAATTTACATCTCAGTGCAGACTTGCATTTCAAAGCAATTACTTCGTGCTGAAGGTTTTGCTGTAATTGACAGAGCTTGGCATCCGGAAATACAGACGACAACATGGCGCCTTGCGCACTCTGATTGGTAGACAAGGCTTGGATATGGGAGCTTCATCAAGTTTCGTTGCGAACTGAACAGGCGCATTCGATAATATATGAGCATAACAACCACAAGCAGAGTAAATTATCGCACGCTGGCGGGGCGCTCCGAGTGCATTTTTGAAATTATTAAAATATATTAAATAACGAGGTCTCGCGTGCCACCTTCTGACAGCTGGCGGGCCACAAGTGGCCCGCGGGCCGTGGTTTGGGAATCTCTGTCTTAAAACCTTTAGGGCAGAGGTTCCCAAACCACGGTCCGCGGGCCACTTGTGGCCCGCCAGCTGCCAGAAAGTGGCACGCGAGGCCTCGTTATTTAATATAATATTAATCAATCGATCATGTGCCATGCCGGAAAGCGTGGGCGGTCATGACTCGCCATTTCACTCGATCACCAGAGTCGTGGATCAGCTCAGTGTTCCTTCTCGTCCATGCCATGTGGCCAAGCCATCCAGTTATTTTCCTCTCGGTCTTCCTCTTGGTCTGTTCCCTTCTATCTTGCCAGTTGTCACTAAGTTCTCCAATACATTTCTCCTCATAACACGTCCAAATAATTTTGACTTTCTACGTCTAATTTCTCTAATCAATTTACCATTGTCATTTATTTCCTGTAGTACTTGGTCATTGGTTTTTCTGTCTGTTCATGGTATTCTTTGCATTTTCCTCAGAAACCACATTTCTGCAGCCATCAGATGTTTTTCATCTTGACTGCTCATTGTCCAAGTTTCACATCCAAACAAAAGAACAGGCTCTATGTATCCCCTCAACACTCTTTTTCTCGTTTCATTTGACGTCATTTTATTGGTCAGAATGTTTTTCATCTTGCTAAAGGCTACTTTCGCCATGGCGATTCTTGTTCTAATCTCTTCAATGCATCTCCGATCAGATGTTATGACTGTTCCGAGATAATTGTACCGATTCACTTGTTGAAGAATATTCCCATTTACTTGTATATTACATTGTGGTATTTCGTTTTTCCTAGTAACTACCATAACCTGTGTCTTTTTACAATTTAATTCTAACCCCAGTTGCTCGCTGTGTACAATAACCGCATCTACTAATTGTTGTAGATCCTGCGCATTGTCTGCAATCATCTGTATATCTAATGTTATTGATGTTTCGTCCTCCAATGCTGATTCTTCTCTTCTTCTTCTTCTTTTCGTTCATCCGGAGTGTTTTTTCAGATGTGATTGCGGTGTGTCTGTTATGCGCCCTTGGGCCGAAACCCGCAGGCCAACACATCGACTTTAGCGTGCTTTTTTGACCAGGTAGCATTTCTGGGAGACTCTCACTTTTGTGGTGCCATCTGCAACCATGCTGGCCAAGGTTGAACGGTCGAAGACAACGGTCATCCTCAAAGGAAGGCAGGGACAGTCCATAGCATTTTCCGCTATCCAAGGTTGCTTCCATAGTTGCAGGGCCGACACATAACGCCCTGGATCTGGGCTCACCGAGGGAGATCGTCACGTCCTGCTCATGGCTGCTTTAAATCCTCACTTCAATATATTGGTCATTTCGTTTCCCCGGGTCATTCCCGCACAAACCAGACAGGTTTGCAGACGGCATCCACTCAGCGAGTTTTCGGACATTTGCTTGTCGTTGCGCCCATCAGAGCTTTTCCAGGCTCAACAGACAATCGGAAAACTACCCAGTCAGAGCTGTTCCGAACAAGAGCGGCATTCGGAAACTAGGTAGTCAGAGCTGTTCCTAGCACGAGAGACATTCGGACGAGACATTTCACTCGGACGTAATTGCTTAGTGTCAATTTTTAGTTTGCCACCCGTAGGACGACACTTCCGACATCAGCGGGCATTTTTTAATGAGGTTAGCCATCCTCTGGTTTCGAGGCACGTTGGACTGTTGTGATGTCGCTAACATCTCAGCTGGTCAAGATAGAACGATGAACGACATCGTGGTCGGCCCTCAAGGGAAGGCAGGGGCAGACCATGAGGATTCCCTCGCTATCCAAGGAGGCTTCCATAATTGCAGAGCCGGCACATATTGCTCTGTGACTGGGCTCACCCGAGGAGTTGCCACGTCCTGCTCATGGCTGCTTTAGTTCCTCACTTCCATGTGTTGGGCAACTCGTTTGCCACTGATCGCTCAAGCACACACCAGGGACGGTCAGACTGCAAGCGACACCCACTCGGTAAGCTTTTGCTTTTGACTTCGGACCACGCAATAGGTTCGCTCGCCGTGCGTTCCATTTTGCGTCATTGAGACGTTCTTCCACTTTTGTCTACACTCTCTATGAGTTAGATACAGTTTTCGCAGCCATTTTCTTCGACTGGGGCACTTTTTTGACTTTTTGTACTCGCTCACGAGGTAAGCTACTTGTGCTGCCTGCTCAGCACCTTACCTTCGTGCAGCGGTGAACGAGAAACGGCCTGGCCCTATCATCCGGGAATCTCTCATATCCCCCAGCTGAGAGCCTTCGAACTTGTATCAGACCTGAGCATGTAGCTTGCTCAGTATCACGCCTTTATTTTTCGAAAGGTGGGGATCGGCCCGGCTCTCAGGTCCGAGGGTTTGTGGCTTAGAGGCGTTCAGCCACAGCCCTCGACAGGGAGCCTTTAGTGTTTTGTCCGGACCAAGAACTTCAGCCTTCGTGCGCCTGATTTAAATTTTAGACTGCTATCCTCAGTCTCACCTGCAGAGCAGCATGTTGTGTCTCTCTTAGTCTGGTCCCTATCCCATAAGCTGTTCAATATGTAGTTTTTCATCCATCAGCAAGCAAATGGGGTCGATGGGACACGCAAGCTCCCCCACCACGTCAAGGTGGAGACACATCGGGGGAGCAATGCTGATTCCATTTATATCTTCTACATTTCTGAAAATATGTTCACTGTATAGGGAAAATGATCTGGTGATATTACACATCCCTGCCTAATACCTCTCTTAATGGGCTTATATTGGCCCACTTCATTATCAATCCTTATGGCAGCTTGTTGTTTCCGATATGTACTGTTTATACGTCTAATGTATTTCCCATAAATCTGTAGATCTGCAAGCATATCTACCATGTTGACTTGTCTAACTCTAACTAAAGCCTTTGTATAGTCAATAAAGCAAAGGTGTATATCCTTGATTACTTCTATAGCACGTTCAATAACTGTTCGCAACATATACACAGCATTTACTGTACCCTTTCCTTCTACAAACCCGCATTGTTCTTCCCCTATTTCAGGTTGTATTTTCTTCCTCACTCTTTGCATGATAATTCGTAGCAAAATCTTTGTGATGTGACTCATTATACTAATTGTTCTATGTTGATCACATTCCAAGGCTCCTGATTTCTTTGGGATTGCAATAAATACAGAATTACATAATTCAGAAGGTATATCTCCAGTATCATATAATTTTGTTCAGCAGTCAGGTGACTTGATCTATTCCATATTCTTCTAAAGCTTTAATCATTTCTGTTGTGAAATATAATATAATATATTTTAATAATTTTAAAAATGCAACGGAGCACTCCGTCAGCGTGCGATAATTTACTCTGCTCTTGGTTGTTATGCTCAGATATTATAGAATGCGCCTGTTCAGTTCACAACGAACTGAAGTTATGAAGTTCCCATATCCCAGCCTTGTCGACCAATCAGAGTGCGCAAGGCGCCATGTTGTCGTCTGTTACAACTGTTTAGCAGAAATGGTAATATTATGTTGAAATTATATTTTTTTTTTTTAAATAAAATTTTACCGTTAAAGCCTATAAACGTTAATGTGGAAAATCTAAAATCACACAATGGTAAACAGCGAAAATGTAAAGATGTTGCTTGTTGTGGATTCAACGAATATTGAATGGATAAATTTATGTTTATGCCTAGCCGTAGTGGTAAATCAATTTGCTTAATCTGCGGATTTTGTGTTTCTGTTTAAAAAAAAAAAAAAATCTGTAACGACACTTCACGACCACACATTCAGACATAAATACCCAATATCCGATCAATTCGGAGTTTTAAAAAAAAGATTTCAAAGCTAAAAAAGAATGTCTAAAAATATCTAAAATAAGAACGAGATTCTTTGCCTTGCTCTTGTTCAATTTTTCTCAACCTGTGTCTTCCATGTCAGGCGACGATCAAAGGTGACTCCTAGATAGTTTGGATTTTCTTCATGGCGCAATATTTTCCCATTCAATACCAGCTTAGGTTGCTGAGTTTTATTTGAGAGGGAGAACACTGTGCATGTTGTTTTCTCCTCACTTATCTTCACTAGCCATGATTTTGACCAGTCCTCTAGCGCTAATAGGGCTTGCTGTATTCTGCTGTTAGCTGTACTAATATATTCTTCAGATGTCCATATGGCTAGGTCATCTGCAAAAGAGGATGTGTGTACTCTGGCTTGAAAATTTTCCGTGATGCTAGGAATAATGTTGGTGAAAGAACTCCTCCTTGGGGGACACCTTTTTTACAGTTTTACTTTCAGTCCTTCCTTCTATACTTTATCAAATGCTTTTTCTAAATCTATCTAAACTGCTAGTGTGTGCTTTTTCTCTTGGAAGGCATCCTCTATTTCCTGAGCTATATAGGTTATTTGATCTTCAGTGGATCTGTACTTTCTGAATCCTGCTTGGTGTGGTGTTAAGAGTTTGTTTTCTTCCAGATGCTATGTTAGCCTGCCATTGATAATGCGTTCCATTAATTTTCCTACACAGCTAAGTAGACTGATAGGTCGATAGCCATTTGGTTCTTCCAGGTCTTTTCCTTTCTTTGGGACTGGTATTAGTATAGCTTCCTTCCATGTCTGTGGGACTATTCCTCTCTTCCAGCTGTAATTTAGGACTGCTAGTAGTTTCTTTTTTGCCTTAGTGCCTAGTTCTAATAGCATTTCATTTGTGATTCCATCCTTTCCTGGTGATTTTTCCGCTTTTAGGGTATTCATTGCCTGTTCCATTTCTTCCATTGTTAGATTTGCCATCATATATTCTGCTGCTGTCTCTGTATTACTATGATGCATCTGTTTGTCTTTGATTGCTTTCTTCTGTTCGATTGTAATATCAATGTGGTTTGCACTGGCATAGTGTTCCATTAGTGCATTTGCAGCCTTTTTTTCATGTAAGCAAGGCATCTCCTTGTTTAATTGTTATCTGTTTGTTTCTAGGTCCTTCATTGTTCATGACTTTCACTAGTTTCCATAGTTTGTTTCCATCCCTGTCAAAATTCAGGTTTTCTGTTTTTTTCCCTCCAACAATCTCTTGTTGTTTGATTTACTGTTCTTTTATATTTGGTTGAGATGGCTTTGAGAGAAATGTTCGCTTCAGTTGTTTGTTCTCTCTCTGCTGTCTTCCTGGCATCTTCAACTTTGTCCTCCAAAATTTGTAGTTCTTCAGTCCAGTATGGTTTGTAATTTTGCCTCGCTACTCTTGGAATAGACTCAGTGGCCGCATGTATTATTGCTCTGTTTAGACTTTCCACCATTTGCTTCATGTTGCCATATCGTGTATTTATGTTTTCACAATAATTGTCTGTTAGTATGGCAAATCTGTCCCAATCTGCTCGTTTGTAATTCCAGCGGGGCAAATGCTTTTGCTCCTGTGGAACATACTCCATATTCATTACAAGCTTGATTGGTCTGTGGTCACTACCTGCTAATTGGTCAAGCACATGGCGATCGATTTTGTGGAGGATGTCTCCTGTGCAGAAAGCTAAGTCTGGAGTAGAAGTGGTAAGCCATCTTCTGGAGTAGAAGCTCGGTGTGTCATCCGCTTTGTTGAGTAGATGGAGATTTGAATCTATTTCCCAGTCCTCCACTTCATCTCCTCTTTTGTCAGTATCTGGGTATTACCATCTTTCTGAACGGCTATTAAAGTCTCCGACAATAATGCAGTTTGTGTCAGTTATATTCATGTTTGAGAGTGTAAGGTCCTTATCCGCTGAGCTATACAGATTGTAAATTCTTATTTTCACGTCCTTTATCACTATATCAACACCTATAATTTCCGTTTGGTTGTCAGAGATCACAGATACTTCGCTGCAAGGTATTGTATTTCGTGTAAGTATTAGAACACCTCCTTTGTGTCCTTCGCGGTCGAAACGTGTTGCCTGATATCCTCTGACTGAGAATTTGCGATTGGCGTTGAGGTGTGTCTCTTGAATGCATGCCACATCTATTCTATCTTTATGAAAACGCTGTGTTAGGGAGACTTTCTTGTTATAAACTCCTTCGGCATTCCACTGTAGTATGTTGAGTGTCCGGGGTATTTGGTCAATAGCTCTTAACCTACTCCTCTGTGCCTTGACTCCACAGCACAGGGGAAGGTGACCACCAGTAGTCATGGGTGGACCCCCTCGAGGCAGGGGGCCCGGCACTATCACCGCCTGATGGGACTTCGCGGGATTAGCACCATAACGATTAATTTTGATTTGTGACATCATGAATTAAGTTACGTTGCACTACTTTGTCAAGCCTGTGGCTCATTGCATCCGATTTCGACAAGCATTTTTTTGGGGTGCTTTCCCTAGCCTTTAACTGTCCCCAGTCTACCTACAAGGCAGCAGGTTTGTGTGTCACTTGGTCTGGTCCCTCTCCCTTGACCTGTCCGACATGGGTGACCCTACCAGTAGCTGTGCTACCGTCGGCATAGCTCTTGGGGTCATTGGAACACACAAGCCCCTCTACCTCGTCACGGTGGACACACAGCAGAGTGGGGGGGGAGGCTGGGCTCTGTACTGGCCAAGACCTATTGACGCGTCCTCGCCGAGCGTCCTGGGCAGCAGGTCCCTTCGGGGTCCTGGCTGAAGTCAGTAAAATCGTTGATTCCTCCGAAGTCGGAGAGTATCTGCCTGTACGGCGAGGAACCACCAGTCTGCACACCAATAAGCCAGACATGGGACAACGGATACTCACGCAAACCTCAGGTTCTGTATGACATCACACTGATGTTGTCAACAGGATGTCTTCATCCGACATAAAAGACTTCACGATGGAGTTCACAGCCAGCGAACACAAGCAAGGAAGCAAGCAAGCATGGAGAATTGTGTCTAGATTTGGTCCATGAAAACTGTCTCTGAACAAATAAGACACTGTTGACTTTGTTGGACAATAGCTGATGTTCACGGACATTCACTGATGTTCACCGACTTTCACTGATGTTCACCGACATTCACAATAGTTTATGTTCAATGATGTTCAACGCCATTAACAGTACGTGATGATCACAGATAACCTCCGAGCAAGTGATGTTCCCTGACATTCACAGTAACTGATGTTCATGACATTCACAATATCTGATGTTCACTGGCATTCTCAGTAGCTAATATTCACTGATATTCATAACAGATGATGTTTACTGACATTCACAATATCTGATGTTCACTTACATTCTCAGAAACTAATGTTCACTGACATTTATAATAGCTAATGTTCATTGTCATTCTCAGTAGCTGATGTTAACTGACATTCATAAAAGCTGATATTCACTGACATTGACAATAGCCGATGTTATCTGACATTCATAGTAGTTAATGTTCACGAACATTCTAAGTAACTGATGTCCACGGACATTCACAGTAGTCGTTGTTCACGGACAATCACAGTAACCGATGATCACTGGCAATCACAGTAGACGATGTTCACGGATATTCTAAGTAGCCGATTTTCACGAACATGCTATGTAGCTGAGGTTCACGGACAGTCACAGAAGTCGATGATCACGGACAATCACAGTAACCTGCACTTGAGAAGTAATCCAACTAGAAAGGAAATTACTCACCCAACCTCGTAATGTCGAAACCCAGTATATGTGAGGAACTAATGTATTAGACTCTGACCTCAGTAAAACAAAAACAATGTTGCAGGTCCTGTGCAGGACGTTGCAATCAACCCCATGTTGATTTTCCAGTCAGTTTTACATTCAGTACTTTGCTCTTTCTTTCTGAGCGAGAAATCGTTTATGTCCAACTTAATGTCGGTGTTTGGGCTGAATTACCTACCACGCCATTAGCGCACCGCAAGTTTCAGAGAGATCGATCTTATCCTGTTGGTACCTGTCATGTAATCGCTTTCACTTTTGTGACTTGTATCAGGTGATCTGAGGCAATAAGCTCGTGTCACTGGAAATGAAACAAATAATATTTCCTGAAAGCACTTGTATCCTATGACTATGTTTTTTTTTTTTTTAAAGTTGCATATCCTCTACAGGCCGGTTTCCCTGGCCGAGAGGTTAGCAGCTTTCTCCGTAACCCCGAATACTCTCGTGGTTGACGTGAGCGCACGAGAATTGGTAGCGGTTCGAGTCGCGCCAGTGACTTATGAGAGTATGGGGCCGGTCGCACAGAAAGTCGTGGCGTGCTGATGAGCATAATCTAGCCTAGGAATCAATATACAGCTGAAAGATGCTGATGTTGACCGCAATATCCTGAAACAGGATTGGAAACGCAGGGGAAAAAAATATCCTCTACAGGATGTTGCAGTCAACACCCGCATTTTACTGCCGTTGTTATTGTATTGGCAAGTTTTACGTTCAGTAGTTTGCCATTGCTTTCTGAACGACCGGCTCCCATACCATCACGTTAAAACCAGCGCGACACAGTCTGCTGCCAAATCGGTCTCCGCTGTGTTTAGCATTTTAAGGCATTAGCGGCATTACGAATCGCGTCCGCACGGCGATCGCCAGGGAGGTCAGATGTGTTTTACGACTGTATTTTACGGACATAAATAAACAAGGTCCAGGGGTGCGAGAGCCTGCCTGCCCAGCAGCCCTTTGTTCGAATCCCCATCAATGCTCAAAATTGCGTGTCCTTTACAGGACGCGGTGATTAACCCCCAGGCTGATTTTCTAACCAAGTTTACTTTGAGTGTTTTGTCATTAATTTCTGAACGAGAAATGAACATGAAATTCCAATTTAACGCCTGTAACGGGATTGGATCCCTACCACGCCATCAGCGCATTGGAAGTTTAAGATAACGCTAGTTAACATTTAAGTCACAAACCCTTCTCCCCATTGAAGCGGGAATTTGTATTTTAATTAGCCTGATCCCCCAGGTTGACCTAGCATAAATTGAGCACCAGGACATGGTGTGGGCGGTACATGTGGGAGACATGATGTCAACAACATCACTTATCTAGAGTTGATTGGTCTATAAAACACGTGGGGTGACCACCATATGATCAGTACTCTCCGTGGCCTTGTGAAAGGCCCTTTACTGTTGTCTGTACGGCATTAATGTGCTCGACACTTTTCGAGGCCGGCAGTTTTTTTGTGGCCTACGATGTGTGGTAAATACAACCTAGAATGGGAGAAAAGGAATCGGTAGGTCAGTCGGTCGTCTAGACTTGTTTTAGTATGTGTTATTAAATTTAGCTTCCATTATTACGTATAATGTGTAGGGGCGGAAAGGTGGGGGGGGGGGGGAGCCGGGTTTTACGGAGAAAAACGAAAATTTGGGCGGGGGGGGGGTGACGTTCTGAAAATATTGTTTAGGGGGACACGTACCGAAAAAGGTTGAGAACCACTGCTCCAGAGGAAACGTAACAACAATGCGT
The DNA here is from genome assembly GCA_963921405.1 of Cepaea hortensis. Classification (NCBI taxonomy): domain Eukaryota; kingdom Metazoa; phylum Mollusca; class Gastropoda; order Stylommatophora; family Helicidae; genus Cepaea; species Cepaea hortensis. Next base: position 133,875,240 of record OY992880.1, on the reverse strand, counting down.
CTGAAACAAGACAAGCTGCAGAAGCTGCCGGATCAGCATGTAATGCTCTAACTGTCCGCCTGTCGGAGCTTCCATTTAGACCAGTTGCCGATCAAGGCTTAACTCCTGGTCTGACAAGCCAGTATTAATTTTATTTAATGAGCGCAAATCAATACCATTGTTTCAATCATCACCGAAGTTGCCCAGAGGATATTTGTTCATTTATGCTTGCGTAAGGTCTATTAGAAAAGCCAAAAGTTTTTAAAACTCACACCTGCCGGCCGATGGTTATGGTTTGAACCATCTTAGAGGCGGTAGTTATATTCAGTACCATGGACTCCCTATTCGAGCCAGCCTCAAATAAAAAGATTTTGCATATCCTTTACAGGACATCGCTGTAAACATAAGCATCTTTCAGTTGATTGTTGATTTATTGGCAAGATTACGCTCAGTAGTTTGCCATTTCTTTCTGAGCGACCAGCTCCATACTCTCGAACCGCTTCCAATTCTCGTGCGCTCACGTCAACCACGAGAGGAGAGTATTCGGGGTTACGGAGAAAGCTGCTAACACCTCGAACAGGGAGAGCGTCCGGCCTTAAATGGATACCCGGAAATACTACGAGAAGTAAAGGCGGCCACGTGATACTGACTGCCTCGCCCGTTGGGTGCAGAGTGCTCTATAAAATATGGCTGGCACTCTATACCCAAGACGCCTCATTGCGGGGAGAAGAGAGCCCTTGTGACTGTTGGTTCTTCATCCGGGCACGGGAGTAATCCTTAGTTTGACATGATTGCTCTCATTTCTCCAGGGCGCCCCCGGCCTTGACATGCCTTGTCCTGTAGATGCCGAGGGGTTTCCCCTCCCGGGATGTGGATCTCGACCCAGCCCCGACCCCACACCCAGAGGGAAGTTTCGACCGTGACAACACCAGCCAAGACAACCTCAACGACCTCTTACAGGTAAATGATGTTTGGTCACTGGTTTCTTTCTTTCTTTCTTTCTTTTCTTTCTTTGTTTGTTTGTTTGTTTCTTTCTTTTCTTTCTTTCTTTTCTTTCTTTTCTTCCTTTATTTATTTCTTTGATTCTTTCTTTCTTTCCTTTTCTATATCATTCTTTATTTTGATCTTTAATTCGTTCAATGTTTCTTTTTGTTTTCTCTTTCTTTCTTTCGTTTGTTAACACTTTCTTGTTTGTTTTCTTTTTTTCTTTCGTCTCATAACTCTTTCTTTCTTTCGTTCATTCATTTCTTTCTATCTTTAATTTCTTTCTGTCTGTCTTCCTTTCTTTCTTTATTTTCTTTATTTTCGACCTCTTTCTTTCTCGTTTTCTTTCCTTTTTTATGTTGCTTTCGTTCACTCATGTGTTCTTTCTTTCTTATGTTCCTTATTTCTTAGTTTCTTTCGTTTTTTTAAATTCTTTCACCTTTTCATTTCCCTTTTCTTCTGATCTTTCTTTTACTATTTTTGTCTTCCATCATGCATTGTTTTTTTTTCCTTTGTGTTTCTTTCTTCAGTAGATCATTTAGAGTCTTGACTGACACTCTGCCGTTCAATCCGCACAATGCGGATCGCCATTGAACTTGCTTCCAACATATATACAGACGTGTGTTATGCAATGTTTCACACCACAGCTTTCTTCAGACCTATTCGCATCTTGCCTTGTCCATCTCATCGTCATGGTCACTTTCTGAGGACGTCCAGCTGACACCCACAAAGGGTTAGCGTGGGGATCAGGTGAAGGGAATCAGAAGCAGAGCGATAAAAGACAGTCTAAAAAGACAGTACATATCTAAAAGACACTACAAAATTTGCTAGATATTGGAAAGACGGTAAAAAAGGCGGTACACATTAGCAAGACACTACGAAAGACAGTAAATATAAGAATTGCAGTACACAAGACAGTACACATCAAAATTGCAGTACGAAAGACAGTACATATTGGAAAGACTATTAAAAGGACAGTACATACCAGAATGACAGTATAATAGAGAACACATAAGAAAGATCTTAAATACCAGATACATATATAAATGGGAGGAATACACTGACACTCGACACTCACCGAGGTCAGTGGTAGGTGGACGTAGGGGAGTTGATTATAAATGACTAGCTGACCCGGCCCGGCTTCGCCCATACCCTGGTGGGGAGCATCTCATTTAATTCATATAAGTAGTCATATAAGTTCTCGTTCCCGTTACCGACTATCTGTCTGTCTGTCTGTCTGTCTGTCTATCTGTCTGTCTGTCTGTCTGACCCGGCCCGTCTTCGCCCAGACCCTGATGGGGAGAATCTCATTTAATTCATATAAGTAGTCATATAAGTTCCCGTTCCGACTATCTATCTGTCTGTCTGTCTGACCCGGCCCGGCATCGCCCAACTCCTGGTGGGGAGAATCTCATTTAATTCATATAAGTAGTCATATAAGTTCCCGACTGTCTGTCTGTCTGTCTGTCTGTCTGTCTGTCTGTCTGTCTGTCTGTCTGTCTGTCTGTCTGTCTGTCTGTCTGTCTATCTATCTATCTATCTGTCTGTCTGTCTGACCCGGCCCATCCCATGGTGGAGAGCATCTCATTTAAATTATATAAGTAGTCATATAAGATCCCGTTCCCGACTATCTGTCTGACTGTCTGTCTGTCTTGGGTAAATGGAGGAGGGAGGAGGAAGAGGGAGGTGGAGGAGGGAAGAGGAGGGAGGAGGAGGGAGGAGACAGGAGGAGTAGGGAGGAATAGGAGGGAGGAGGAGGGATTAGGAGGAGGAGGTAGGAGTAGTGTGGAGGAGGAGGCGAGGAGGAGGGAGGAGGAAGAGGGAGGAGGAGGGAGAAGGAGGGAGGAGGAGAACGCAGGAGGAGAAGGGAGCAGGAGGAGGAGAGGGAGGAAAGGGAGGAGGAGGGAGGAGGAGGAGAGAGTAGGAGGATGGAGGAGGCGGAGGGAGAAGGAAGAGGGAGGAGGAAGAGGGAGAATGAGGAGGGAGAAGGAGGAGAAGGATGGGGAGGAGGGGAGGAGGAGGAGGAGGGAGGCGGAGAGAGGAGGAGGAGGGAGGAAGAGGGAGGAGGAGGAATGTGAAGGGAGGAGGAGGGAGGAGGAGGGAGGAGAGGAGGTAGAGGGAGGAGGAGGAGGGAGGAGGCGGAGAGGGAGGAGGGGGAGGAGGGAGGAGGAGGAGGAGGGAGGAGGAGTGATGAGGAGGAGGGAGGAGGATAGAGGAGGAGGAGGGAGGAGGAGGAGGGAGGAGGCAGAGGGAGGAGGAGGAATGTGAAGGGAGGAGGAGGGAGGAGGTAGAGGGAGGAGGAGGGAGGAGGAGGAGGGAGGAGGAGGAGAGGGAGGAGGAGGAAGGAGGAGGGGGAGGAGGGAGGAGGAGGAGGAGGGAGGAAGAAGGAGGAGGAGGGAGAAGGAGGGATGAGGAGGAGGAGGGAGGAGAGGAAGAGGGAGGAGGAGGAATGTGAAGGGAGGAGGAGGTAGAGGGAGGAGGAGGAGGGAGGAGGAGAAGGGAGGAGGAGGGATGAGGAGGAGGAAGAGGGAGAAGGAGGGAGGAGGTAGAGGGAGGAGGAGGAGGAGAGGGAGGAGGAGGAAGGAGGAGGGGGAGGAGGGAGGAGGAGGGAGGAAGAAGGAGGAGGAGGGAGAAGGAGGGAGGAGGAGGAGGAGGGAGGAGGAGGAATGTGAAGGGAGGAGGAGGGATAGGGAGGAGGGGAAGAGGAAGAGGGTAGGAGGAAGAGTGGAGAGGAGGAGGGAGGATGTAGAGGGAGGAGGAGGGAGGAAAAGGGAGGATGGAGGAGGAGGGAGGAGGGAGGAGGTAGGAGGAGGAGGAAGAGGGAGGAGTAGGGAGGAGAAGGAAGGAGGAGGGAGGAGGAGGATGGAGGAGGGAGAGGGAGGAGGAGGAAGGAGGAAGAGGGAGGAGGAGGATGGAGGAGGGAGAGGGAGGAGGGAAAGAGGAAGAGGGTAGGAGGAGGAGGAGGGGAGAGGAGGAGAAGGAGGGAGGAGGAGAAGGAGGAGGAGGGAGGAGGAGGGGATAGGAGGAGGGAGGAGGCAGAGGGAGAAGAAGGAAGGAGGAGGCGGAAGGAGGGAGATGAAGGAGGGAGAATGAGGAGGGGAGGAAGGAAAGGGAGGTGGAAGAGGAAGAGGAGGGAGGAGGAAAGAGGTAGGGGGAGGAGGAGGAGGAAGGAAAGGGAGGAGGAAGAGGAGGAGAAGGGAGGAGGAGGGTGGAGGGAGGAGGAGGAGGTAGAGGGAGGAGGAGGTAGGAGGTAGGAGGAAGAGGGAAGAGGGAGAAGAAGGGAGAAGGAGGAGTGAGGATGATGAGGGAGAAGGATGCAGGAGGAGGAGGAGGGAGGCAGGAGGAGGAGGAGGGATAAGGAGGGAGAGGGAGGAGAAGGGAAGATGTGGGAGGAGGGGGAGGAGGCGGATGGAGTTAGAGGGAGGAGGAGGGGAGAGGAAGAGGGAGAAGAAAGAGGGAGAAGGAGGAGGGAGTCGGGAGAGGGATGAGAGGGAGGAAGAAGAGAGGAGGAGAGAGTTCGCCATTCCGAATTCATACTCGTCTAGTTCTTCCCTTCTACACGACTGTAGATAACTTTCTTACACATAAAAAGATGAATTGTTATTGATATTGCTGTCGCATGGAGGAATATCAGCAGCAGAGTTGATCCAAAAAACCAAAGACTGAGATCTACGGAGAGCCATGAACGCCTACGCCAGCCGGCACGGCACTTGATGATGATGATTGCCGTGTGACGATTCTGTGTAGTCACGTCATTTTCTTCCCTTTCCCTAGCGTTTTTGTTCGGGGATTCTTTCATCATCATCATCATATATTTACGTACGTATTTTGGGAGGGGGAGGAGGGAGGAGGAGGAAGAAGAAAAAAAAAACTATGACAGTTGACAGCTCTGGAATGAAAGGAAGGCGTGTAGAAAATTTCATCTCAATCGGATGGGCCGTTCGCGAACAAATAAAGGACATACATATTTACATACATACATATATACATATTTACATACATACACTTTGTTTTATAAATATAGATGAACATAAGGGCAGATAATTATAAATTACGAAAACAAGGGAAATAATTGTAACTGACGGAAATCGGAAAGATAATTATTACTGGTAGACACAATGGACAATGGTATTATACCCGGTGGACATACTGGTGAGAAATATAACTTTCGAACTAAAAGGAAAGAATTATACATGGTAGATACCCGCGAAAGAATTATACTTGATGGATATAATGGACAGAATTATGCCTGATAGGCAAAAGAGAGAGAATTATACCTGGTGAATAGAATAGAGAGAATCCGGGAAGGTTAACCCGGTCAACAAATACCCGCAGAAGTCGGATATGTCGGCCTGACGGCGCAAGAACGCAGCTCTGCTGTAAACAGGCACAACGCAGTCACATCCGAAAAAAAAAATCCGGATGAACGCAGAAGAAGAATAGAGAGAATTATACTTGGTGGACATAATGGGGTGAATTATACCTGGTGGATACAAGGGAAATAATTATACCTAGTGAACACAAGGACTAAAATTATACCTAGTGAACACAAGGACTAAAATTATACCTGGTGGACACAAGGACTAAAATTATACCTGGTGGACACAAGGACAAGAATTATACCTGGTGGACACAAGGACTAAAATTATACCTGGTGAACACAAGGACTAAAATTATACCTGGTGGACACAAGGACTAAAATTATACCTGGTGGACACAAGGACAAGAATTATACCTGGTGGACACAAGGACTAAAATTATACCTGGTGGACACAAGGACTAAAATTATACCTGGTGGACACAAGGACAAGAATTATACCTGGTGGACACTAGGACTAAAATTATACCTGGTGGACACAAGGACTAAAATTATACCTGGTGGACACAAGGACTAAAATTATACCTGGTGGACACAAGGACAAGAATTATACCTGGTGGACACTAGGACTAAAATTATACCTGGTGGACACAAGGACTAAAATTATACCTGGTGGACACAAGGACTAAAATTATACCTGGTGGACACTAGGACTAAAATTATACCTGGTGGCCACTAGGACTAAAATTATACCTGGTGGACACGAGGACTAAAATTATACCTGGTGGACACTAGGACTAAAATTATACCTGGTGGACACTAGGACAAGAATTATACCTGGTGGCCACTAGGACAAGAATTATACTTGGTGGACACAAGGACAAGAATTATACCTAGTAGACACAAGGACAAGAATTATACCCGGTGGCCACTAGGACAAGAATTATACCTGGTGGACACAAGGACAAGAATTATACCTGGTGGCCACTAGGACAAGAATTATACCTGGTGGACACAAGGACAAGAATTATACCTAGTAGACACAAGGACAAGAATTATACCTGGTGGACACAAGGACAAGAATTATACCTGGTGGACACTAGGACAAGAATTATACCTGGTGGACACAAGGACAAGAATTATACCTGGTGGACAAAAGGACAAGAATTATACCTGGTGGACACTAGGACAAGAATTATACCTGGTGGACACAAGGACAAGAATTATACCTAGTAGACACAAGGACAAGAATTATACCTGGTGGCCACTAGGACAAGAATTATACCTGGTGGACACAAGGACAAGAATTATACCTGGTGGCCACTAGGACAAGAATTATACCTGGTGGACACAAGGACAAGAATTATACCTAGTAGACACAAGGACAAGAATTATACCTGGTGGACACAAGGACAAGAATTATACCTGGTGGACACTAGGACAAGAATTATACCTGGTGGACACAAGGACAAGAATTATACCTGGTGGACACAAGGACAAGAATTATACCTGGTGGACACTAGGACAAGAATTATACCTGGTGGACACAAGGACAAGAATTATACCTGGTGGCCACTAGGACAAGAATTATACCTGGTGGACACAAGGACAAGAATTATACCTAGTAGACACAAAGACAAGAATTATACCTGGTGGACACAAGGACAAGAATTATACCTGGTGGACACTAGGACAAGAATTATACCTGGTGGACACAAGGACAAGAATTATACCTGGTGGACACAAGGACAAGAATTATACCTGGTGGACACTAGGACAAGAATTATACCTGGTGGACACAAGGACAAGAATTATACCTGGTGGACACTAGGACAAGAATTATACCTAGTAGACACAAGGACAAGAATTATACCTGGTGGACACAAGGACAAGAATTATACCTGGTGGACACAAGGACAAGAATTATACCTGGTGGACACAAGGACAAGAATTATACCTAGTAGACACAAGGACAAGAATTATACCTGGTGGACACAAGGACAAGAATTATACCTGGTGGACACTGGGACAAGAATTATACCTGGTGGACACAAGGACAAGAATTATACCTGGTGGACACAAGGACAAGAATTATACCTGGTGGACACAAGGACAAGAATTATACCTGGTGGACACTAGGACAAGAATTATACCTGGTGGACACTAGGACAAGAATTATACCTAGTAGACACAAGGACAAGAATTATACCTGGTGGACACTAGGACAAGAATTATACCTGGTGGCCACACACTGCAGGCAGATATGTGTAATGGAGTCTCCTCCTGGGCAATGGTCTTGGATATATTTCTAATGAAATGCCTAAAGCCCTGGAGGAAACATGGTCAACTTAGGCCTTATCCCAGGCCAGTCTGTGGTTGTTATGCTGGCTCGTGACCTCGTTACATTATAATATGCTTCTCCGTAATTGTGAGGTTTAAGTACCGGCCGCGCACTTTACTGTTCTGGTTTCTGGCTTTGGACAAGGGGAGGAGAGCGCTGAACCATTACGATATGTTCCAGTCTATTACAGAGCTCTGGAGACCTTAATGCTGATGTATCAGACTTAAGAGAATACTTAGTCTTTCAGTGGATTCACAAACAACAAGAACAACAACAACAACAACAACAACAACAACAACGACGACGACGACGACGACAGTAACAACAACAATAACAACAACAACAATAACAACAACAATATGTGATGATGTCAACATGGTTGAATGGGTCAGAGTGCTCGCTCTTAAACTTCCGGTGTGTTGATGCCGATGTAGTGGGATCAACCCCTACATCGGTCAGCTTGATTACAATGTTGACTTCTCGTCCTTGACATGGGGGATTAAATTACAAGTACCTCAGAAGTTGGAGTGGGTTTGCCTGATGGCGAGGGACACTGGTAATACGAAAAGCTAATCCACACGCAAATATCAGCCCAGTGCACTCCTCAGTAGTGACAGGCACTAGAAGTAGTAGCACGTGTATGGACTATGCTGGAGCTCAAAGCTGGCGAGCACCCAAACAAAACAAAAAAACCAAAAATGTGAGGAAAACAAGGGTTGTCTTGTACAAGCACAATATAGATAATTGTGTCACTGCTTCCATAATTGTTCTTTAAATACCGAATTACAATTAATTCCCAAACCGGCTGTATCCCTGTACCATGTACATCCAGGTGCAATCTCTAATCTCTACCTGATCTTCAAGCTCGCGTGACTTCGTGTCCTCCGGCGACAGGTGGTTCTCTCATTACGTTCATCCAATATGAAAATATTTGTGTAACTGGGCACCGTAAACCATCACAGCCACTGGCGTTGTCAGTTTATCCACGATCTATCTGTTGTGGGCGAGTGTCCCTGTGACTTGTCACCACTGTAAACAGGTATCCGTTGGTCTTTCCATCACAAAATATATATTTACCTGTCCACAGTGTTGGTGATTGGTAGGACTATCTATGTATCTGTCTGTCTGGCTGTCTGTCTGCCTGCCTGTCTGTCTGTCTGCCTGCTTGCCTGTCTGCTGCCAGCTTTCATACCTGTCAATATATATATATATATATCCATTCTTCCATCCATCCTTACGTGTGTCTGTGTCTGTGCGTGGTCTGTCCCTCTGTCTAAAACCAACCTGTCAATCTAGCTATCTAACTGCAACCTCATCTCTCCGCAGCTGTCCATATCTGCATGTTTAACTGTGTGTACGTCTGTACGCATATACCACCCGCACGCAGATACACTCAGGCGCAGATACGCACAGGGACAAATATGATTGATTGATTGATTGATCTAGGAACCGACATCACAGCATTCGGGACATTCCCATAAGCGCTCCGTCCCCATCCTCAGCAACCAGCGAAGAGTTCCAACACTAATAGTTCCAGTAGCAATCTGATTATATGTCCGTATCGCCTTTCCTCTGAGCGTCGAGCGTCGGCCAGATCCCCTCGTCACTCCTAATATCTACAGACAAATATCTACAGACTGTCCTGCATATTAAGCACAACTGTCTAGACCAGTGTTTCCCAACCTTTTTTTGTGCTATGTCCCACCTAAGCCTCTCTAAAATTTCTATGCCCCCCCCCCCCTAATATACACATTATTTTTAATATTCAAAAATTGAAATGTTCACTAAAGAAACTTGAATGATAGGTTTTAGGAAGAAATCACTAGGAAATTATTGAGCAAACACAGTAAGTAAATTTTCAAAACATATAATGGAGAACTGAAATTCAAGTACAAAATAATTTTAATGAAATTTGCCTATATTATTTTAATTATTAGTAATTATTTATTATTTAAATTTAGTGAGATCCTTGCGCTTGAAGCTTGCTGCAAAGTGATTTTATGTCAGGTTTCAATTTAGTTAACTTCAGTTTCAAGCCTGCCCGTTTTGTTATATCCAGCCGATTTCTTCCATTTTTGAATTGCCCCGCTTAACAATCGAATTGCCCCCCTGTGGGGCGTGGGCCCCACGTTGCGAAACACTGGTCTAGACGGTTAATTTAATGGGCAAATAAAACATAGTATTGTGCCAAAAAAGCAATGTAACATGTGACAATGTGATGTCGAACCAAAGTACTTCGTTGTTCAATATGGCGACATCTACCACTCAACCCGGTCCGCCCTTTTAGTTCAAGACGACGGTTATCTGTACAAGTATAAGATTAACCTGTGTTTCAGTCAGTTAAACAGGCCACTTGAGGATGAAAAACAGATACATGAAATGAGGCCATAGTTTCCAGGCACTGTTACTGAACAATTGTTGACGTGACCCTCTGGGCTCGTTATAAACTGTGGCTTTAAACTTTGCGCCAACAGCTGACAGTTGACTCCAGTACACGTGACTGGGGCAGGGTTCACTTCCTAGATGTGCAGCAGTTGTACTCACGTGCTTCTGTAAATGGGTCAGGTTTTTAACGTAAAGCAAAAGTCAAGAAATCTTTACATGCGTTATTCTCATTGGGTATATGGTGCTAACCCCATATTTTATTTTTACCAATATGCTCTGTGTGGGTGATGTGGTAAATATAGCGCCATCTTATAACGTAGTCAGTACTGACAGGTCTGTATATGTATGAAAATGGTTCATCTTATCTTGCGCTGAATTTCTGGATTCATTCATTCATTCAGTAGCATGTCCTTTGCAGAACCTCGCTCCCATACCAACCTTCCGGAAAACCTCTCGATCATAAGCAAGATGTCCCGCGTCTGATACACCCATCCGGAGATCATCCGCCACATCCTGCACCCATCTTCTCTTTGTCCTTCCTCTTCCTCTCTTCCCAGGCCCTTCCATTATTGTTCTCTCCAAACTTTCGTGACGTTTCAAGTGACCAAAATATTTCAATTTTCTTTGTTTTATCGCCTTTAATAGCCAACCTTCTTCAATATTCAACTCTTGAAGTATGGATGCATTTGTTCTTTTCTTTACCCAAGATATTTTTAGAACTCGTCTATATCATTTATATTCACAGGCATTTATGCGCTGTTCAGCTTGTTTAGTAAGTGTCCATGCCTCACAGGCGTATGTTGCAATGGGAAAGATGCATGCTCTTAAAAATCTAATTTTTGTAGTTCTGTCTGTCCCACTCCATAATTTATTCAGCTGTTTTAGTCTTTGAAGAGCAATTGATAGTCGCCGTTTAATTTCTTTCATTGTGTCCCCATTGTTGGTAATCAATGACCCAAGACATTCAAAATTTTCCACCACCTCCAATTTTTCCCCACTAATGTACATTTCTTTCTCCATGGTAGTTTTATCTGTATGCATTATCTTTGTTTTTGCTATGTTAAGATATAAGTTGTGATTTTCACTATTCATTTGGGTTGAGGCTATTAGGTTTTCCATGCCATTCTGTGTTGTGGATAGTAATACTGTATCATCAGCATATCGAATTTCTGGTATGTCATGACCGCCGATATTTAGGGCATCATATAGCTCCCTGTTTATATCATCTCTTACATTTCTCAATATATTTTCGGCGTACAGGTTAAACAAATAGGGTGACAGCGCGCAGCCCTGACGGACTCCTTGCTTGATGTCAAACCAATCTGATACCTCGCCATCTATTCTAACTGCTGCTTGTTGGTCTAGATAGAGCATTTTTATGAGTTGTTCTACATGTGATGGAAAGCCCATAGTCCTCATGATTTTCCCAAAGTTTCTGGATAGCGCAAATAATATGGTAACTCGTATCTCACGAGAACAGTCTCGGTGGCGTGATGCTAGACGCTAGCTGGCCTGCCCGGAGGTCAAGAGAACAGCCTTGGTAGCGTGGTGCTTGACGCTAGCTGGCCAGTCCGGCGTTCATGGCGTGGTGCTAGACGCTAGCTGGCCAGCCCGGCGGTGAAGAGAATAGCCTAGGTAGCGTGGTGCTAGACGCTAACTGGCCAGTCCGGCTGTCATGGGTTCGAATTTGTATCCAGACAGTTTTTAACATTAACTTGGGCTTGCGGGTCGGTCCTGCCTTAACTGGGTGTCAAGACATGTGCTGGGAAGTAAAGGCGGCATAAACAGACTCTGTCCTCCCTCCATCTCTGTCCATAAACAGCCTTTGTTCTCCCTCCGTCTTTGTACATAAACAGCCTCTGTCCTCCGTCTTTGTACATAAACAGCCTCTGTCCTCCGTCTTTGTACATAAACAGCCTCTGTCTTCCCTCCGTCTTTGTACATAAACAGCCTCTATCCTCCGTCTTTGTACATAAACAGCCTCTGTCCTCCGTCTTTGTACATCCTCTGTCCTCCCTCCGTATTTGTACATAAACAGCCTCTGTCCTCCCTCCGTCTTTGTATATAAACAGCCTCTGTCCTCCATCTTTGTACATAAACAGCCTCTGTCCTCCCTCCGTGTTTGTACATAAACAGCCTCTGTCCTCCGTCTTTGTACATAAACAGCCTCTGTTTTCCCTCCGTCTTTGTACATGAACAGCTTCTGTTTTCCCTCCGTCTTTGTACATAAACAGCTTCTGTCCTCCCCCCGTCTTTGTACATAAACAGCCTCTGTCCTCCCTCCGTCTTTTTATATAAACAGCCTTTGTCCTCCCACCGTCTTTGTACATAAACAGCCTCTGTCCTCCGTCTTTGTACATAAACAGCCTCTGTCCTCCCTCCGTATTTGTACATAAACAGCCTCTGTCCTCCCTCCGTCTTTGTACATAAACAGACTCTGTCCTCCCTCCGTCTTTGTACATAAACAGCCTCTGTCCTCCCTCCGTCTTTGTACATAATCAGCCTCTGTCCTCCGTCTTTGTACATAAACAGCCTCTGTCCTCCGTCTTTATACATAAACAGTCTCTGTCCTCCGTCTTTATGCATAAACAGACTCTGTCCTCCCTCCGTCTTTGTCCATAAACAGCCTCTGTCCTCCCTCCGTCTTAGTACATAAACAGCCTCTGTCCTCCCTCCATCTTTGTACATAAACAGCTTCTGTCCTCCTTACGTCTTTGTACATAAACAGACTCTGTCCTCCCTCCGTCTTTGTCCATAAACAGCCTCTTTTCTCCCTCCGTCTTAATAAATAAACAGCCTCTGTCCTCCCTCCGTCTTTGTACATAAACAGCCTATGTCCTCCCTCTGAATTTGTAAATAAACAGTCAATTTACCACCGTAGTACATAATGAAGTTTATTTATCCACTATCTTATTAGTTGGGCTTTCTCTGTCCATTTTCTAAGTAAATAAATGCCCTGTGTCCACCATCTTAACACATATGCGTTCTCTGTCCACCGTTTGTGTACACATGTGTTCTCTGTCCACTATATTTGTACACAGGCGTTCTCTGTCCACCGTCTTTGTACACAGGTCTTCTCTGTCCAACGTCTTGTTCACAGATGTTCTGTCCACCGTCTTTGTATACAGGTGTTCTAAGTTCACCGTCGTTGTACACAGGCGTTCAGTGTCCGCCGTCTTTGTTTGCTGATGAAGGTTAGTCGTCGCAAGACCCTGTGTTTTCCGTAATTGTGTTCTGTAAAGCTGCATTACCGTGTGTTATTATATATTGTTTACATGCGTGATAGGGCATCGTGTGTTTAGTCAGAGCATACTAATAAATCCGAGAACATATTTGTTTTGTTACAAAACGCGTATATCGGCCTAAAGTGAAAGCACTGCATCTGCGATCTCATTGTTATAGTTATTGACACCAGTGGACAGCTGATGTGACCTTCTGAGAAAGCTAGTGCTAGATTGTCACATGATAACGGGGGAATACCCGTGAGGACAGAATGGTTCACTAATGGTTGATTGATCAATAACTCTGTATCTGCGGTTGGTATCTGCGGTTGCTATCTATGGTTGGTATCTATGGTTGCGTGTCGCGTAATCTCACGTCTAAGTTCTTCTGCAAACACCCATCTGGATATCTCTAATTGGATGTCTCGATCTGGATTTCTCTATCTGGGACTCTTGGATAGACTTATTTGGTAAAAGCAGGTGTCGTCTCCACACCGAATGGTGGCGGCAGTTTGTCACAAGTTTGAGATGCCAGTTAGAGTTCACATCTACACAGATGGACATGTTGTAATGGGATGTGGTCATTGCAGTCAGAGGCGTCACCAGCGGTGATTTCTCTCAGTGGTGTTTTCCTACGGTGGTATGATTATGGTGGTGTCAGTGACTGATGGTGTCACTTGGGATCGTTTTATCTAGAGTGGTGTTTCATGGTGTCACCTCTGTAGTGATGTTTCTTATTGGTGATGTCACCAGGGTAGCTTTCATTCAATGCGGTGTCTCATGGTGTCACCTCTGTAGTGATGTTTCTTATTGGTGATATCACCATGGTAGCTTTTAGTCAATGTGGTGTCTCATAGTCTCACCTGTATAGTGATGTTTCTTATTGGTGATGTCTCTTGGTGTAGCTTTCATTCAATGCAGTTTCTCATCGTCTCACTTCTGTAGTGATGTTTCTTATTTGTAATGTCTCCAGGGTTCGTTTTACCCAAAGCGGTAACATATGTCGATATCCCTAACTAGCAGTATTACCCGTGTTTTACACACTAGGGGGCTTCAAATGAGAACACATGTATTTTCGATGTAGTCACCACTGCGTTCAATGCAAGTCCTCTAGTGCCGATAAAGTGCATGGATTCCTGTAGAAATAAAGTCTCTTGGTCGAGTGCTGTACTTCTTCATCCAACCGAACAGTCTTTCCTTCCAATAACTCTTTGAGTTGTCCATACACGTGGAAATCATTAGGGCTAGGACTGGCGAGTACGGGGGATGTGGTACACATTGAAAGTGGAGGTTTTCGATGGTTTCAACCGTTGCACGGGCAGTATAGAGTCGAGCATTGTCATGCTGCAAAAGGACATCTTTACTCAGAAGTCCACGTCAGCTGGATTTGATTGCATGTCGAAGATAATTCCTGAGAAGGTCTGATTACGTATCACTGGTGACAGTTTTCCCTCCTGGTCAGTTTTCCCTCCTGGCATGTAGTGCTCTTAAATAAGGCCTCATCCATCCCAAAAGAGTGTCAGCATAATCTTCCATGCAGATGGCGTCGTGCGAAACTTGTTAGTTTCGGTTAGAAGGGATGGCGCCATTCCTTGCTAGCTCCCTTCCTTTCGTGGCTCGTGGTAGGGAACCCTGGTTTTATCTCCAGTAACAATTCGTGATCGGGAACCATCACCTTCTGCTTCAGAGCGCTGCAACAGTTCTTGACAAGCATTAATGCGTCAATGTCTCAATTCTGGAGTAAGCTTCCGTGGCACCCACCTTGCAGACACTTTGCGGCATTATAACACATCATGGGTGATGTAGTGTGCTCAACCTTGACTGATGTCTAGATGTGTGGCAATGTCACACACGGCCAATCGGCGGTTTTCCTGTTCCTTCAACGGCTACAATCGACTCTAGGGTCACTACTCAGTGTGCCTGACTCGGTCGTGAACAATCTGTCATAGAAGTCACGCCTTTTTGAAACTTCCTACTCCACTTATACACTTGCTGGACTGAAAGGCATGCATCACCATACTGGACCGTCATTCGCTGATGAATGTCTATAATATTCATCCTTTCACTAATCACAAAATGGATAACATAACGCTGCCCCTCTTTGGTGCATGTTAAAAGTGGGACATAACCGAGTTCGAAACACAACAGCGTGCGATTTGGCAGCAGACAGCGTTGCATTTATTTTTACGAAATGGTATGGGTGCGGGTCGTTCAGAAAGCAGAGGCAATCTACTGAAAGTAAACTTGCCAAGAGATTACAACAGCAAAATATGCCGGTGTTGACTACACCGTCCAGTACTGGATATGCAACTAACTAGGGAGTCTGTGGCGAAGTGGTCAAGCCGTTTGACTCGTGCTCCGAAGGTTGTGGGTTCGATTCCGGGCCGCACCCTTCGGTTTTCGTGATGTTTCGGAGACTCCTGTGGGTCGTCGCTAAAAGTTACGGAGTTCGTACTTTGTGCGACGCTTTCCGTGCTGCGGAAAGAGAACGAGCCATATGGGATAAAACCCGGTGCAATGAAGTCGCCCTGTCGACTTTTAAGCGACTTTTTTATTTGCAACTAACTATAACGTCACCGTGTTCGTCTGCGCCTTGATGACACGTGCTAAATACTCCTGACATCCTTAACAACAATATTGACACGTTACAAGACAATGCCATGGTTATTGTAATTTCTTTCACACTTTTAAGGTTTTCATTTGAAACCCCTCGTGTATGTGCATATATATATATATATATATATATATATATATATATATATATATATATATATATATATATATATATATATATATATATGCCGGCTCCCTGGCCGAGGGGTTAGCAGCTTTCTCCGTTAACCCCGAATACTCTCGTGGTTGACGTGAGCGCTCGAGAATTAGAAGTGGTTCGAGTCGCGCCAGTGACTTATCAGAGTATGGAACCGGTCGCTCAGAAAGTCGTGGCGTGCTGATGAGCGTAATCTAGCCTAGGAATCAACATACAGCTGAAAGATGCTGGTTTTTTTTTTTTTCCCGCGTTTCCATCCTGTTTCAGGATATTGCGGTCAACACCAGCATCTTTCAGCTGTATGTTGATTCCTAGGCTAGATTACGCTCATCAGCACGCCACGACTTTCTGAGCGACCGGCTCCATACTCTCATAAGTCACTTTTGCGATTCGAACCACTGCTAATTCTCGTCGCGTCACGTGACGAGAGTATTCGGGGTTAGCGGAGAAAGCTGCTAACCCCTCGGCCACGAAGCCGGTTGAAAGATGCTGGTGTTGACCGCAATATCCTGAAACAGGATGGAAACGCGAAAAAAAAAATATATATATATATATATATATGTATATATATTCTCAACTTAATGTATCCACATACAACCATTAACTAAGACACATACCTACAGAAGAAAGGACCACATACACAACCGTTCACTAAACAAATGTTAATGCTTGAAGCGATATTTCGTTTCTTTTATTTTTTTTTAAATCTTAAACATTATGGTAAATGAGTCTTTGCTTTGGGTACTGCTTTTCAGCCATGTGTTTATGAGCTGATTATTTCTTGTCATTGCAGTGACGGGACTTGATGGGCGTGGTCAGTCGGCCGGACATAAGCAACACCAGGCCGTCGTAACAACAACCCAGATGAACCACCAGTTTAAAACTGAACTTCTGAAGCTACAGTTCACAAGTTGTTGATTATATAGTGTGTGAAGGAACGACAAACATCCAGTTGTGTGTGTGTGTGTGCGCGCGCGCGCGCGCGTGTGTGTGTGTGTGGGTGTGTGTGTGTGTTTTCATACGGATCTGCATTGAAAAACGTATGTGTGTTATGTGTGCGTGTTATGTTCCCCCGGAATATGTCACTATAAGGGTAACGTGTGTGTATGTGTGTGTTATGTTCCCCAGAACGTGTTACTATAAAGGTAAATTGTGTGTGTATGTTATGTCCCATGAAACGTATTATTATAAGGGTAACGTGTATATGTGTGTTATGTTCCATGGAACGTGTTGCTGTAAGGGTAACGCGCGCGCGTGTGTGTGTGTGTGTTTGTGTGTGTCCCAGAATATGTTACTATAAGGGTAAATTGTGTGTGGGTGGGTAGGTGTGTTGGTGGGTAGGTACGTGTGTGTGTGTGATATATGTTCCCCAGACCATATTACAATAATTGTAACGTGTATGAGTGTTTATATGTGTACGTTGGCGTGTGTGCGTTTGTATTTGTATTTTACTCTCTGGATTATTTTACTATGAGGATTACGCGCGCGCGCGTGCGTGTGTGTGTGTGTGTGTGTGTGTGTATTTGTGTGCTTATGCCCCACCCCCACCCCGAATGATGTTACTATGAGGGATGACATGTGTGCTGTGTGTTTGCGTGTGCGAATGTGTGTGTGTGTGTGTGTGTGTGCATGTGTGTGTGTATGCGTGTGTTTGTGTCAATGTGCAATGTGTGTTTTCTGTACCCCGAATTATCTAACTACGAGGGATGACTTTGAGTTCCATTCTTTTGAAAATGTAATTACAGAAACCATTGTCTGAATGTAATATGTGCAGTCTAACGTGTTGCTGTGTGAGACCTTGTCTGAGTGTAATATGTTTACTCTAATATGTTGTGATGTGAGACACTGTATGAGAGTAATATGTGTACTCTAATATGTTGTGATGTGAGACATTGTCTGAGTGTAATATGTTTACTCTAATATGTTGTGATGCAAGACGATGAATGAGTGTAATATATGTACTCTAATATGTTGTGATGTGAGACGATGCATTCTTTGCACTATGTCATTAAATAGAATGTTGGTATTGTACAGTGTGCACTTAAATCCAGTATTCTGCGATGTGTAACATCATATACGTGCTTACACTCAGTTTAATTAGATATCTTCTTCTTCTCTTCCTCCATAATGCCCTTTGTAAGCTGGTGTTCATTTCTCTCAGGATGTCTTTGATATCATCACCCCATCTTTTAAGCGGTGTTCCCCTTGATTTGTATCCACTATATTCCTTTGATGTGACTCTTTGTGGCAGATGGTACAAGGGCATTCTTGTGGGATTCCCAAACCATGTAATCTGTGATACATGTAACATTAGAAATATGATGCATGTAATATCCTGCATCCAATTGTGACATCAAAATTACGAGCACTTAATATCATGCTTACAATTGTAATATCAGAAATATGGTACATGTAACATCAGAAATATGATACACGTAATATTATGCATCCAATTGCGACATCAATAATATGGTGGACATAGCACCAGTCATATGATACACATAAAATCATGATTTGCATTATGACATGAGAAATATTTTACACATACCAATTATGTATCTAATTGTGACACCATAAATATGTTACCCATAACATCATACATTGATTTCGCAGAGAGATTTTAAAAAAAAGTGGTTCTAGCATCTAATGAGAATGAAACCTGTTCAGCCATCAGTAAGTGCAAGCATAACAAGAAGAAAGATATGGGCCAGGGCCAGTGGGAGACAAAGAAAACAAGGTAGACGTCTCAAAGATACACTAAACAAAATGGGTGGACACCTCAAAGTACACTAAACAAAATGGTTGGACATCTCAAAGATACACTAAACAAAATGGGTGGACACCTCAAAGATACACTAAACAAAATGGGTGGACACCTCAAAGAACACTAAACAAAATAGGTATACACCGCAAAGGTACACTAAACCAAGTGAGTATACACCTCAAAGGTACACTAAACAAAATGGATAGACTTCAAAGGCACACTAAACAAAATGGGTAGACACCTCAAAGATACGCTAAACAAAATGGGCAGACCTCAAAGGTACACTAAACAAAATGGGTAGACACCTCAAAAGTATACTAAACAAAATGGGTGGACCCCTCAAATGTACACTAAACAAAATGGATAGACACCTCAAATGTACACTTTAAAAAAAATGGGTGGACCCCTCAAATGCACAATAAACAAAATGGGTAAACCTCAAAGGTACGCTAAAGAAACATGAGCAAGACGCAACAGGGCAACACATCTCGCCTTAGAACGCAAGCATATATCCCCCCAAACGCTTACCCTGCCTTGTGGAGGAAGAACCGATACATCGCCCTCTTGTGGTCAGGCAATAGAATGTCTGATGATCTTTGTCCAGGTCGTACAGCAATCATGTCCTAGATTTCCATTCCACAAGTGCTGTCAGAATTTTATTCTATACCAATTAGCTTTCCTTCTTGGATTGATGAATGGTAACACATTCAATGTTGATTGTCTTTTCATTGAAAGCCTCCTACCTTGATGACTCCAATCGTATGACGATCGGAGTAAGTACTGAGCGATCAGTCGGCGATATCAGTCATTCAGAACAGGACCAGTATAATCACGTACAATCTTTATTTTATTATTCTTATGTGGTTACAACTTTACACACGCATTGCTACCTAATGTGGTTAGCTATTGTTCATTATAACTAAGGCGGAGAGGTGCCTTTAGAATATATACTGGTAACGTTTGGCCCGCGGGCCTTATATGGCTCGCGAAAGCATTTGGTCTGGCCCTGCCAAGGCAATCGCAGACGGGACTCAAAATTCAATAAATTTAAATTGCTTTCCCCATAGTAACATAAATGTATGTTAAGTGAATCATAATAATACATACGTTATGAGGGACAAGCAAGGGACGTCCATAATAGGATAGACAAGACACATACGATTACACAACGGGACAAACACATATAGTTTTGTATGGCTCGCGAATGAAGTTATAAATATCCAAATGACCCTTGGCAGAAAAGAAAAAAAAGATTCCCCACTCTTGCTTTATTTAATCGTTGCTGGCATACAGATGCCTTTCTGAAGAATCACGATAAATGCATTTCTTTGTTCAAAGGTAACGTCCGGCCCGCGGGCCGGTTCAATGTGTCATTTTGTTTTCTTTTGATGGAACATGTGTTTTGTATACAAGAACTTATGACTCAGGAAAGTCGTAATTTTATAGTACCGTCCTGACCTCTCAGGGAGGTTGGTCATCATTTCTCATTGCGCATGTTTTCTCCCACTCAAATATTCCATATATGGTGTGTATGCAACTAGAGCCAGCTGTCTGTTGTTGTGAACATACACATGTTTATTTATTGCATCGATATTGTTGTTTTTTTGTACAATCTCATTCTTGTTTCTTACTTTGTTGTTGCATTTACAGGCCGACAGTATGTTCACATTTTTCATTTAGCATTTATGTCTGTTATTTAATTTTTACATTTAATTCTTAAGCTTAATAGCTAATATTCAATGCTTTTATTTCCCAATTATACTTATGATCCAGGGGTCAGAGTGGCCGAGAGGATTAACACACTCGCGCTTAAACTTCCTCTGTGGTGACAGCGGGGTAGTGGGGTTATTTTCATACACCGGTCACTTGGACTTAAACGTTGACAAAAGCAATGACAAACTAATGAAGGTAAAATTGCTTAGAAAATTAATTTGGGGTTGATTGAAACGTCCTGCAAAG
Source organism: Cepaea hortensis (assembly GCA_963921405.1). Taxonomy (NCBI): domain Eukaryota; kingdom Metazoa; phylum Mollusca; class Gastropoda; order Stylommatophora; family Helicidae; genus Cepaea; species Cepaea hortensis. The sequence goes on along the minus strand of OY992880.1, from coordinate 133,854,519 downwards.
GACATGCAGTATATACAAAGCAATTGATCAAAGGATATGCAGTATAAACAGAGCAATTGATCAAAGGACATGCAGTATAAACAGAGCAATTGATCAAAGGGCATGCAGTATATACAGAGCAACTTATTAAAGGACATGCAGTATACACAGAGCAATTGATCAAAGGATATGCAGTATAAACAGAGCAATTGATCAAAGGGCATGCAGTATATACAGAGAAACTTATTAAAGGACATGCAGTATATACAGAGCAATTGATCAAAGGACATGCAGTATAAACAGAGCAATTGATCAAAGGACATGCAGTATAAACAGAGCAATTGATCAAAGGGCATGCAGTATATACAGAGCAATTGATCAAAGGACACGCAGTATAAATTGATGAGTGTTCTGGTATAGAATACTTAAGAAACATGTCTATACACAGCACGAAGGCAGCCTACAAAGCACTTTCAGGTGGGCACGAGCGATGGCCACTAGCTGTTGTAATGATGGCGGTAAAAGTGCTAGTTTCATTTCTGGCAGTAGCCCACAAATGTGGCTTTGAGTTGAGTCAAGACCCGACCTTGACAATGGTCAAGCACACATTGTTTCTAATAACACATGATTACACAGTTTGGGCCGTTGTCTTCATATCTGAGCCTGTAGTGTCCTAAAGCCGGCTTCCTGGCCTAGAGGTTAGCGACTTTTCTCCGTAATCTCGTATACTCTCGTAAGTAACGTGACGACGGTGAGAATCAGCAGTGGTTCGAATCGCGTCGGTAACTTACGGGGTATGCAATGGCAAACTACTGAGCGTAATCTTGCCAAGAAATCAACAATCAGCTGAAAGATGCTGATGTTGACAGCGATGTCCTGTAAAGGATATGCAAAACATTTTTTTAGTGTCCTAACGCTCAATCATCATAGTGTTTTTTCCCCCATGTAAAGTTTATTTAACAAGTATAAATTACAAACATGAACAAGGAAGCAGCAATAGCACAGTGGGCAGCCCTTTAAGTCTGCTGATCCAAAAGCCAGGCGTTCTAATCCCTATCGAGTTGGGGTTCTTGTGTTTTAACAGACCTGGTTTCCCAAGTTCATCCTGCCTACAGTGAGTACCAGAAATTGTTCTGGAAAGTGAATACAGCCGGCGTGACACTGGCCGCATCAGCCATCCAGTGCTGTTTGGTCTATACAAATATGGAGTCAGCACCACATACTCGATGCGCCTCAAGGCGTGGAGACGGCCCCTTGACCTTTCATGTGCACAAGGTTGATCGGTTCAGTTGTGTGACACGCTGGGAAACTGGGCGAGCACGGCAATTTCTCAGCCCAACAGACTCATATGTGTAACAGATGTTGATGTAATGATTAGCACATATATAGAGTGGGAGGGGTCAAGATAAAGCTTATCGTGGCCTTCAGTTGTGTTAACTGACTGATAGGTACGGGATCAATCGCAGATTGTGGAGGAGTGTGTTCCGGTTCCAAGTGGCTTGCACTAAACCAACAACAGATTTCTCTCTTCCATGTGAAGATGTTATGAAAGGCGGCTGTTCCACCCAGCCCCCCCCCCTCCCCTCTTGACCCCAGTCCCAATTTCTTAATGCCGTTATTTAGTATATGCAACGTCAGGGTTTAGTTTATGTAAGGTCATGATTTAGTATATATAAAGTCACTTGTCTAGCCTACGCCAGTATCTGCCATGAGACTACCTTCACCATTTGAAGTCCCTAGGAGTTCCTACATGTTCTCAACTGTCAAATTTAGTCTTCTCGCTGTCCTATCGTAAGATGTAACCTTTCACCTTTGTCAATCCTAGTACCACAGTTTTACCTACTTCTATGTATGTGACTGTACAACTAATCCTAGTACCACAGTCCATGTGTACTTCTATGTATGTGATTGTATCACCAATCCTAGTACCACAGTTTTACATACTTCTATGTATGTGATTGTATCACCAATCCTAGTACCACAGTTTTACCTACTTCTATGTATGTGACTGTACAACCAATCATAGTACCACAGTTTTACCTACTTCTATGTATGTGATTGTATCACCAATCCTAGTACCACAGTTTTACATACTTCTATGTATGTGATTGTATCACCAATCCTAGTACCACAGTTTTACATACTTCTATGTATGTGATTGTATCACCAATCCTAGTACCACAGTTTTACCTACTTCTATGTATGTGATTGTACAACCAATCCTAGTACCACAGTCCACGTGTACTTCTATGTATGTGATTGTATCACCAATCCTAGTACCACAGTTTTACATACTTCTATGTATGTGATTGTATCACCAATCCTAGTACCACAGTTTTACCTACTTCTATGTATGTGACTGTACAACCAATCATAGTACCACAGTTTTACCTACTTCTATGTATGTGATTGTATCACCAATCCTAGTACCACAGTTTTACATACTTCTATGTATGTGATTGTATCACCAATCCTAGTACCACAGTTTTACCTACTTCTATGTATGTGACTGTACAACCAATCATAGTACCACAGTTTTACCTACTTCTATGTATGTGATTGTATCACCAATCCTAGTACCACAGTTTTACATACTTCTATGTATGTGATTGTATCACCAATCCTAGTACCACAGTTTTACCTACTTCTATGTATGTGACTGTACAACCAATCCTAGTACCACAGTCCACGTGTACTTCTATGTATGTGATTGTATCACCAATCCTAGTACCACAGTTTTACATACTTCTATGTATGTGATTGTATCACCAATCCTAGTACCATAGTTCTTACCTACTTCTATGTATGTGACTGTACAACCAATCCTAGTACCACAGTCCACGTGTACTTCTATGTATGTGACTGTACTACCAATCATAGTACCACAGTTTTACATACTTCTATGTATGTGATTGTATCACCAATCCTAGTACCACAGTCTTACGTACCTCTATGTAAATGATTGTATCACCAATTTAAGTACCACAGTTCATATGTACTTCTGTGTATGTGACTATACAAACAATCTTAGTACCGCAATTCAGATATACTTTTATGTATGTGATAGTACCATCAATCCTATTTCAACAGTTCTTATGTGCTTTTATGTAAGTCAGTGTACCAGCAGTTCACATGTATTTCTATCAATGTCATGGTACCACCAATCATAGTACCACAGTTCACGCGTACTTCCCGTATGTGTTTGCACAACCATTTTTATAACTTTTTGGTGTTATTTTTCTCTACACGTAATTGTACATTTGCTATATTGTATTTATTTTTGCACATAATTCTTGTTACAATTTGTCAACCATGTACTGCAATATTTGTCTATCTGGATGTACATTTTCCAGTGCATATTTTTCTTATGGGTATATTCATGTTGTTTCTGAGATTTGCTTGTACAGTATAATTAAACGATCAACAAAATTGGAGTGTGGAATGGGTTAGCTTTGCAAGAACACAATTACAAATGACAGAATCTGCGTTGCTGCTAGAAAACCTTCATCAGCAAACTAAAACAATAAGACACTAATACAACTGCATTAATGACTATTTAGATATGGCACTTAGTTGTCAGACATAGGTCCTCGCGAGAAGACATGTCAACTGTTTGACTCATGGGAGCACACACATCATACTATGTGCTGTGGGATTCTCAGACCAACTGACAGGAAGTGACACAGTAAAGGAAGTGCTTGGGAAGAGAAAACGATAATTAATATTTGAGAGAAGCTCGATTTCCAGAGAGAAGCTAAATATGTGATGGTCGTAGATGGACTTTATATATATATATAAGATATAAAGCAATTTGGAACCTAGGAGTTTACAATAATAAGACATTTCCTTTGCAGATGTTGCAGAAAGAATGTGCAGTGTTAGACCGTTACCTATAATTCATCACCGCATAATAAAATTGGTGATCTGTTCCCTCCCTCATTGGGTTTCCTTAATAGAAAATTAAGATAACTAACAAGTATCCAGAACATTGTACACAACTATTAAAAATAAGAGAGAAACAAACAGCATTCTTTAGTCATGTGAAGAGAACAGCGGCATTGGAGAATATCGTCAAAACTGGAAAGATCAGTGGGAAAAGAGGCGAAGGCAGACCAAGAAAATGGATGCTGGAGGGAATGAGGCGGTGGCATGGAGGAATATCATCAGCAGAGTTGATCCACAGCACCAAGAAAGGAAATCTGGGAACAGACTCGAACGCCTACGCCAGCTGGAAGTTCACATGATAATAGTGAGCCGGTATTCACTCTACGAGACTAAGAAAATAATTGTCCCTTCAGCGAGGTCTGAACTAGAGTCACTTCCTTGTCTAACAAACAGACTAACTACTCGACAACTATGATTTTTATAAGTCAAAATACATGTACATAATTATATGTGCTGGTTGAAGAAGCGCTCTTGTTACGTCAACTTTAAAGGTTATGACGTAACTTGAGTGGTCCAAGTGTACAGCTCTTCAGTGTGTAGTTGCTTAGATGGTGTAATTATCACTTCTTGTAATTAGCTTGTTTCTATTTGATATTAGCCATCTTCAATAATGAAGCTATCGTATGCCATCATTGCTGTCATCATGTCTCTTACTTAGCTATTTTATTATGTCTATGTTATTATCTGTATGTTATTATTAGTTCACGTTATTAAATATTTGTTTTTATGTCAATGCGAGTATGCCTGATTATTTCATTTGTACGTGGTGATGTCACATGAGTTGATATAATGTTTTATGTTTCCACTTCTTGGTCTTGCTTTATATTAATTGTTTCCTTTCTTGTTCTCCTGTCTTTCTTGCTATTGGTGTCCTGGTTTTTCTTTTTTTTTTTTAATTTTCTTCTGGTTTGTAAAATTGTTCTTCTTGTTATTGTTCTTCTACCTCTCCTTTTTATTTTCTTGTTCTTCTTCTACTTCTTCTTATTCTTGTTCATCTTGCTTGGCTGGCTTTACATTTTCTTGTTTTAATGTATCTCTTCTTGTCCTTTCCTTCTTCTTCTCTAGTTGTTGTTCTTGTTCTTTTTCTGAATGTTCTTGTTCTTTGTTTCCTTTACTTCTCTTCCTATTCTTGTTTTAATATTTCAGTTTTTTTTGTTGTTATTTTTGTTCTTGTCTTCTTCTTCTGATTCATCTTGTTCTTGTTCTACTTTTTTCATGTTCTATTTCTTCTTGATCTGGATCTCACTCTTCTTCCCTCCTCTTCTTGTAATTGATACTACTCGTAATAATAATCGTGCATTCTGTGAAGTCTACGTAAATAATTGGAAAGAGTGCTCAGGTCACCTTTTTATTTTATTTATTTTTTTTTAGTTGTTGCTGTTGTTTTTTTTTTTTATTGTTGCGTGCTCTCGCTTTGAACTCAAGCGAAGTCCACACACGTGTACTACTTCTGGGGCACTGGACTGGTGTATGCGTGTGCATTCGCTTTCTATATTACCAGTGTCCCTCGCCATCAGGCGAAGCAACTCTGGCTTCTGGAGTACTTGTAATTTACGTCCCCAAATCAAAGTTTTAGTCCAACAGACAGATGTAGGGGTTGAACCCGCTACCTTGGCACACACATCCATCCATGCAAGCAGGGAGACAGGCAGGCCCACATCCAACCTCATAGCACACGCACATAGACACACACGCAGACAGAGAGACACACACACAGACAGAGAGACACAGAGAGAGAGAGAGAGACACACACACAGACAGAGAGACACACACACAGACAGAGAGACACACACACAGACAGAGAGACACACACACAGACAGAGAGACACACACACAGACAGAGACACACACACACACAGAGAGACACACACACAGACAGAGAGACACACACACAGACAGAGAGACACACACAGACAGAGAGACACACACAGACAGAGAGACACACACACAGACAGAGAGACACACACACAGACAGAGAGACACACACACAGACAGAGAGACACACACACAGACAGAGAGACACACACACAGACAGAGAGACACACACACACAGACAGAGAGACACACACACAGACAGACAAGCAAGCGCAGGCACACACAGACAGACACAAATAGACCATCACACACACACACACACACACACACACACACATTGGCATACCGATCTACACACGAACCTTTTGTATGTTGCACAAAACGCCACAGATAGAACACAGATAGGGTCGACCCACGTGGCATTACATCACGTGCAGGTGACATAACCGAGACAATTGCCCCTGTCATGTGCCTTCAGCTGGCACTACAATACATCTTAACAGCCCGACTCATACCTGAGGCACGTGACTGGTATAGTATTGAAATCCGTACAGGTATGAATGGCTGTTTGTTGTTCTATGTGTCTGTACTTTAGACTAGTTGATGTTGAAGTTAGTTGCACGTTCTTTACAGGACGTCACAATCAGCCTAATTTTCTTTTGCCTGGTTATGATTTTCTAGGTGACTTGACGTTTAGTAGTTTGCCCTTGCATTCTCAACGGCCAAAGCTCATACTGTTGGGAAAAACAACACACAAAGGTCTGCTTCCAAATCGCCTGCGGTTGACTTTGAACCGAGTTCACCACTTCGAGCATTCCACTGCACTGAGGCCGACACCGTTGATTTACACATGCAACATTCCACAGACTGAGGCCGAATGTACATGCAACATTCACAGCACAGAGGCTGAATGTACATACAACATTCACATCACACAGGCCGACACCGTTGATGTACACAAGCAATATCCCTCCACGATCAGGTCTGCTTGTTTGTATCACATGGCCATCTTTGTTATGGCTGGTTCTTTGGTTGGTGGGGTGGTTGGTTAAATGGTTGGTGGGTTGGTTGACTGGTTGTGCTGGTTGGTTGGTCGATTGGTAATATGGCTGTGCTTGTTTGTTGGTAGGTTGGATAGTCTGAAAGTCTTCAGACTACATGTCGAGTCCACGCTTTGGTGGTCAGGTCGTCTGGGCTGGGTCAGGGAACGTGCTGGCATCTGTCCGAGGAGCAGATGTAGGCTCGTGTGGAGAGACTGCCCTCCCCATCCAGTACCGAAATATCATCTCCATGGGGAGAGTATTGACGAGCTCCCCTTCCCCTCTCCCAGGAACCAGCAAGGCCTGCGCGGCCGGCATGTCAGCTTCACATCTGCAGAGAGGCATCACACCCCTTGTCATAATATAATATTGTTAGTTTTTTTTTTTTTTTCCGCGTTTCCATCCTGTTTCAGGGTATTGCGGTCAACACCAGCATCTTTCAGCTGTATGTTGATTCCTAGGCTAGATTACGCTCATCAGCACGCCACGACTTTCTGAGCGACCGGCTCCATACTCTCATAAGTCACTTTTGCGGTTCGAACCACTGCTAATTCTCGTCGCGTCACGTGACGAGAGTATTCAGTGTTAGCGGAGAAAGCTGCTAACCCCTCGGCCATGGATTGTTATATAGCCGATATAATTACGCGGCCAAGTTCATCATCATGTGCAATGCCGATAAGCTTGATCGGTCATGTTTCACCAGCTCACGCGATCACCAGAGTCGTGGATCAACTGTGTTCTTGTCTTGACCATACCACGTGGCAAAGCCATCCAGGTATTAATTCTCTGCCTTTCCCTTGTTCTTTTCCCCTCAATCTTGGTAGTTGGCACGAAGTTCTTCAATCCATTTCTTCTCATAACGTGTTCCAAAATAATTTGGACTGTCTACATCTAATTTCTCTAATCAGTATACGGTTTTCATTTGTTTTTTGTAGGACTTCGTCAAGTTACCGCTGGTGAAATTAACAGATGAAAATAAAGTGGATCGATTACCTTATGAGAATGACGTCACAACTGAAATTGCTTCACACCTGCGAAAGTTGGGGTCAGTATGGCCGAAATGAGAAGAGCGCTCGTTCTGATACATCCGGTGTGCTGATGCCGAGGGAGCGAGCTAAATAGTAGCACGTGTATAGACTACGCTTGAGTTCAAAGAGAGTGAACGCAAGAACAACAACAAAAACAACAACAACAAACAACAACAACAAACAACAACAGAAAATCGGGTAAAGTAATTCTCTGAGATGCTCAAATAAGAATTCAAACAAACAAGGGGACCTTTCAAAAGACTAGGAGAAATATGTGGAAGTCATAACAAATGAAGCTTCATGCTAAACTTAGAATATTAAATGCTGAGGCAAAATCTGTGGGCCACAAACATGGAGCACGGCTTCAACAATGATCAATAGACGACACATGGAGCACTGCTACAATGACCAATAAACTGGACACATGAATCAGCTCGTACCTGCTCTGAATAAAACTACAGAATGTCATAACGATGAGAGACTGGCTGAGTTGTTAGAAAGCCAGGCGTTCGTTATGGAGACCCGGGATCAAAGCCTCGGTTCGGTTATGAATTATTTTATTTTCATCTGTCAGGAGCAAAATGTAATTCGTAACATGTACAGTTTTCGTCAAGTGCACTAACCAGGCGGTCTTAATTCTCTAAGCTCGCCCGCCCCCTCTCCCCACATCCGCCAAATGCCCTACAGTGCAAGCTACTATTGGCATTAATGATAGTCTGACAGTGTCATAATATCGCTATTGGGGGGCGTATAGAAAGAACTAGGCACATTCAAACGAATCAATCGGTGAGGGAAAAGAGAGGAAGCGGAGTAAAGGAGGGGATAATGGATATCAGATGGGGGGAATTATTATCAGATGGAGGGAATAATGGGTATCAGATAAAACATTTCTGTCTGTTCGCCAAATGGTCATGTAGTCCAAACCCCGTTGGAGGAAATTTACTTTTTATTAAATTTTTAATTGAAATCCCGAGGTGTGTTTTGATGTTTGTTGTTGTTGTTGGTCAGTTGGCCTCCTATATCCACACAATCTAAGATGGGCACATGGAATTTTCCTTGAAGGTAAAGGCGGGGGGGGGGGGGCGGAGTCATATTGGCAACGCCAGCTTTCGTGTGCCGGTTGGTCAAGAAATATTGGATTAGCAGCATACACTCGACAGGCGGACTGTTAGAGCTATGCTTTGCTAATCCGGCAGCGTTTGCGGCTTGGCTTGTTCTGGTGTATTGGTGTTACCTTTCCTGTGGAGTAAACTAGACAGGCCGAGAAAGGGATCATGCTGCATGGGCAATACATGGTCTGTACAGTTCAGCCCAGGCTTTGTGCTATGGAAAGTTATAACTCCATCCCTGGTCCCCGCTGTGGATTGTGGTTATTATATCTGTTTTGAAGCATAGTATAACAAACTGTTGTCGGTCAAGACCGGAAGGTGCCAGTACAGCACAGTACAGTATTGTACAGTACAGCAGCAGCACACTCCTAGCACACCTGAAAGCGTAAAAGTGGGTCCTGAACCTTCTGTGTGTGGGGGATGTGTGGTGGGTGGGTGGGGGTGTGTGGGTGGGTGATGTGTCTCATAACATGGTAAAATGCATTGTTTATATTTACAACATTCATTTGACAATGATTTTTTTCCGATATGAATGTACCATGCACTATTGATGAACGAAAGATGAGTGATTGGAAGGGCCGAATGTAAGACGGGCCTGCTAAGACGGGACCCTGTAAGACGTGTCCAATTTGTTTGTTTGCTTGTTTGTTGTTTTGCATATCCTTTACAGGACATCGCTGTCAACACCATCATCTTTCAGCTGTGTGTTGATTTCTTGGCAAGATTACGCTCAATAGTTTGCCATTGCTTTCTCAGCGGCCGGCTCACATACCCCGTAGGTTACCGAAGCGATTCGAACCACTGCTGATTCTCACCGTCATCACGTTAACCACGAGAGTATACGAGATTACGGAGAAAAGTCGTAACCTCTAAGCCAGGAAGCCGGCTGTCCAATTTGTTACCCTTTGAAAAGAAAGTTTGTTCGTTCGTTCGTCCTGTACTTAAATGCGAATCACTACGACAAACGTTGCTAGGTCGCCATCTTTACATCACCACGAGTAAGGGAGTCTCCGTGGCAAAGCAATTACTTCGCCTGCCTCCCGCTTCCAAGGTCTTGGGTTCCATTCCGAGCTACGTTGTTCGGTTCGTGAGTGCAATTTCTTCTGAGACTCCTGGGGATCATCGTTGGAGCTACGGAGTTCATGCCTTGTGCATCGCTTTCGGCAAGAGACTGAGCCATGTGGGATAAAACCCGGCGCAATGAAGTTTGTTCTCTCGTCTTTCAATCTATCATTTTTTTCCATCAAAACGATGGATAACTCAATCAATCATGTGCCATGCCGGAAAGCGTGGGCGGTCATGACTCGCCATTTTACTCGATCACCAGAGTCGTGGATCAGCTCAGTGTTCCTGTCTCGTCTATGCCACGTGGCCAAGCTATCCAAGTATTTTCCTCTCGGTCTTCCTCTTGGTCTGTTCCCTTCGATCTTGCCAGTTGTCAATAAGTTCTCCAATCCATTTCTTCTCATAACATGTCCAAAAAATTTTGACTGTCTTCGTCTAATTTCTCTAATCCGTCTACGATTTTCATTTGTCTCCTGTAGTACTTTGTCATTGGTTTTTCTATCTGTCCATGGTACTATTTTGCATACAATCGTCACTGTATGTGTGTGTAAAGTGTGGGAGTTTGATCATAATAGTAGGTTGGGGGATGGGGGGATGTGTGTGTGGGTGGATTCGTGATGTGTGTGGGTGGGCTCAGGATGTGTGGGTGGACGGGGTGGGATTGTGTGGGTGGGGGATTTGTGCGTGGGTACGTGCGGGATGTATGGGTTGGCGTGGAGATGTGTGTGTGGGTGGGGATGTGTGTTTGGCTAGGTGGTTGTGGGTGAGTGGGTGGAGGAGGATATGTTGGTAGATGATTGATAGTGGGTTATGGGATGGGTGGGGTATATATGTGTGGGTGGGGATATGTGGTGGGTGGGAGATGTGTGCAGGTGAGGGTGGTTGTGGGTTTGGGGATGTGTGTGTGGGTGAGGGATGTGTATGGGTGTGGGATGTTTGGGTGGATGGGTGGGGAGTGTGTGTGTGGGTGGGAGATGTGTGGGTGAATGTGTGTGGGGGATGTGTGTGGGTTGGGGGAAGGGTGCGTGATGGGTGTGGATTTGGGGATGTGTGTATGAGTGGGGGATATGTCTGGCTGGGTTGGGGTGTGTGTGGCTGGATGGAGGATGTATGTGTGAGTAGTGAGGGTGATTGTAGTTGGGGGATTGTGGATGGGTAGGAGATGTGTGGGGAGATGTGTGTGTGTGTGAGGGATGTATCTTTGGGATGTGTGTGGGTGTGGTATTGTATGGGAGAGGAGCTGGGTGTGGATAAAGGATGTGTGTGTGAGTGGCTGGGGTGTGGTTGGGTGTGCGGGTGGGTGAAGGATGTGTGTGAGGGTGGAGGGTGTGTGTTTAGATTGGTGGTTGGGGTGTGTGAGTGTGGGTGGGTAGATAGGAGATGTATGGTTTGATGAGTGGGTGAGGGATGCGTGGGTGTTAGTGGTTGAGGGATAATTACGTGTGTCTAGGGATGTGTGAGGGGATGAGTGTATGGGTTGGGGATGTGTGTGTGGGTTGTGTGTGCGTGGATGGGAGGTGTGTGTTTGTGAATGGGGGATGTGTTGGTGGGTGAGGATGTGTGTGAGGGATGTGTGTATGGGTGGGGAGATTGTGCGTGGGTGGGGATGTGTGTGTGTATATGGTTAGGGGTGTGTGGTTAAGGGATGTGTGGCTGGGGGATGGGTGGGTGGAGGATGTGTGGTTGGGTAGAGGATGTGTGATTGGTTGATTGTATATGAGTAAGGGTGTGTGGTTAAGGGATGTTTGGTTGAGGGATGGGTGGGTAAAGGATGTGTGGGTGGGTAGAGGATATGTGGGAGGGTGAGTGTGTGTAGGTTAGGAGATGGTGGGGGATGTTTGTAGGGGTGGGCTCGGGATATGTGCGTTGGCTAGGGGAGATGGGAGATTATGTGGGTGGGTGCGGGATTTGTGTTTGGGTAGGTGCGGTATATGTGAGTTGACGGGGAGATGTGTGTGTGTGTGTGTGCGTGAGGGATGTGTGGCCGAGGATTGTGTGTTTGGCTGGGTGGTTGGAGGTGTGTGGGTGGAGGAGGATATGTGGGTGAGTGATTGTTTTTGGGTAATGGGATGCGTAGAGGATATGTGTGTGGGTGGGGGGATGTGTGTAGGTGGGTGGATGTGTGTGGGTGGGAGATGTGTGGGTTGGGGAATGTATGTGTGCCTGGGGTGTGGGTGGATGGGATGTGTGGTGGGTGAGAGGTGTGTGTGGGTGGGGAGATGTGTATGTGTAGGGATGTGGTGGTTGGGTGGGGGAGTCGGAGTGAATGGGGGATGTGTGGGTGGGTGGTGGATGTGTCTCATAACATAGTAATATGCATTGTTTATGTTTACAAAATTCATGTGACAATGTTTTTTCCTATGCACTGTTGATGAAAGAAAGATGAGTGATTGGAAGGGCCGAATGTAAGACGGGCCTGCGTGCCCAATTTGTTACCCTTTGAAAATAAAGTCTGTTCGTTCGTTCGTTCGTTCCTCAGAAACCACATTTCTGTAGCCATCAAATGTTTTTCAGCTTGACTGCTCATTGTCCAAGTTTCACATCCATACAAAAGAATAGGCTCTATATACCCCCTCAACACTCTTTTTCTCGTTTCAATTGACATCTTTTTATTGGTCAGAATGATTTTCATCTTGCTAAAGGCTACTTTCGCCGTGGCGATTCGTGTTCTAATCTCTTCAAGACATCTCCCATCAGATGTTATGACTGTTCCGAGATAATTGTATCGATTCACTTGTTGAAGAATATTCCCATTTACTTGTATATTACATTGTGGTACTTCGTTCTTCCTAGTGACGACCATAACCTGTGTCTTACAATTTAATTCCAACTCCAGCTGCTCACTGTGTACAACAACCGCGTCTACTAATTGTTGCAGATCCTGTGCATTGTCTGCAATCAATAATGTATCATCTGCATATCTAATGTTATTGATGTTTCTTCCTCCAAAGCTGATTCCATTTATATCTTCTACATTTCTTACAATATTTTCACTGTAGAGAGAAAAAAGATCTGGAGACATTACACATCCCTGCCTAACACCTCTCTTAATAGGTTGATATTGTCCCACTTCATTATCAATCCTTATGACAGCTTGTTGTTTCCAATATATGTTTTTTTTATAAGTCTCATGTCTTTCCCATCAATTTGTAGATCTGCAAGCATATCCACAATGTTGACATGTCTAACTCTATCAAAAGCCTTTGTATAGTCAATAAAGCAAAGATGTATATCCTTGTTTACTTCTATAGCACGTTCAATAACTGTTCGCAGGACATACACAGCATCCACTGCACCCTCTCCTTCCACAAACCCCCACCGTTCCTCCCCCACCTCAGGTTGCACTTTCTTTCTCACTCCTTGCATGACAATTCGCAGCAAAATCCCTGGGATGTGACTCACCATACCAATTGTTCTATGTTGATCACACTCCAAGGTTCCCGATTTCTTTGGGACCGCAATAAACACAGAATTACATAATTCAGAAGGTATATCTCCAGTATCATACAATGTGTTCAGCATCCTGGTGACCAGCTCTAGTCCAAACTCTTCTAAAGCTTTAATCAACTCTGTTGTGATGTCACATGCACCGGGGGCCCTGCCAGCCCTCATATGCCTAAGAACACTTCGAACCTCCATCTCCAAAATTGGCGGTCCTTCGATGATCAATCTTTAGGCGAATCATAATGTGCTAGGCACTTTTAAAGAGGTAGTTTGCCGTTGCTTTCCTCTATGGCAGTGACCGTACTGGTCGGGTGACCGCAGCGATTGACTCGAGAAAGAGATCCTCTGCCTGCCGTCGCAAAACTTGAGACCATAACCAACAAATATCTGTCGGCTGCCCTCAAAATTTCATCCACCACCTGCCTTCCGTGGCTTCTTTTGAACACTTCCAATAAACGAATACGAAATAACACCACATAATCCATAGGAAAAACGCTAAAACAGCGTCATCCCGAAAAATAAATGCGTCACGTGGTCGCCATTTTACCGGAAGTAAAGGATAACTAAGGAAGCTATATCACGTGACGACGCTCCTCCAAACCACAACCCCTCCCCCATCCTTGATTTATCAATAACGTTTCCATCACCAATAATTAACACAGTTTGTTGTATGTTCTTTAAAGGACGCTGCAATCAGCCCCAGCATTTATTGCCTGTTTATAACTTACAAGGCAGTGTAAGTTCAGTGGCTTTCTAGTCCATTGATTTCTGAACGGCCGACGCCTCATAATATCAAAATCAACTCAAAGTGGTCTGGTTCTTAACCACCCGCGGCAGATTTCGAACCATCGAATCTGTATGTCGGAGGATTGCGAACGCAGCTTCACCCTCCTCTAACCCACAGCGGCAGTTCACTAACAGTTACAGCGCCTATCTGGTGTCGACTTCATAGCCTTCTCTCTGAGCGAGGGTAGTGAATCTAAGTACAGGATTGTTCGGTGGGGCAATCGCCGCACGGTAGCAGTCGTCAAATCATGCAAATTTAAGCCGAAGTCCAACCTTCATACCAGGGCAGTAGTCGTTTCAGAGACCAAGAGGTTGGTCGAGAAACTCAGAGGAAGAACCGGCTTCCTAGAGTGCGGCGCCATGAACAGGTCACGGAGAAAGAACATGGCTACGAAGACGAATAGGTCTGAGGTGGTATGAGGGCACAATGCACCGAGTGCACAGGCTCTCCTCTCTGAGGGAGGGAGGCTTGAGAGTGGACATGTTCACAGCTAAGGGACAAGCACAAACAACAGGGACAACGAAATCGACCGAACGTCTCGCATGGCAGGGGAAAGACGCCCGGAGTCATGACCCGGACGGGCTCGCCCTAAAGAATGTCAAGTAGATTTATTTGGTTGTTTCGGGATTTGAAATTTAAATATTGAGCACAACCCACTACAGGCAACGCTGATCGTATTCTGGTATCAACCCAAGGCCTATCCACGTCAATATGGAATCATTTGGGGAAAGGGAACTACTTCTGACTATCAGAAGCCCCTGCCGTGGTTGCTCCGCGGCGGAGTTTCTATCACTGTCGCTTTTTTTTTTTTTTTTTTTTTTTTGCATATCCTTTACAGGACATTGCAGTCAACACTAGCATTTTTCAGCTGCTTTTGATGTCTTGGTGAGTTTTACATTCAATAGTTTGCCATTGCTTTCTGAATGACCGACTCACATACCTCCGTAAGTAACCAGCGCAACGCGATCCGCTGCCGAATTTCGCGCAGCTGTGTTTCATACGTAAGTATACAGGATTACGAACAACGTCCTTAAGCCTTCGCCAGGGAGACGGCATCACTATCACTACAGAAAGGAAATTGAAGAACATCGCTAAACATAACCGACACGGAATTAAAGAAGGAGATATCCAGCAGACGAAGCCACCATATTGGCGCCGTAAACAGAAAGTGCAGTCCGTAGTTTGAGCGCTGTTGTCGTCAGCAAGGAAGACAGTGGCCCATTGTGGCTTTTTTTTAAAAAAAACTTAAACACGGAAGGTCAGTTCGTGGCAATACCGGATGCGATTAGACACTTCAGCATTCAACAAACCACTTGAGTGAAACCACAACCACTCGAGGCGGAGCAGACCGCACTACTGGTCATGACAAACAGCCGTGAATTCAACGACACAGACCAGATGACATTAAGTTGTCCTCGGGTGGGGGTTAAGTACGTGTGATTACAATATTGAGGTTACGAGGTCGAAGTAAATCCCAGGAGTGTTGTAGTGGTCTCTGAAGTGTTTGCTGGTTGTATTTTTACCAATAACAATTACATATCGGTTTGTGGGGGTGGGAGAGTGCGTTGTGATGTCCATAACTTAAAAACATAAACGGGAAAGGGAAATGTGGAAACCGTCAGTACTAGTTACTTGTCCACTGCAGGACGTTGCAATCAACCCCAGGTTAATTTTATAGGCAATTTGTGGTTTAGTATTATACCATTACAGGTAAATCACGGCCACATGGAATGGTAGAGACAAGAACACAAAGCTTCTTTTTCTGCGTTCATCCCGAGTGTTTTTTTTTTCCCAGATGTAATTGTGGCGTGTCTCGTTATGCACCCTTGGGCCAATAAATCCGACTTTAGCAGGCGTTATTTTTTTAAATCATGTTAGTCGTCCTGGCAAACTACTGAACATAATCTTGTCTAGATGTCAACAACAGCGGTAAAATGTTGGTGTTGACAGCGACGTCCTGTAAATTTAAAAAAAAATAAAGTTGCATGTCCTTCACAGGACGTAGCAGTCAACCCCAATATTTTCGCTGTTCGTGATTCCTGGGCAAATTTTACGTTCAGTAGTTTGCCATTGCTTTCTGAACGACCGGCACCTATACCTTTTTCGAAAAAACCAGCACCGCTGTGTTTCGAACCCGGGTATACGGGCTCACAAACCGCGTTCGCAAGCACTTAGCCACAGAGATAGGATATGTGAAAAAAAAAGCCGTCCTGGGGAATTTCACTGTTGTGGTGCCGTACACATCCCAGCTGGTCAAGTTAGAACGGTCTAAGACTTCATGGTCAGCCCTCAGGGCACAGTCCATGGGCATTTACCGCCATCCAAGGAGGCTTCCATAATTGTAGAGCACGTGGCTGATTTAATTCCTCACTTCCATGTACTGGGCATTTCGTTCGCCACAGGCCGCTCCCCGCACAAATCATGAATTGTCGGTCTGCAGACGACATCCATTCAGCGAGCTTTCAGTTCGGACATGTGCTGGACGCTGTGCCCGGAAGACAAAATATTCAGAGCTGTTCTGGGCACGAAGTACATTCAACTCTCACTCGGACGTTTTCATGTTGTGCCAATTTTATTTGACCCATTAGGACAGAATATCCGACTTCTGCGCGCGTTTTTGCTCAGGTTAGCCTTCCTGGGGGTTTCGATGGACATTTGGCTGTTGTGTTGTCGTCCGCATCTCAGCTGCTCAAGTTAGAATGGCCAAAGACATCACGGTCAACCCTCAAGGGAAGGCAGGGGCAGACAATGGGCATTTCCCCTCCCCCCCCCCCCCCATCCAAGGAGGCTTCCATAATTGCAGAGCCAGCACATAGCGCGCTGGGACTGGGCTCACCCAAGGAATCGCCACGTCCTGCTCATGGCTGCTTTAATTCCTCACTTCAATGTATTGGTTATTTCGTTCACCACTGGCTTCTCCCCACGCAAACCAGGAACAGTCAGTCTGCAGACGACACCCACTCAGCAAGTTTTCGCTTCGGACTTCTACGTAAAGGATTCGCTAGCCAAGCGTTCCATTTCGTCTTAATGAGACGACATCCACTCAGTCAAGCTTTCGCTTCGGACTTCCACGTAATGGATTCGCTAGCCAAGCGTTCCATTTCGTGTTGTTGAGACGACATCCACTCAGCAAGCATTCGCTTCGGACTGGGACGCTCTTTCCACCTTTAGTAACGCTCGCGAGGTAGGCTACATGTGTTGCCGGCTCAGCATCTTACCTCCATGCAGCAGAGAGCGAGCAACGGCCAGGCCCTCTCGTCCGGGTTATCCCTCATATCCCTCAGCTAAGAGCCGTAGAACAAGTGTCTGGACCAAGCATGTAGCAGGCTCAGCATCTCACTTCCATTTAGCAGTGGGTGATAATAGGCCTGGTCGTCACATCCGGGGAATATTGACTTGGAGGCGTTCAGTCATATGCCTCAGCTGAGAGCCGTAGAATATGTGTCTGGACCAAGAATATAGTGGCATCATGCGCATGATTCGGACTTTGAGTGCAATGGATTTGCTTGTCCCCAGTGTCTGTGTCTCTCCTGGTCTGGTTCCTATCCCTTAAAAAAGTCCCTTAAAAGTCGACAGGATCGACTTCATTGCACCGGGTTTTATCCCATATGGCTCAGTTTCTTTCCCCAGAGCGAAGAGCGTCGCATAAAGCACGAACTCCGTAGTTCTAGCGACGACCCACAGGAGTCTCCGAAAAATTTCACTCGTGAACCGAAGGACGTGGCCCGGAATCAAACCCACAACCTTCGGAGCCCGAGTCAAACGGCTTGATCACTTTGCCGACATGGTCGGCATAGCTCTAGGGGTCACTGGAACACGCAAGCCCCTCTACCAAAAGGTGGAGACACGTCAGAGGGGGAACACAAAGCTGATCCACGACTCTGGTGATCGCATGAGATGGTGAAACATGATCGTCCACGCTTTATCGGCATGGCACGTGATGATGATGATTTTACAATGTAGCCTTCTATGTGGTCGAAGGGATAGGAGCGTTCTGGCTCTTAAACTTCCGGTACGCTAATAACGAGATAGCCGGATCTTTTCCTGGACGCGTCAGTTTGAACTTCAACGTTCACTACTCGTTCAGAAAGCAATGGCAAACTACTTAACGTAAACTTGCTTAGTAAATCAACTAAGGGTTGGGGTTGATTGTAACGCGCTGCATAGGACATGGGATATTTTGTTTCGTTTCTTTAAATGTAGTTTGTCTTCAATTTTGTTTGTCACTGTTTTCTGAACGCGAAGTCAACGGTTGAGTCGGAATTAATGTCAATTTAGCGGTTGGAACTCTACCTCACCATCAGCGCGCCGGAATGTTAAGAGTGAGAGCTCTTATTATTTCTAGCACTCCCGCGTATTCAGTACTAGAGCTACAACCATTGTCTGCACTTGGTTCCATAAACAAAAACAATATTGCCCAATAGCCGGCGCTCTAGCTTAGGTGCAGTGAATACGGTTCACAATCACCTCGTCCTGCCGAGTCGAGGATTCAAAATCAGAGCGGACGATTTGGAAGCTGACTGCTCTGCGTTGATTTTGATGGTATTATGCGTCGTTTATTGAAAAAGCAATGGTAAAGTAGTGAACGTAAAAATGTGTCTGGCAGTAAAGGGGGTTCGTTCCGCATGGCGGTCAGTTGGACATTAATGTTGACTTCTCGTCCTTGACTTGGTTACGTAAATTACAAGTACCTCAGAAGTCGGAGTGGGTTCGCCTGATGGCGAGGGACGCTGGTAATTGGGACAACTAACCCACACGCAAATATTGATCGAGTGTACCCACTAGTAGTAGGAATCTCTTGTAGTAGTATTAGCACGCGTGTTCCACTTATGCCCTGTAGGAAAGCTGTCTAGATGTTTCTCTCTATGCGACCCCTTTACTCTTCTCCCATCAATTCTGTCAGTTGTCACTCAGTTTTCAAGTTTATTTCTTCTCATAATGTGCGCAAACAATGTTTGCTTTGCCTAATCTCTCTCATCGGTTTGCTGTTCTAATTTATTTTTTGAACGACTGTTTCACTTGTTTTTCTGTCCATTCTATTCTTTGCATTTTCCCCAGAAACCACATTTCAACTGTCATGAGATGTATCTCAGCGTGTCCACTTAATGTTGATGTTTCACATACATACAACAGTACTAAAATTGATATTTTTGCTGTGTTCAGTTGACCTCTTGTTCAGAAAGCAATGGCAAACTATTGAAGGTCCTACTATTACTTAGAACATTTATACAGGGTAGATTGCTATGTCCAGCAAAGGGCATGCAACATTTTGCTTTCTTCGTGCAAAAGCCTAACTCTGCCATGATAGTTCGGGTATATTAAGAAAGCTATAAGAAGAGGCCAGACTGATTGTTCCATTGTGTTATACGTTTAGATAATTAACAATTTTAAAAAGCAAGCGCATTGGATAGACGATAACGTCTAGTCTGAGAATGGAGGTGGAGGCAGCCTCGGCGGCGGTTCCCCTGGCTGTAGAACAAGCGGCACACACATTTGATTGTAACGGATTCGGGGAGCTTGTTGAGAAGGGTGAAGCCATGCTTGCTGTGTGCTGAGTGCATGCTGCAGTTAAAATATCAAAGATATGGATCATCCGTCGGATCTTTTACCTAGGATATTCTGGTATGCTGGGAAATGGGCAGGCGGACACATTCACGGTGTGTGCCACGCTAGGTGGGGTATTGGTGCACGATACGGCAGATGTGGTCATGGAAGGGAGGGGGGGGGGGGGGTGAGTAGTGTGGAAGAACAGATCAATAATCACGACCTCGATAGAATGGAGGGGTAGAGAGTAACCAGGGGATCTGGTGGACACTCAGTGATCCGAGGAAAGGTCAGACAAACACATCCATCCATTCATCCATCATGTTCCATGCCGGTCATATTTCCGTGTTCCTGTCTCGACCATGCCATGTGGCCAAGCCATCCAGGTATTTACTTCTCGGTCTTCCCCTGGGTCTCTTTCCCTTCGATCTTGCCAGTCGTCACCAAGTTCTCCAATTCATTTCTTCTCATAAAATGTCCAAAAAGTGTTGACTGTCTACGCCTAATGTCTCTAATAAAGTTTACAATCTTCATTTCTTTCATGTAGTTTTTGTAGTTCCTTGGTTTTTTCTGTCTGTCCATGGTATTCTTTTCATTTTCCTCATAAACAACATTTTCACAGCCCTCAGATGTTTTTCAGCTTGTCTGCTCATTGTCCACCCTTCAAATCTATACAAAAGTACAGGTTCTATGTAGCACTTCAACACTCTCTCATTTCAATTGATATCTTTGTGAAGGCAGTAGTAGTCAGTAGTAGTCAACAGTAGTAGTCAGTAGACTGCAAGTAAAAAGATAAAAAAAAGTCGCTTAAAAGTCGACTTCATTGCACCGGGTTTTATCACATATGGCTCGGTCTCTTTCCGCAGCACGGAAAGCGTCGCAGAAAGCACGAACTCCGTAGCTTTTAGCGACGACCCACAGGAGTCTCCGAAGCATTTAACTCGTAAACCGAAGGGTGCGGTTCGGAATCGAACCCACAACCTTCGGAGCTCGAGTCAAACGGCTTGACGACTTCGCCACAGAGACTCCCTAAGTAAAAAGATTAATCATGGGACTCTTCGAAGGCTGCTGAAAGTGGGCGTATGAGAATGACGGGTGCGGTGATATCGGTTCTTTACTTAGCTCAACTTAACTCAACTCAACTTTGGAAAGGCAGCTGTTAATATATCACAAACAGAAGCTACTTATTTCTACCATCTGTATCTGATATACCCACGTGATGGCGCTCAGTGAACACATGAGTGTCGGGTTCACTGTTACCCCAGGGAGGCGTGCGGAGCCAGTTAGCCCTGCTAAACAGTTTCAAGTTGAACGACCTTGGCTTTGAAAGTGGACCAATGTCCAGGTGAAAACGACATTAGCAACTGGATCTTGTGACAGGGGTCACGTGCAGGCCTGTTGTGGACTCTCAGGGGCAGGTCCGAGCGGCTGTTGGGTGATTTACACGTAGCCACGGTGTTAAGGTGTATGTGAGATACAGACAGACAGAGATTAGGACAGACAGATGGGCAGTCAGATATAAACACGGAGACGCAGAACAATAGAGAGATATACAGGGACATATTGCGACAAAAAGAGAGTAGTAGTAGTTGTAGTGGTGGTGGAGGCGGCGGTGGCGAAGGCGGTGGTAGTCGTAGTAGTAGTAGTAGTAGTAGTAGTAGTAGTAGTAGTAGTAGTAGTAGTAGTAGTAGTAGTAGTAGTAGTAGTAGTAGTAGTAGTAGTAGTAGTAGTCAGTGACTCTGAATCTGATTCAGCAGCAGCAGCAGCAGCAGTAATAGTAATCGTAGTAGTAGTAGTAGTAGTAGTAGTAGTAGTAGTAGTAGTAGTAGTAGTAGTAGTATTAGTAGTAGTAGTAGTAGTAGTAGTAGTAGTAGTAGTAGTAGTAGTAATAGTAGTAGTAGTAGTAATAATAATAGTAGTAGTAGTAGTAGTAGTAGTAGTAGTAGTAGTAGTAGTAGT
This sequence comes from Cepaea hortensis, assembly GCA_963921405.1. Classification (NCBI taxonomy): domain Eukaryota; kingdom Metazoa; phylum Mollusca; class Gastropoda; order Stylommatophora; family Helicidae; genus Cepaea; species Cepaea hortensis. Next base: position 133,832,804 of record OY992880.1, on the reverse strand, counting down.
AGTAGTAGTAGTAGTAGCAGTAGCAGTAACAGCAGCAGTAGCAGAAACAGCAGCAGCAGCAGTAGCAGAAACAGCAGCAGTAGCAGAAACAGCAGCAGTAGCAGAAACAGCAGCAGTAGCAGAAACAGCAGCAGCAGCAGTAGCAGAAACAGCAGCAGTAGCAGAAACAGCAGCAGTAGCAGAAACAGCAGCAGGAGCAGGTGGTTACAAGAAGTGATAGATGTAATTGCAACAGAAGTGGTAAGCAAAGGACTTAGTCTGAATAATATAAAATAACAAAAGTAATGGCAAAAGTGTATAGCTAATGAAACATCAACTTGAATGGAATCATTCTGAAACAAGTCAATGCATTTAAGTATCTGGGCACTTTAATAATAAAAAATGAAAGATGTATTCAGGAAGTTACATGTAGGATAGCCCAAACAAAGACAGCATTTCACAAGATGTAGAATATTCTCTGCAATTTATCTTTGTAAATCGAGATGATGAAAGGAGTTCTCTAAAGCTATTCTTAAATATTCTCTATTACGGAAGCGAATCATGGGCAATTAGCTGCATATATGTGGTTTTATAGATGGATGATGAGAACAGCGTGGGTGGATAGAAAGAACAATGAAGATATCTTGAAAGAAGTTAACTCACGAAGAGAACTGGTTACTCCATCAGAAGAGAATACATTCTTTGGCATGTCATAAGAAAGGTCAAGCTGGAGTATGTCGTCACAGTGGAAAGGTTGGAGGGGAAGAGAGACAGGAGAGACAAGAGTGAAGATGCTTGACAGTTTCACATCATGGTATTGAGGAACGTCGGTATCAGATTAAAGTTAGTCGCATATCCTTTACTGGACGTCGCAGTTAAACCCAGTATTTTTGGCTGATAATGATTTCTTGGCAAAATTTACATTCAGTAGTTTGTCACTGATTTCTGAACGACCGGCACACACACCATTGTATGAAAAGCAACGCAAGGCGATCTGCTGCCAAATCGCCCGCAGCTGTGTTTCTATCGCGGTATGGGGGATTATTTGCGTACGTTACCCTTCGCCACATAGCCGACGAAAGAGTAGGCCGAATAAACCTCTGCTCTGGCAAAATTAGATGTGAGGCAGTTTCTTAAGAATGCATACTTTAATCAACCTTAGAGAGGGCGTTGAAGTCAGAATTCATTTTATTTCATGGGGTGGAGTGGCTTGGAGGAGAACCACCTGCCTCTATGCTTTTTGTTTCGTTTTCAATTATACCATTACCCCTACCTCATTCAACCTCAAAGAGAAGTTATATTAGGGTCCATACCTGGCTCGGAATAACAATCCTGCGATTGAGTCAGCCATAAATAGCGGCTGATCACGGATTTACCACCACAGGATATTAATTTTATGGTGCTTGTTGTCCAAAGAGGGCAATTGCTTTAAGGATTTACACTCTTTTTAGAGCAGATCGGATAGGGGTAACACTATGGAGTTGCACGAACTACGGAACATGATAAAGTTATAATCGTCCCTCCGTGGAGTAAATGAGTGTGCAGCTTTACAGAACTCAATTACGGAAAACTTAGGACGTTGCGGTTTCTAGCCTTCATCAGCAAACAGATACATACACAAAACACAACATATAAACACGGGGATGACACTATAGAGACTACATTAAGGCATAAGAACCAGATGAGACGAATGGTAGCAGACATGGGCCCTCACCTGTGGGACTTGGCTGAACGCCTCTAGGTCGGGTCCCTTGTGTTCCAGGGTCTGGCCACCACTCGCCACCTGATCGTGGAGGCGAGGTCTCGGAGGTTTGACGCTGAGCCGCCAGCGTCTGCAGCCTACCTTGTGCCAGACGTATTGGTTACCTATTCCTCTGGAAAACACAAGGCAAGGCCGAGAAAGGGAACATGTCGTTTGGGCACCACATGTTTCTCTGAAGCTCTGCCCGGGCATTGTGATGGAATATTCCAACTCACAAACTTTGGTCTGTCAAGACTGTAAGGTGCCACTCATATATCAAATTAAAGAGGGTGACATAAGGGAAAACTACTGTATATAAGTCACGGCGGATACGGTAAGTCATTTAAGACAGTTAATCACCCCACGCCACTCAGTCAATTAAACAAGTGAATTCGTACTACTGTCTGTAAATAACCGTAACATCAGATGAGAGATACGTTGAACAGAGTAGAGAGCAGTAGCGTTCAGTAGTTTGCCTGTTATTTCTGAACCAGAAATCAACGTTGAAGTCTAACTTAATACCTGTGTAGAAGTTGAACCAACCACCTCACCATTAACGCACCGGCAATTTATGAGCGTACGCTCTTATCCTTTTGGCCAGGTCAACGAAAAAGTCCCGCAAGAAATAAATGAAAACCGAGAATCAGTTAGAGAAATCCACTCAAGATTGCAGGACACATTGTGTGGAGAGATAAGCTTGAAAACTGGTAAAACATGGAGAAAAAAATAAGGGAACGACAAAGAGTTAAATACTTGATTTACCATCTACCCTTTACGCCTCGGGAAATGGACCAGGGTCGTGTATTATGCTCACTTATAATTGTCAGTACACTGGTTTTATATTTAATGTATATAATATAATCGAACCAACCCGCTCCGTGACGAAGGGCGTTACGGACGCTGTTCTTAATCTCGCATACGACTAATCTCGCGTTAGTAACACAATTGCGAGCGATTGGGCAGCAGACCGCCTTGCGATAGGTTTTTTATACAATGGTATGGGTGCCGTTTATTTAGAAAACAGTGTCAAACTACTGAACGTAATCTTGCCAAGAGGCTTGAGGTGTGTAGTGCCATCTGAACTCTGAAAATCGACTGTAACAAGATCTCAATAGTCTCAGTTCGGCAGTGACAATGATGCCAGCTCAATGGCTAGATCCTGTCATTCAAACTCAGAATCACCTAGTGAAAGAAGTTAAGAAGCATAGCAAGTCTGCCATCTGACTGTCCCAGCTATCTCCCGCCAGTAACGTACCAACACTTCGCAGACGTTAGACAGACCAATGCCAAGATATCAGTGTTTCTAGGTCATGTAACCAGTCCAGGAAACTGCGACAAGCAGACGTGAGATCAAAGAGTTCGTGACTATCATTTTTATAGGACCTCAGGAAATGTGCAAGTTATGTGTGTCAGCCATATGTGTAAAAATGTGGGTGTTTGTGTGAGTTGTGTGTGTGTGTGAGTGTATGTGTGTGCATGTGTGAGAGTGTGTGTGTGTGTTGTGATTCTGCCTACGTCAGCACCAAATGCCACGTGTTGTGACCTTGCAGACGTGTCTAGAATCTACTGTACAGGACAAAGATTCTCAAGTTCCTTTCCACGACCCGCCTTTTCAGAAAGAACATTTTCTGGTGCCATATCGACACATTTTTTTTTCACGCATATCCTTTACAGGACATCGCTGTCAACATCAGCATCTTTCAGCTGATTGTTGATTTCTTAGCAAGATTACGCTCAGTAATTTGTCATTGCTTTCTGAGCGACAGGCTCACATACCCCGTAAGTTACCGACGCGGAGAGAACCGCTACCAATATATCGACACATATCATGTTTTATTCATCAGAATTAATCATCATCATGTGCTATACCTTCAACCGCCAGCATTATTGGTTCGCCAGACATTCCCAGTGTCCTGGTTTAGGTGCTTGTTCTTTTCCTCATTATGCTATTTGCCGATTCAGCCAGGTATTGCTTGCTTGCTTGCTTGTGTTCGCTGGCTGTGATCTCCAACGTGAATTCCTGTATGTCGGATGAAGGCATCCTGTTGTCCAACATCAGTGTGATGTCATACAGGACCTGAGGTTTGCGTGAGTATCCGTTGTCCCATGTCTGGCTTATTGGTGTGCAGACTGGTGGTTCCTCGCCGTACAGGCAGACACTCTCCGACTTCGGAGGAATCGGCGATCCTATTGACTTTAGCCAGGACCCCGAAGGGACCTGTTGCCCAGGACGCTCGACGAGGACGCTTCAATAGGTCTTGGTCAGTATATAACCCGGCCCTGGTGCCTTGGAAACACCTCTGCGTCCCAGCCAGGTATTTATTTGTTTGTCTATTCTTTTTCTGCCGTCTCCCTGGCCTAGCAGTTAAACGACTTTCTCCGTAATCCCGTTTATCCACGTAGGGTAACGCATCACGCGAGAATTGATAGCGGTTCTCGCCGCGTTGGTGACTTACGGGATAAGTGAGCCGGCCGCTCAGAAAGCCATGGCAAACTACTGAGCGAAATCTTGCCAAGAAATCAGCAACAGCGGTAAAATGCTGGTGTTGACAGCGATGTCCTGTAAAGGATATGCTGACATTTTTTAAAAATTATAGTAAGGTCTACAAAGGAAATCCGTTTTTTAATGTATCTATGCGCTGACGGTGGGGGAAGTGGGTTTGTTCCTTACACGGGTCAGGTGGGTTTAAGCGTTTACTTCTTGTTCGGAAAGCAAACTACTGAAGGTAAGACTGCCTACGAAATCAACACTGCAACGTCCTGCAAAGGATCTCCAACATTTGGTTTTCCAACAGAATATTGAATCTAAGAATCCACGTCACTGCTGTGAGGACAATCCCAGACACGCTCCGTCACCCTCTTCAACACCCAACGAAGAGTCCCCACGCCCATTATCCCAGTATTAATTTGACTAAGGGTCCACCTGGCTTTTCCTCTACGCTTTGAGTACCATCCACACCCTCTGTCAGCGACTTGTGCGCTGCAGTTTTTCAAGACTCCGCTACTTTCGCACTGCACGAAATAACAATTCATGACATTTGCGAAAGGAATGCAATTTATTCAGAGCCGACATTTGAATGGCTCTACGAGCGTTAGGTTTCATCATTGTTACACAATATGCATACATCAACGTGATGATAGATGATGCTAGCATTACACAATCTAAATGAACAGCCCTATGTTCGCCTATGGCCTAGAAAGCTATCGTATTGGTCAAGGAACGTCCGCCCTCTCTACCGTCTCCAGTCAGTCTGTCCCGCAAAACATTGCGTGGACCAGCACGGACACTTTACTCTCCGTGCAATCGCTATTATTGCGTGCTTGGTCTTGCCAGCACGCTGGCTGGTGAGTTTGAGTAACCTGGCATATCACGGTTACTCGCAAGGACCCGCAACCCAATTGCTTGGGGAAAGCCCTCGCTCATCTGTACTCGTTTACCTCTGGTCTGACACAAATGTGTCTCCCTGTGAGGTTGTTAATAGTACTCGGTGTCTTCCCTGTCTGGTGTCTCTCTATTAGACTAGTGTTAACTCCTTACTCCTGTAAGGTCTTATTGGGGATGCTGACAGGGTCCCCCTCCTCTCCGCGAAGTGTTACTTCCCTTTTCCTCATGTTTGTAACACTTCTTGGTCACAAAAGAAAAATTGGTTGTCCCAATTTTGTCAGATCTCCAATAAGTATAGAACTTCCTAGTTTGGGGATAAAACAATATCTTCTACCTTTATTCACAGTGTTCTATCTTTTCACTTGGCTAATTCAGTAGCCCATGTCTCAGTATAGTTGGTTCCATAGATATCTCAAGGATTGGTAGTGAACCGGAAACCGTTGTCTTATGACTTATGTCCTGGCTTCTGTCGTTTGACCCTATGTCTTTTGACTTCCGTCTTGACCTGTTCCTCATATTGCCCAAAATGACAACCCACACACTAGTTGACTCTGTTATGAGTACAACACATGAGCACCAAGTGTTCATGTTCCCATTAATATCCCCTCCAACTCTATACACATAGCTCTACTGTTCACCTTCTTGCTTCCACATGTGAAAAAGCTATATTCACTGTTACATTTAGGTTTCTAATAATTTATTGTGTCCCCTGAATTTAGAGTTATTGTTATTTGAACTTATTGGTGTGTGCAACTTTTATGTGTTCGTTTTCATGTTTGTTTGCGTGTTTTCCTAATAAACTAAAGTGTACTTAACTCTCTAACATGTGTATGCGTTAGTGTACTAAATGTGTGTGTTCCTTCGAGCGCCGCAAATCGGTTTATTGTGGTTACAAACGTTCGTTATTTTTATTTGTGACCACAACTCCGTTTTCTGAAGCTCAAAGTACGTTGTCTACATACACTGCTAAAGTGTGGCTGTAACACATATAAAAACCTTCGACAACACATTGAAAACACAGATGACACAGACAAGTCAAATAAGACTTTTCCAGCGGTGGAAAAGAAAATTTTCCGCTGTCTTTCTCTCTCGCTCTCTTCCTTTCAATGTTTACTAAGTTTTTGCATTCTCTCCTCGCATTTTCTCTTCTTTCATTCATCTTTCATTCCCTTTCATACTGTTCTTTCAATCAATCATTCTCTCGTCATTAAAATATGTTTCATAGTATTACATACATAAACAATATATATATATATATATACAATAAACGATTGGCTGAATTATAACAGTAATCACGCCAAATGACTGTGCGTTTTGTTTGCACGCGTCATGTCTATACAAAAATATACATAGCTAAAAGGATGGTTTGTCACCGATCCTGGCGTAGTAACTTCCATAATTTGGTGTACTGACCTAACTTACCCTAAAGGGAAATAATTTACTACTACTTTCATTTAAGCGAAATGGGTTAATTACCTTAAATGTTACTTGTGAAAAAGATGATATTAATTCCTAAATGATTGGTATTAGTTTTGAAATGATATATTAGCTAAATGGATGTATAAATAATTATGATTATAAGTTAATTAACTAATATCCGATCTAATAATTGTATTTTTATAATGGATGTTTTAATAAATGGGTTATTAATTAAATGATAGTGATTTCTAACTAAGCAAATAAGAAAATAAAATTATATATGTGTTTACACAATTTGCAATAGAATAAATTATAGAAAAATGAAGTTATAGATACTGTAAATAAAATAATAATGTACATATATCACAGTTACATTTCTATATCTAATTACACTAAGTTGATGTCCTCCTCTGCGTTGTGAAGATGGAGCAAATCTCTTTGTAGACTATTCTAACATAGTTCATTCAGTCAAAGTCTTTTATGCTCTCTTTGAAGGATAGTGTAATAATATAGTTGCCTACCACATTATGTAGGTTCATAGCTAACACTGGCATGTTCTTCGGGGTTTAAGCGTTGGTTCATCTATATTCTAGATTCGGGGTCTAAGCTGGGTTCGCTGTCCTCTTGGCGTTAGTTCTCATAATCTAACTTATGTGTGTGTCAGCGCAGGTTAATTCTGCGTCTGTTCGTTACACTGTTCATAGCACTGTTCTATTCACACAAGTTATATATCAGGCGATAGTAACGCACTTACGATATGTCTTAGTCACCACACATGGCACTTGGTTATTTAACATTACAGTGTCACTGTTTCTGGTGGTGTATGGTCGCTTCCTTCCTGTAACTCAGGTATTTGAATGGATGAAGGACGACTTAAAATGTCTGCAATCGTATTTAATCTCCCTTTTAAATGCTGGATGGTAAATGTGTAATTTTGGAGAATCAAAGCCCACCTGTAAATTCTATTGTTGGTAGGATGTCCAGATTGCATCACAGACAATGGAGAGTTGTCGGATTGGATTACAAACTGTGCTCCTGCCAAAAATCGATGAAACTTTCTCACGCAATAGATCAAACTAAGGCCTTCCAATTCTGATGCTGAGTATCTTCCTTCAGCCGGAGTGATCTTGCGACTTACGGGGTGGAACGTCCCGTCGTAGAACTGACCTAGTCTTCCAGATATGGATATGGCAATCATATCTGTGCGTAAGAAATAAGTGAGTTTTGGATTAAGCATATGAAGGATAGATGGAACGATGAAAAAATGTTTCAATTTCGATACCGCACTAATTAATCGTGCATCTTTTACAGATAACTTAGCCGAAGCTTTTAAGATGTTAGAAAAAACACTGGTGATTTCCGCCAGTTTTAAAAGTAATTTAGTATAGTGGTTTCCCAAACCCAGTAAACTTTGGACCTGTTTTTTGGTCGTTGGTATTGTCAAGTTCAGAATCTTAGTGACGATTCTGTCATCAGTTTTTCAATTGGCCCCTGTAGATGTTATGACTCAGGAAGTCAATTTATTCCATGCCCAACTCTATTTTGGACGGCTTTGCTGTGAGTCCAAACGATCTCAACCTGTTGAAGACCTGTTGCCGTTTCAGTCGGTGTTTTGTCCCGTCTTTCGTCTGACTGCATGTGTTATTTCTACATGTCGAGATATTTGTCGCCGTTACTTTACTGTAGGAACTGGTAGTTCCATCTCGTCCAATCCTGTTGTGCTACTAGTTGTGTGTGTTGTTATCTGGCTAAGCGTGTTTGCGTTGTCGCTGTCGTGTGTCTCCCTACCTAGTGAAGTTGTGTTGTGTTCGTCTGTTGTCTCATTGCTTGGTGTTGGTGCAATCTGTTCGTCTGTCTGTTGTACTTGTTGTGAAACGCATGGTTTCAGGATGTTGATATGAAATATCTCTAAGTGTTCTTTTATCGATATTTCACGATCCGCATCTGATATTTTGAGTTCAACGTTGAGAGGCCCTTGGCAACATGTTAGTACCATGTTATAGTTATCAGTTAGTTGAATCACAGCTTTTTGGTTTGGTTTAAGGTGAATCGCTTTAGTACCCTTGTTTGGATAGTTTTGGTTTCCATCACTCGACACCTGCATTAGGGGTCCAGTAATATCGACCGCTATACCCTCAAGTGGTCTAGATGCTCTCACTGATCGTTGCACTTCGGTTTTTACATGCTTTTTCTTTCGTACTCGATGTTGACACACAGTACAAGAGCGACAGAAAGATTTTAGGTCCGAACAAAATTTCGGCCAGTAAAATTGTGATAGAATTCTGGCTCGCGTTTTATGATAGCCCAAATGTTCAGCAAACGGTGGTGAATGTGCGATTTTTAGCACTTTTTCCCGGTATGTTACAGGTAACACCGTCTGCTGAATTTCATGGTTATTATATGTATAATAACGCATGAGAATTCCATTAACCTTTTTAAAGTACCAGGAAGAATTTTTAGAAACTTTCTTTCGCTCACACAACACGTTAAAATACGGTGTGAGTGTTTGGTCGGTGCTCTGTGCCTCGCTCAACATTTGGCGAGTATTATTGATATCTGCACCACTTGGTGTTAGTAGCTGTAGTGTTTCAGTTTGTAAGTCAGCATAATTTGTTTCTGTATCTGACATAGTTACAGCGTTGACCATGTGTGTTTCATTCCAGATTTTTATGTTGTCATCTGTACATTCTTTCAATGCATCAAGACGTCCTAAAATAAGATCAGTACAAGGCTCTTGAAGGATAGCGCACGTAAATGTGCCGGTAAGGAACGGGGTATTGATATGCGCTTTTGCCAGTGGATATTTCTCGATGGTGCCCGAGAAAGTACGGCATTTGACAAATTTACCCGTATAATCTTCTGTTCTCGCAAATTCTCTCCTTAATCCCTGTATAGTACTGCCGCTATCGATTAAGCATTGGCATGGTTTACCATTGACCTGTGCATCGTAGAACTTAAGGTTACCTCTGGAGGCACATGCTGCATTAGCTTCTTCATTTGAACATGATATTACGTGTCCACATTTCAATCTCCCCTCCGCATGAAATTGCTGGCATACTTTACATTTCTTAAAGTCTAAAATATCAGTTACAGATGATACACTCTGACATTCATTCTTTGGCAATACATTGACAAGTTCGGGATCTATGTCACTCTCATCGTCTGATGATGTATCGATGAGGGCTGCGTTGTTTGCCTACATTCTCTGTCTCCCAAGACATTTATTACTATAATGGCTATAACTAGAACAAAAATAACATTTTATAGCACGTTTAAACGATGATCTTCTGCTCTCTTGCTTCTTTAACACTTGTTCTAGGTGTGATGGATATGTGGGGTTCTTATCACACATCGAATAAGTTGGGTGAAAAAGATTGCAATAATTACATCGAGGTGGTTTCTGATATGGTTTGTCCTTTTTACTGTAGTCTTTCTGTTTGTAGGATCTATCAGGGACTCTATTTGCAAAAGCTGTAATTTCTGTCATATGATGTTGTTTTAAATATGTCCCGATTAGAGGAAAAATAAGCTGACCCCCGTTTCTCTAATTGTTGAATGGAATCAATATCTGACTGTTGTAAGAATTTGGCAAAAGGGGTAGGCACTGTAGAAACAACTTTGTCTATTACCATTAGTTCTTCTAGTTTTTCATAGCTATTACCTACTTTAGCCGCCTTAGTCCATTTTTTAAATGTGCTCTGCACGTTAGAAATGTAGTCTAAGAACGTTTCAGTTGCTTTTGGTTTAATCTGTGAGAATTGAATTTGATAACCAGTAGCGCCCAAAAGAAAATGTTGCATTATCCTATCGTGTATGAACTGGTAATTGTTTCTAAGATCAGTAGGTATGGATTCTATTACTTTTAACGGCTCCCCACTCAGGTTTCTCATGTAAATCATTGCCCAATCCTCTAAAGGTATTTTCTGTGTTTTTAGTTGGAACTCTATATTTTCAGTCCATGCTCTGATTGAATCACCTACCGTGTATGGTTTGATCAGGCCCTTGTACTTACTAAATTTGTTCTGTTCTTCTTGGCTCTTTTGTTTGCTAGAGGCTATTTGTATGTTAGAATCTACCTCCATTTCCTTCATCTTTAGTTTCGTTTCTGAATCTACCTGTATCTGCTTTTCTTTGGTGGTATGCTCTAAGTCTAACTGTTTCTGTTTGATAATTTGGTCCGACTCTAATTTCTTCTGTTCTAACTCTAATTTTTTTTGGTCTAACTCTAATTTTTTCTGGTCTAACTCTAATTGTTTTTGTTTGTTAGCTTGATCGGACTCTAATGTTTCTGTTTGGTAGCTTCCTCGATCTCTTTCATTTCTTTTTGATGTTGCCTTTCTAATGCTCTTTCATCTCTGTCAAGAGCAGCTTTTCTTTCTGTTTCTTCTTTCTGTAGAGCAATTTTCCTTTCTGTTTCTTCTCTCTGTAGAGCAATTTTCCTTTCTGTTTCTTCTCTCTGTAGAGCTCTTTCTTCTTTATACTTTTGGTCCGCCCATTTTTCTAGCTTATCTCCAGTGTGGCCCATGGCGATGCCAGCCTGGATACATTCATTTAGTGACGCCATTTTGTGGCGTAATGTTAATTCACAATGATAATATAATAATATGCACAAAATAGTTTACAATAATATGTTAGTAAATGTACATCTTTCGCTGGAAAAGAAGATGCATGATTAAGTTAGAGCATATCGATATATTCGGAAAATATACTCATCTAATTTGTTGGACAGTGCGGTACTTGGGATGTTCCACCGCAGTCTTTCACACTACACACTGGTTTGATTTGTTGACACACGGGCTTAAGATGTAAATACAAGCTCACAATTCATCATATTCTATCAAATATTTCATATTTCATAAAGTTGTTAATATAATTTCATATTTCATGCGATTGGTGAATGAGAATGTGCTAAATAGTGATAAATGGTATTAATGATGAATGATATGATCGTCTGAATGATTGTTAGATGATAAATGAGATGATTAGTCGTATGGCCGTCAATGTCGTCTTGTCTTCGCCGTTAGACTCTGGCGTACCTTCGTTCTAGGCTGCAGTTCGTCGATACTCTACTTACTGATTTCGTAGAATGGTGACATTGATGGCTGTATCACACGCAATGGAATGTACACGGTGGTTACGATGGTAATGTTCACTGATGATTTTATACATTTCAATTGCTTTTAGTATAATACCACACTTTCTAAATAATATTGGTAGAATTTCACACTTTACCGATCTAATTTGACTCAATTGTGGTTCACACTCCACAAAATTGGCGATCGTATAATTCACCACAAGAAAAATTTTAATTTATATTATGTATCACAATAAATTTGTATTACTTTGCAATATATCACACATCACAAATGTTGAAACGTGCATTGAATTAATTCTGGTACAGAATTTTGTAATATCAATCGATAGCTAGCGTTCGTTCAGTGGTTTATAATACCACTTGCATGTTGGTGTTAACTGATTGTTGAATATTGCTACAACTGCGTGCTATCACTGCTCAGAAACGTTCACTGTAATCTGACAGCAATTGTACTGCTGGCGTTCGTTTAATGTGTTCTGATACAAATTCGCCGCTGGCGTTGATTCATTGACCATTCTGACACCAATTCGAGGTCTACTGGTGTTTATTCGAGCACTAATTTGCCGCTGGCGTTGATTCATTGACCATTCTGACACCAATTCGAGGTCTATCCTCACTGTATTGTGGCGTTGGTTCACATCTTCTGACACCAATTCGTCACTGGCGTTGATTCATTGACCACTTCTGATACCAATTCGAGGTCTATCCTCACTGTATTGTGGCGTTGGTTCACATCTTCTGACACCAATTCGAGGTCTATCCTCACTGTATTGTGGCGTTGGTTCACATCTTCTGACACCAATTCGAGGTCTAGCCTGTCAGCGACTTGTGCGCTGCAGTTTTTCAAGACTCCGCTACTTTCGCACTGCACGAAATAACAATTCATGACATTTGCAAAAGGAATGCAATTTATTCAGAGCCGACATTTGAATGGCTCTACGAGCGTTAGGTTTCATCATTGTTACACAATATGCATACATCAACGTGATGATAGATGATGCTAGCATTACACAATCTAAATGAACAGCCCTATGTTCGCCTATGGCCTAGAAAGCTATCGTATTGGTCAAGGATACGTCCGCCCTCTCTACCATCTCCAGTCAGTCTGTCCCGCAACACATTGCGTGGACCAGCACGGACACTTTACTCTCCGTGCAATCGCTATTATTGCGTGCCTGGTCTTGCCAGCACGCTGGCTGGTGAGTTTGAGTAACCTTGCATATCACGGTTACTCGCAAGGACCCGCAACCCAATTGCTTGGTGAAAGCCCTCGCTCATCTGTACTCGTTTACATCTGGTCTGACACAAATGTGTCTCCCTGTGAGGTTATTAATAGTACTCGGTGTCTTCCCTGTCTGGTGTCTCTCTATTAGACTAGTGTTAACTCCTTACTCCTGTAAGGTCTTATTGGGGATGCTGACAGGGTCCCCCTCCTCTCCGCGAAGTGTTACTTCCCTTTTCCTCATGTTTGTAACACTTCTTGGTCACAAAAGAAAAATTGGTTGTCCCAATTTTGTCAGATCTCCAATAAGTATAGAACTTTCTAGTTTGGGGATAAAACAATATCTTCTACCTTTATTCACAGTGTTCTATCTTTTCACTTGGCTAATTCAGTAGCCCATGTCTCAGTATAGTTGGTTCCATAGATATCTCAAGGATTGGTAGTGAACCGGAAACCGTTGTCTTATGACTTATGTCCTGGCTTCTGTCGTTTGACCCTATGTCTTTTGACTTCCACCTATTGACTTCCGTCTTGACCTGTTCCTCATATTGCCCAAAATGACAACCCACACACTAGTTGACTCTATTATGAGTACAACACATGAGCACCAAGTGTTCATGTTCCCATTAATATCCCCTCCAACTCTATACACATAGCTCTACTGTTCATCTTCTTGCTTCCACATGTGAAAAAGCTATATTCACTGTTACATTTAGGTTTCTAATAATTTATTGTGTCCCCTGAATTTAGAGTTATTGTTATTTGAACTTATTGGTGTGTGCAACTTTTATGTGTTCGTTTTCATGTTTGTTTGCGTGTTTTCCTAATAAACTAAAGTGTACTTAACTCTCTAACATGTGTATGCGTTAGTGTACTAAATGTGTGTGTTCCTTCGAGCGCCGCAAATCGGTTTATTGTGGTTACAAACGTTCGTTATTTTTATTTGTGACCACAACTCCGTTTTCTGAAGCTCAAAGTACGTTGTCTATATACTCTGCTAAAGTGTGGCTGTTAACACATATAAAAACCTTCGATAACACATTGAAAACACAGATGACACAGACAAGTCAAATAAGACTTTTCCAGCGGTGGAAAAGAAAATTTTCCGCTGTCTTTCTCTCTCGCTCTCTTCCTGTCAATGTTTACTAAGTTTTTGCATTCTCTCCTCGCATTTTCTCTTCTTTCATTCATCTTTCATTCCCTTTCATACTGTTCTTTCAATCAATCATTCTCTCGTCATTAAAATATGTTTCATAGTATTACATACATAAACAATATATATATATATATATACAATAAACGATTGGCTGAATTATAACAGTAATCACGCCAAATGACTGTGCGTTTTGTTTGCACGCGTCATGTCTATACAAAAATATACATAGCTAAAAGGATGGTTTGTCACCGATCCTGGCGTAGTAACTTCCATAATTTGGTGTACTGACCTAACTTACCCTAAAGGGAAATAATTTACTACTACTTTCATTTAAGCGAAATGGGTTAATTACCTTAAATGTTACTTGTGAAAAAGATGATATTAATTCCTAAATGATTGGTATTAGTTTTGAAATGATATATTAGCTAAATGGATGTATAAATAATTATGATTATAAGTTAATTAACTAATATCCGATCTAATAATTGTATTTTTATAATGGATGTTTTAATAAATGGGTTATTAATTAAATGATAGTGATTTCTAACTAAGCAAATAAGAAAATAAAATTATATATGTGTTTACACAATTTGCAATAGAATAAATTATAGAAAAATGAAGTTATAGATACTGTAAATAAAATAATAATGTACATATATCACAGTTACATTTCTATATCTAATTACACTAAGTTGATGTCCTCCTCTGCGTTGTGAAGATGGAGCAAATCTCTTTGTAGACTATTCTAACATAGTTCATTCAGTCAAAGTCTTTTATGCTCTCTTTGAAGGATAGTGTAATAATATAGTTGCCTACGACATTATGTAGGTTCATAGCTAACCCTGGCATGTTCTTCGGGGTTTAAGCGTTGGTTCATCTATATTCTAGATTCGGGGTCTAAGCTGGGTTCGCTGTCCTCTTGGCGTTAGTTCTCATAATCTAACTTATGTGTGTGTCAGCGCAGGTTAATTCTGCGTCTGTTCGTTACACTGTTCATAGCACTGTTCTATTCACACAAGTTATATATCAGGCGATAGTAACGCACTTACGATATGTCTTAGTCACCACACATGGCACTTGGTTATTTAACATTACAGTGTCACTGTTTCTGGTGGTGTATGGTCGCTTCCTTCCTGTAACTCAGGTATTTGAATGGATGAAGGACGACTTAAAATGTCTGCAATCGTATTTAATCTCCCTTTTAAATGCTGGATGGTAAATGTGTAATTTTGGAGAATCAAAGCCCACCTGTAAATTCTATTGTTGGTAGGATGTCCAGATTGCATCACAGACAATGGAGAGTTGTCGGATTGGATTACAAACTGTGCTCCTGCCAAAAAATCGATGAAACTTTCTCACGCAATAGATCAAACTAAGGCCTTCCAATTCTGATGCTGAGTATCTTCCTTCAGCCGGAGTGATCTTGCGACTTACGGGGTGGAACGTCCCGTCGTAGAACTGACCTAGTCTTCCAGATATGGATATGGCAATCATATCTGTGCGTAAGAAATAAGTGAGTTTTGGATTAAGCATATGAAGGATAGATGGAACGATGAAAAAATGTTTCAATTTCGATACCGCACTAATTAATCGTGCATCTTTTACAGATAACTTAGCCGAAGCTTTTAAGATGTTAGAAAAAACACTGGTGATTTCCGCCAGTTTTAAAAGTAATTTAGTATAGTGGTTTCCCAAACCCAGTAAACTTTGGACCTGTTTTTTGGTCGTTGGTATTGTCAAGTTCAGAATCTTAGTGACGATTCTGTCATCAGTTTTTCAATTGGCCCCTGTAGATGTTATGACTCAGGAAGTCAATTTATTCCATGCCCAACTCTATTTTGGACGGCTTTGCTGTGAGTCCAAACGATCTCAACCTGTTGAAGACCTGTTGCCGTTTCAGTCGGTGTTTTGTCCCGTCTTTCGTCTGACTGCATGTGTTATTTCTACATGTCGAGATATTTGTCGCCGTTACGTTTACTGTAGGAACTGGTAGTTCCATCTCGTCCAATCCTGTTGTGCTACTAGTTGTGTGTGTTGTTATCTGGCTAAGCGTGTTTGCGTTGTCGCTGTCGTGTGTCTCCCTACCTAGTGAAGTTGTGTTGTGTTCGTCTGTTGTCTCATTGCTTGGTGTTGGTGCAATCTGTTCGTCTGTCTGTTGTACTTGTTGTGAAACGCATGGTTTCAGGATGTTGATATGAAATATCTCTAAGTGTTCTTTTATCGATATTTCACGATCCGCATCTGATATTTTGAGTTCAACGTTGAGAGGCCCTTGGCAACATGTTAGTACCATGTTATAGTTATCAGTTAGTTGAATCACAGCTTTTTGGTTTGGTTTAAGGTGAATCGCTTTAGTACCCTTGTTTGGATAGTTTTGGTTTCCATCACTCGACACCTGCATTAGGGGTCCAGTAATATCGACCGCTATACCCTCAAGTGGTCTAGATGCTCTCACTGATCGTTGCACTTCGGTTTTTACATGCTTTTTCTTTCGTACTCGATGTTGACACACAGTACAAGAGCGACAGAAAGATTTTAGGTCCGAACAAAATTTCGGCCAGTAAAATTGTGATAGAATTCTGGCTCGCGTTTTATGATAGCCCAAATGTTCAGCAAACGGTGGTGAATGTGCGATTTTTAGCACTTTTTCCCGGTATGTTACAGGTAACACCGTCTGCTGAATTTCATGGTTATTATATGTATAATAACGCATGAGAATTCCATTAACCTTTTTAAAGTACCAGGAATAATTTTTAGAAACTTTCTTTCGCTCACACAACACGTTAAAATACGGTGTGAGTGTTTGGTCGGTGCTCTGTGCCTCGCTCAACTTTTGGCAAGTATTATTGATATCTGCACAACTTGGTGTTAGTAGCTGTAGTGTTTCAGTTTGTAAGTCAGTATAATTTGTTTCTGTATCTGACATAGTTACAGCGTTGACCATGTGTGTTTCATTCCAGATTTTTATGTTGTCGTCTGTACATTCTTTCAATGCATCAAGACGTCCTAAAATAAGATCTGTACAAGGCTCTTGAAGGATAGCGCACGTAAATGTGCCGGTAAGGAACAGGGTATTGATATGCGCTTTTGCCAGTGGATATTTCTCGATGGTGCCCGAGAAAGTACGGCATTTGACAAATTTACCCGTATAATCTTCTGTTCTCGCAAATTCTCTCCTTAATCCCTGTATAGTACTGCCGCTATCGATTAAGCATTGGCATGGTTTACCATTGACCTGTGCATCGTAGAACTTAAGGTTACCTCTGGAGGCACATGCTGCATTAGCTTCTTCATTTGAACATGATATTACGTGTCCACATTTCAATCTCCCCTCCGCATGAAATTGCTGGCATACTTTACATTTCTTAAAGTCTAAAATATCAGTTACAGATGATACACTCTGACATTCGTTCTTTGGCAATACATTGACAAGTTCGGGATCTATGTCACTCTCATCGTCTGATGATGTATCGATGAGGGCTGCGTTGTTTGCCTACATTCTCTGTCTCCCAAGACATTTATTACTATAATGGCCATAACTAGAACAAAAATAACATTTTACAGCACGTTTAAACGATGATCTTCTGCTCTCTTGCTTCTTTAACACTTGTTCTAGGTGTGATGGATATGTGGGGTTCTTATCACACATCGAATAAGTTGGGTGAAAAAGATTGCAATAATTACATCGAGGTGGTTTCTGATATGGTTTGTCCTTTTTACTGTAGTCTTTCTGTTTGTAGGATCTATCAGGGACTCTATTTGCAAAAGCTGTAATTTCTGTGTCATATGATGTTGTTTTAAATATGTCCCGATTAGAGGAAAAATAAGCTGACCCCCGTTTCTCTAATTGTTGAATGGAATCAATATCTGACTGTTGTAAGAATTTGGCAAAAGGGGTAGGCACTGTAGAAACAACTTTGTCCATTACCATTAGTTCTTCTAGTTTTTCATAGCTATTACCTACTTTAGCCGCCTTAGTCCATTTTTTAAATGTGCTCTGCACGTTAGAAATGTAGTCTAAGAACGTTTCAGTTGCTTTTGGTTTAATCTGTGAGAATTGAATTTGGTAACCAGTAGCGCCCAAAAGAAAATGTTGCATTATCCTATCGTGTATGAACTGGTAATTGTTTCTAAGATCAGTAGGTATGGATTCTATTACTTTTAACGGCTCCCCACTCAGGTTTCTCATGTAAATCATTGCCCAATCCTCTAAAGGTATTTTCTGTGTTTTTAGTTGGAACTCTATATTTTCAGTCCATGCACTGATTGAATCACCTACCGTGTATGGTTTGATCAGGCCCTTGTACTTACTAAATTTGTTCTGTTCTTCTTGGCTCTTTTGTTTGCTAGAGGCTATTTGTATGTTAGAATCTACCTCCATTTCCTTCATCTTTAGTTTCGTTTCTGAATCTACCTGTATCTGCTTTTCTTTGGTGGTATGCTCTAAGTCTAACTGTTTCTGTTTGATAATTTGGTCCGACTCTAATTTCTTCTGTTCTAACTCTAATTTTTTTGGTCTAACTCTAATTTTTTCTGGTCTAACTCTAATTGTTTTTGTTTGTTAGCTTGATCGGACTCTAATGTTTCTGTTTGGTAGCTTCCTCGATCTCTTTCATTTCTTTTTGATGCTGCCTTTCTAATGCTCTTTCATCTCTGTCAAGAGCAGCTTTTCTTTCTGTTTCTTCTTTCTGTAGAGCAATTTTCCTTTCTGTTTCTTCTCTCTGTAGAGCAATTTTCCTTTCTGTTTCTTCTCTCTGTAGAGCTCTTTCTTCTTTATACTTTTGGTCCGCCCATTTTTCTAGCTTATCTCCAGTGTGGCCCATGGCGATGCCAGCCTGGATACATTCATTTAGTGACGCCATTTTGTGGCGTAATGTTAATTCACAATGATAATATAATAATATGCACAAAATAGTTTACAATAATATGTTAGTAAATGTACATCTTTCGCTGGAAAAGAAGATGCATGATTAAGTTAGAGCATATCGATATATTCGGAAAATATACTCATCTAATTTGTTGGACAGTGCGGTACTTGGGATGTTCCACCGCAGTCTTTCACACTACACACTGGTTTGATTTGTTGACACACGGGCTTAAGATGTAAATACAAGCTCACAATTCATCATATTCTATCAAATATTTCATATTTCATAAAGTTGTTAATATAATTTCATATTTCATGCGATTGGTGAATGAGAATGTGCTAAATAGTGATAAATGGTATTAATGATGAATGATATGATCGTCTGAATGATTGTTAGATGATAAATGAGATGATTAGTCGTATGGCCGTCAATGTCGTCTTGTCTTCGCCGTTAGACTCTGGCGTACCTTCGTTCTAGGCTGCAGTTCGTCGATACTCTACTTACTGATTTCGTAGAATGGTGACATTGATGGCTGTATCACACGCAATGGAATGTACACGGTGGTTACGATGGTAATGTTCACTGATGATTTTATACATTTCAATTGCTTTTAGTATAATACCACACTTTCTAAATAATATTGGTAGAATTTCACACTTTACCGATCTAATTTGACTCAATTGTGGTTCACACTCCACAAAATTGGCGATCGTATAATTCACCACAAGAAAAATTTTAATTTATATTATGTATCACAATAAATTTGTATTACTTTGCAATATATCACACATCACAAATGTTGAAACGTGCATTGAATTAATTCTGGTACAGAATTTTGTAATATCAATCGATAGCTAGCGTTCGTTCAGTGGTTTATAATACCACTTGCATGTTGGTGTTAACTGATTGTTGAATATTGCTACAACTGCGTGCTATCACTGCTCAGAAACGTTCACTGTAATCTGACAGCAATTGTACTGCTGGCGTTCGTTTAATGTGTTCTGATACAAATTCGCCGCTGGCGTTGATTCATTGACCATTCTGACACCAATTCGAGGTCTACTGGTGTTTATTCGAGCACTAATTTGCCACTGGCGTTGATTCATTGACCATTCTGACACCAATTCGAGGTCTATCCTCACTGTATTGTGGCGTTGGTTCACATCTTCTGACACCAATTCGTAACTGGCGTTGATTCATTGACCACTTCTGATACCAATTCGAGGTCTATACTCACTGTATTGTGGCGTTGGTTCACATCTTCTGACACCAATTCGAGGTCTATCCTCACTGTATTGTGGCGTTGGTTCACATCTTCTGACACCAATTCGAGGTCTAGCCTGTCAGCGACTTGTGCGCTGCAGTTTTTCAAGACTCCGCTACTTTCGCACTGCACGAAATAACAATTCATGACATTTGCGAAAGGAATGCAATTTATTCAGAGCCGACATTTGAATGGCTCTACGAGCGTTAGGTTTCATCATTGTTACACAATATGCATACATCAACGTGATGATAGATGATGCTAGCATTACACAATCTAAATGAACAGCCCTATGTTCGCCTATGGCCTAGAAAGCTATCGTATTGGTCAAGGATACGTCCGCCCTCTCTACCGTCTCCAGTCAGTCTGTCCCGCAACACATTGCGTGGACCAGCACGGACACTTTACTCTCCGTGCAATCGCTATTATTGCGTGCCTGGTCTTGCCAGCACGCTGGCTGGTGAGTTTGAGTAACCTGGCATATCACGGTTACTCGCAAGGACCCGCAACCCAATTGCTTGGGGAAAGCCCTCGCTCATCTGTACTCGTTTACATCTGGTCTGACACAAATGTGTCTCCCTGTGAGGTTATTAATAGTACTCGGTGTCTTCCCTGTCTGGTGTCTCTCTATTAGACTAGTGTTAACTCCTTACTCCTGTAAGGTCTTATTGGGGATGCTGACACCCTCTGCTTATTAATTTCCAGTCCTTCCAGATACGAATATTCCATCTGTTCTGCTGCACTCTCTATCTGATCACAGAGAGCTTGGGTCTACCTCGAAGCCCAGGGAAATAAGACAAAAACCCAAACATTACGGAGCCACCAACTACAATGCAATCTAGCGTTACCATCAAGCGCCATGCACAGTGACGTCGACGTTCCTATCTGTCCGTAGATCCCGGCCGGCCGTGCTGTGGATACATTTTATTGATATTTCTACATTCATTAATTGAAACCATCAAGCATCATTTCTGTATCTATGTAGAGAGACATGAATGTCTCATGTTGTTCAATGAGCACCTTGTCATTTCCTATCCAATAATGTTACTTAATTCTAGGGGGCTGCGTTGTCTCGAGGTATGGTGTCCGCCTCGAGTGTTGGAGGTCCCGGGTTCAATCCCCGGTGAGGACTGGGATTTATTTCACGTGGTTTTCTAGTAATAACATTTCCCATGGTCTCTCGGTAGTGAGATCGGACGCCCGTGTGTATTGTTGCGCACGTAACAAATCCCTTGGCAGTTGGACATCGAAAAAGAGTAGCCTAGTACTACTGTTTCTAATGCTGCTGCTGCTTCTCCTCCTCCTTTCCCTCCTTCTACTACTACTGTTACTACTACTGCCGTGTTTCTCCTCCTCCTCGTCCTCCTCTCCCCCTACTACTACTGCTGCTGCTGCTGCTGCTGCTGCTGCTGCTGCTACTACTACTACTACTACTACTACTACTACTACTACTACTACTACACTACTACTACTACTGCTGCTGCTGCTGCTGCTGCTGCTGCAACTGCTGCTGCTACAACAACAACTACTATTACTACTACTTTTATAGCAAACTTCGACCAAACATACGCTAAAGTCTAAAATCGTCACACTTAATAACAAGTCTTGATAATCGAAACTGAATCATGAACAAGGATTTTATTCTTCTTATTATTCCCTTACTTATATATGTAATCATCTGTGTCAACCAAACCAAGCCAGACGCTTCCGTCTGTCAGTTCTGTGAACAATCATTCTATTTTCCAGCTGCCGTATGTATCTCCAAGAGGTTAGTCTGTGTTGTCATTATTTGCCTTTAGATATACAGATTAAATGGCTATCTTGTACTGCTATCAGCTAGTTTATCACATGTCTGTTGCTTCTTGGCTGTAAATCTTGGAGTGTCAAGGAACAAATTAGGAAGACCTTGAAGACTGCTGGGATGTGGTTTCTGAGACGAATGTTGAGAATACCTTGCACGGAGTCACTAACCGCTGTCTGGAAGAATTTCATTAAACTTAAACTATAATCTCAACTACAGGGTGTATTTTTAAGGACTGTGCAGTGTTTGGAAATTTGCCGGTCCAAGTTTTGTATTTACCTATTATGTTTGCTGAACTTTACAGAGGGTGAATACAAAACTTGGACCGGCAATATTTTCAAACACTGCACAGTCATTAAAAATACACCCTATATAAGAAAGAGAGATAATAGGTGGTTTCTCTTTTTTAGTTGTCATATGAGAAGAAAGTCTTTGGTTTATAAAGGTTAAACAGACAAGAGGATCTACTTCGTTGCACAGGGTTATATTTTATTGCATGTGGCACTGCCTCTTTTCGCAGGGCCACCAGCAGAAAGCGTGGCACAAAGCACGAACTCCAGCGACGATCCCCAGGAGTCTCCGAGACAATTTGAGCCGTGAACCAAACAACGTACCCCGGAATCGAACCCACAATCTTCGGAGTCACACAGAGGCCACAGAGGCTCCCGTGGAAAGAGCTAATGACAGCTTGAGACAACCAATAATTTTTTTTTTTTTTTTTTGGGGGGGGGGGGGTTAAGTGGTCATATAATGAGATTGATCAACACAGACTTAACTGCTTCTTTCATCTTAAGAGAATGAACCCAATGTTGCCAGCAGCAAGGGCGTACAACATGAAAATGGAAACATCAAGAGGCAGGGGAAGGCCACGAAGAAGATGGATCGACAGTGTCACCAAGACCCTAAAAACCTACAACATCTCAGCATACCAAGCGATCGAGCGAGCCCTAGTTAGAAATCAATCATCAATCAAGCTTGCGATGCATAATTTCAAAAGGCAGTGAAGGACACAAGAAAGAAGAAACAAAGATATAATGAGAAGAATATCGTTGGAAAAAATCTTGATGACTGGAAAGATCAGAAGTAGAAGAGGAAGAGGCCGAAAGAGAGAAATTATGCTGATGTTCTAAGACAATGACAGACAGGAATATCATCGATGACGTTGTTCCAGAAAACCAAGGATAGAAACATGCACCACTATTCAGGAAACACGAAGATGATGATATACGTTCTCTCAACAACAATGAGACAAACGCGGCTCAAAGGTTAGGATGTTTTCATCAAGCTAGTGCAGACCTGGATCGATTCAAAGTTAGAACTGTGGATTGTTAGAACATGAAAAAGTGTAGGACACCTCCCTTGATCCATGGGTAGTGGATTGGACGTTTAGCCTTCGCGGACAAGTGTCGTGAATGGGACTTCCCAGGTTCTATCACGACACTTTTACCCCAGAAAAATCGTAGATTTGGTGTCGCTGACAGAAAGATCACTATGTCTGACGAACGCCGGAAGATAAAATAAAGAATTCCCACAACGCTTTATGTTAAAGAATATTTGTACTGAAATCTAAGAAAATACTGCTGTCAGCAGACTTCCTGTGGCTAGGAAAACTTTCCTAGACCGGTCTTAAACATACGGTGTGCTGATGCCGGGGTAGCAGGTTAAACCCCTACACCGGTCAGTTGGACTAAAATGTTGACTTCTCGTCCTTGATTTTGAGACGTAAATTACAAGTACCTCAAAAGTCGGAGTGGGTTCGCCTGATGGCGAGGGCCGCTGGTAATAGGGAAGATTAATCCACGCGCAAATATCAGAGGAAGAGAAGAAGAAAAAGAAGGAATTGTATATCTAGCTTCAGAAATACAAGAAACGGGATTAAGTCGATCATCTTGGCTTTTAAACACTTTATTTTTTTCGGTTCACGATTGCAGTTCTTTCCGGAGATCCCTGGGGTCGTGGCTGGAGCTACGAGTACGCACTATGTGCAACGCTTCTGACGGACTTAGCCTCTAACAGGAGAGAAACCTAGTCTTATGGGATCAAATATCACTGCAATTACGTCAACCCTCTTGCCTTTTAAATGCAGCAGGGTTTATCCCACACGGCCTGGTCTCTTTCCGCAAAGCGGATCTCTTGAAAGCGTCGCACAACGCACGAACTCCGTAGCTCCAGCAACCACCCACAGGATCTCCGAGAAAATTGCACTCGTGAATCAAACGACGTAGCCAGGAATGGAAAATTGTATCTGTTTGTACATTTAAAGCACATTTAAATGTGTTTCATCTTTTTTCTGGCTTCACTCCAATGATTGATGGATGCTTTTTAGGGAAGAATGTTGACAAAATAGTGGACACAAGAAAACAAAAGCTGACATATTTAGGGCTCGAAATATTAAAAGACCATCCATAGAAACCACAAGAAAACAAATAAAATGCATGGGTCATACTCCTAGAAAAGAGAGGCAGAAGAAGAGGCAGAAATTCATTATCAACGACGGTGTAGGAGAGACTGGGGAGAAATGGACATAGGGGAGAAATGGACCACCCCCTCTCTGGCCCCTGGCTGTGATGCAATGAAAGTGAAACCATAATAAGTTTGTTTTCCACATCAAACATAGTCCGAATTTTTCATTTGCCATCGACTTCCCGCACAGGTCGTTCCCACGCAAAGTTTGAAAAATGTTCTGCACTAAAGTTTCTTTTTCCAGTTCCAGACACCATCGTAAAGCAGACGCATAGTCAGGAATCAGGACAAGGTAATTACGTTAATATCTTTATTTACTTGTTATTTAAGAGTTCATATAAAAAATATAGCATATAATATTAGATTTAAGAGACTTTATGGCTGAATAGTTTAATACATTGATGGGGGAGAAATGGACCGGTTCATTTCTCCCCATGGTTCATTTCTCCCCATAGAAGAAATTGACAAGACAGTCTGTTGTTATTAAAAGTGTTGAAGATTGCATTCGAATATCAGCATTATTGATTCTTTTTAATACTGGGGTCTAAATCTAGACCAATAAAACTGTTAACAAATTTGATTTCAGTGATTTATTAAAGATGCACGCCATTCGTGCTATGATCAGTATTTCTTTGCAAATGATAGGCCTACCATTCTAAATGTTATATAATTCTGTCACTCTTTTGTTTCAGATGCCAAGATTGTACATCAGAAACACCAACAAGGGTCTCGTTACGGAGGACCGTATGAGAGAAGCTGTTAATGCTGTGAAAAATTGAATGAAAGTGAGGAAAGCTGCAAGGGAGTACGGCATTGCTCGCTCTACCCTCAATAACAATCTTACAAAAGACAGAGAAGGAAATGGTCTGCCTACTAGACTCGTACCAAATTATAGGCATAGCCTTGTTTTCACAGCTAAGCAAGAAGCTGATTTTGCTAGTTACTTGAAAGATTGTGCAAGAATGTTCCATGGACTCACAACTAAGTACGTTCGTATTTTGGCGTACGAGATGGCGAAAGTCAATAACATTGCACATCCTTTAACTGGGATGAGCAAATGATGGCAGGTAATGACTGGCTTTGTGGATTTTTGCGACGGAATCCCGAGCTGACCATAAGGCAACCTGAGGCAACATCTCTGGCTAGAGCTACAGCTTTCAACAAACATAATATTTGCACCTTCTTCAACATTGTGAAGGAAACCATTACAAAACTAAATGTGAGTGGAGCTCAAATCTACAATTTGGATGAGTCAGGTCTGACCACTGTACAGAAAGTGCCAAAAGTAATTGCCCCACGAGGAGTGAAACAAATAGGCCAGGTGACATCCAGAGAAAGAGGAGAACTGGTCACAATCTGTTGCATTGTGTCAGCTGCGGGTCACATTATCCCTCCAGTTTTTGTGTTTCCCAGAAAAAACTTTTAAGAATTTTATGCTTGCTGGAGCACCTGAAGGTTCCCTTGGCCTTGTGAATGAATCAGGTTGGATTACCCGTGATAATTTCGTCAAAGTTATAAATCACTTCATTAAGCATTCAAGACCTTCCAAAGACTTCCCTTTGATTTTGATCTTGGACAATCACGATTCCCACATTTCATTTGAATCACTTGAACTCTGCAAGAAAAACAACATTCATGTGATCACGTTGCCACCACACACCTCATCTAAAACTCAGCCCTTGGACCGTTCAGTTTTTGGACCCATGAAGTCGGTCTACAACAATGCGTGTGATTCATGGATGATGAAAAATGTTGGGACACCACTGACAATCTATCAAGTTGCAAATCTAGGAGGCCACGCTTTTCTTAAAGCGGCAACTCCCATTAACATTCAATCAGGCTTTGCAGTGTCAGGTATTTGGCCCTTTAACGAAGATGTTTTTACAGAAGATGATTTTATGCCTTCAGAAATAACGAACAGGCCCATCAGCAAGGACAGTGAAAATGCCACTTTAGAAAGCAATGAACAGACAGGATCAGCATCTCCACATTGTGGTACCAGCACAGATCAAACTGCACAAGAATTTCATGAAAATCAGAAAGAGTGTAATGTTGAGAACCTTGTAGATGACTTGCAGGAAATATCAGGGAGTCTTCAACATAAAGCTACTTCTTCTTTTACTTCGCCTCATGTTTTCAGAGGACTACTAAAAGCTGGTCCGCGAAAAGATTCAAATAATATGAGGAAAAGAGGAAAAACTATGCTGGCTACTTCTACGCCAGAAATGGATGGAATTAGGGAAAGAGCGGTGATGAAAGAAAAGGCAGTAAAAGTTCCACCCAAAAAGGCAAAGAGACAGCTGCTGAAAGAACTTGATGTTGATTCAGATCCAGAAACTGACATTTCGTTTTGTGATGACACAGATTCTGATGTTTCATTTGGTGAAAATGAGGAGTGTACGGTTAGCTTTACTGGTGTGCGTAAGGTTTTTGAAGGCCAGTGTGTGCTATGTGAATATGGAACAAAGAAGACTTGTGTTTACTTTGTAGGAATTGTAAGGGGAGACATTGATGATGATGGTGATGTTGAGGTAGAGTTCTTGCGCAAGAGTGAAAAGGTTGCTGGTAAATTTGTTAAGCCTAAGGTAGAAGTTGTCGCCAGTGTCTCAATTACATGTATTAAAGCACAGCTTACTAGATCTACAATCACTGGAACCACTTCTAGGACCAAAGATGGCTATGTCTTCAAAGAAAGTCTTGCAGGCATAAATGTTCGATAGAACTTTATATTAGATTAATATATCATATTAAACTTTTTTACTGTCGCTTAAAATAATAAAAGAAAAACTGCAAATATCCTTTTAATGATTATTTATTTCTTATAGCAATATGGATGAGTTGTTGCTGCTTCTTTTTAAAAAAGGTCCATTTCTCCCCACTATGGTCCATTGCTCCCCACGTGCTGGTCCATTTCACCCCAATGGTGGTCAATTTCTCCCCATGTTCATATACATTTTTGAAATGCATTTTGTAAAGAAACATATAGAAATAGATTGCTAAATGTTTTCCCCTTTTAAAATAAATGAATGTACAACATTTTAGTCATGGTTTTGTTATGTTTCGATAAAATCTGTTCCGGTGATGAGCAAAAATTGAAAACTACAAAATTGCTGGTCCATTTCTCCCCAGTCTCCCCTACATCATATTTCAGCCAAAGTATCATTCATGTTTCCACATAACATAATATATAACTCTACAGTGTGCACCTGACGAGATGCAGCGACATATGCCAGGCAAGACGTCGTGCAATATTGTATTTATAGCTTCTGTGCTTAACTGATTCAGTGCAAAACAAAAAGTGGGATTGAACCAAACATGGCACACAACCTCATGAACAAGTATTACAATGTACATCCCCCTTCACTGAGCATTCACATTGTGGAAGATTCCTGGAAACGAAACAAATAACAAGATGATCATAGTATGGCGATATATCGTCCTTTGGTTCACATTGGAGGTTATGTTTGGCGATATGTTATCATCGTCACTGACTCAGTTAAAGACACAGACAGATGTGTTTTTGGACTCTTTCACAGCTGGGCAACAAATACTTGTGTTCTGTACCAGTTAAATCAAAATATCAGAGGGCAGAGGGATGAAGAGTCATGGCCGCCGATGTCCTCCCCAGACCAGGCACTTGAAGAAGAAGAAGAAGAAGAAGAAGAAGAAGGTGGTGGAGGAGGAGGAGGAGGAGGAGGAGGAGGAGGAGGAGAGGGAGAGAAGGAGGTGGAGAGGGCTGAAGAATCATCTAGCAACCTGTGCATGTTGCACTCAATCCATATTCGCTCCCTGCGTGTTTCCCTGCTTGTGACAACCTGCCTTTTGGTAGCCTCTGTCCGAACCATCCTTGACCTTCCTCTCTTTATTGAGACCTTTCATTAGTGACACGCATGTGAGCCTTGACTGCTGGGGCGTGTCTAAACCAGTTTAACCATACCCGATCGTCCAAGTATGGGTCCTCGTGTGCAAACCAAGACAATTTCGCCATCATTTAGTTTGGATTAATCTCAAATGCATATGCTGGGGGGAGGATCTGAGCACCTATTGACATGTCCGGAGTGCAATGAAGATACCCCAACTGATAACTGATAATCTCAAACTTTCACCTGGTTAAACAAGAAAAAAAAAAAAAAAACACACACACACACACACACACACACACAAAAGTTAGTTGCATATACTTTAACATGACGTCGATGTCAACCTCAGCATTTTTGGGCGGTTTCTTATTTTCTGGCAAGTTTACGTGTTGTAGTTTGCTATAGATTTCTGACCGATCAGCGGTCTATTTCGACATCGCCCGCAGCCGTGTTTCGACCGCCGTATGCAGGATTGCGTTTAGCGTTCATAACCCTTTGCCGCATCACATGATAAAGCCCATAGAGTTACAATACCCAATGAATGCCTAAATGGTGGGACAATAAGACAGGTAGCCTCCGTTCCGCGTGAGTAGTCACAGTAGGCTTCAGTATTGCCAAAAGCCTCGTTTGCAATTATCAATCGTCTGCCCTGCATGATGCTCCCGTGACAGCCTACCTTCAAAACCCACTACTCCTGATTTGCCAACTTCATTTCAGAGATATACCAAACAGCATAGCTTCAGATAGACAATAAATGGTTAAAGCGTGTATAAAATCTATGCTGTTGAAGTGTTGTATGTAAGTGCAACATGGACAATACACATACAAGTTAAGAAACATCTAATGCCATTAACAAAGAAATTAACTTAATGAAAATAGTTTACGACAGAGAATATTGGAAAAATTAAGCAATGCGTCACAAAAAATTGAAATTCTATAAGGAGGGAATCCCTATTGCAAAGAAAATAATAATAATTTAAATGACTTATTGAAAAGTAGTAAACAAACTATATGTGGCACGAGTTCAGATGAATAGTAGAATACAAACAGTACAGTTGTCTGAAAGACAAGAATATATAATCTACACAGAGTATGAAATAGCAAACATTGTGTTAGGAATACATAACATCTATTTTATGATACAACAATAGAAATCTTATACCACAATACATAAATAACATCTATTATATGACACAACAATAGAAATCTTATACCACAATACATAGAATCTATTATATGACACAACAACAGAAATCGTATACCACAATTAGGAAGTCAATATAGTCGAGAGCGCTCGCAATGGCAAGCTACAGATGGTTAAATTTCCTATACAATCAACTCGGGACTGATCGCAACACCATGCGACATGTAATATTTAAAAAACACCCAGTCATAACTCAAAAGTTTGTTATTATTTTATAACCCAAAAATTGTTTTATCAACAATATTGTTGATATAAATAAACAAAATAAAAAACAAAAAACAAAAAAAAATTAAGTTGCATGTCCTTCTAAGGACGTAGCCGTCAACCTCAGTATTTTCGCTGTTTATGATTCCTGGCCGGTCTCTCTGGCTGTGGGGTTACAACACTTTCTCTCTGTAATCCCGTTTATCACGCAGAGTCTCGTAGCGGAGCGACAGCTGAGGCGGTTCGACCCCCGCTCGTGACTTGCGGGATACTGAGCCGGCCGCTCAGAAAGCAATGGCAAACTACTGAGCGTAATCTTGCCAAGAGATCAACATACAGCTGAAAGATGCTGGTGTTGACAGCTAAGTCCTGTAAAGGATATGCTTAAAAAAAAAAAATGATTCCTGGGCAAATTTTACGTTCAGTAGTTTGCCAATGCTTTCTGAAAGACCGTCTCCTATCTCCTATACCTTTTTCGAAAATACCAGCACCGCTGTGTCGAACCCGGGTATACGGGCTCACAAACCGCGTTCGCAAGCCCTTAGCCACAGAGACCGACAAACAAAATAAGTGATGCCTTAAATTGTGAAGATCATCGCCACAGAAGGAAGTACAGATAATGATTTAGTTTCCGTGCCTGCAAATGTTGATCATTCGTTGTACTTGGGTCCTGACTCCCAGGTGTCTTTCTCGTGTGTGCATCCAAACCTTGTTCGCCAACTTCAAGGCATGTGTTCTTCGCTGATTACAACCAATTTTTTTTTTCTTTTCCTTCAAATGTGACAAAAGTTGGACAGGATATGGTTGCCATAAATTATAAATAGAATAGAATAAACACCAGGTGCTTTAGAATATGAAGGACATCGTCCCAGAAATAAGTACAGAAAATGATAAATACAGGTAGTTGATATATGTAAGTGTTTATCACTAGCTGTCCTTGGGTCAACGCTTCTTGGTGTCGCTCTACCGTATACACCCGTACTCTGCACACGCTTCACATGTGTCACTGCTGACTGCAATCGTCCCCATTACAAATGTGACAAGGGTTTATAATAATGACCAGAATGAGTTATAATAATCACTAGAACAGAATGGGTTACTACAACAACTGGCTGGAAAGAAATGCATTAATCTTATTGCTTTTATGGGCTCAATTTATCCTCCATTGTTACCCGTTTCTTTGTGTAAAACGAAAACCACAAGGTGAAAGGTTACAGGTCACACAGCATCAAAAGTGAAAGTAGCTAACCTTGACATTGAAACGCCGCAATACGATTGGTTGTCATGAACTATCACCGTGACCCGGAGCGCGAGCTATTATGCAAATAAGCCCCTGCGTGACACAAATCAGCTGTTGTACCAGGCCTGGATCCCCCTGATCTCGCAGCGTCTCGCCAGCCTATATAAGCTCTACCTCCACCACCCATAGCCGCACTCAACACACTGTTTAGACACGAAAGGAAATGTAGAATTGTCTGACGAAATATCCAGTGAACTGTGCTTATCTGCCGGACACACCTCCGTATCATTTCCGCACTGGAAGAATCAGCTGAAGGCTTCTCCCTGTCGCCGGCAAGGCTGAAGTTGCAAGCTCCAGGCCACTGATTTACCCGACAGTTCGCCTCCAGGTTGCCATGAAGTCGCTCTTGGAGACGTCCAGACCCAGCTCGGACTACTCTGTGATCCTAGGGACGGATTTTCTTCGTGAGAAAATGGTGTCGAAATTAGGTAAGCTGTTTGAGAGAACCGTCCGTACCTGCATCGGTATGTTATGTACAGGGCTAGATGATGATGATGATGGACT
This sequence comes from Cepaea hortensis, assembly GCA_963921405.1. NCBI lineage: Eukaryota > Metazoa > Mollusca > Gastropoda > Stylommatophora > Helicidae > Cepaea > Cepaea hortensis. The sequence goes on along the minus strand of OY992880.1, from coordinate 133,801,339 downwards.
GTGCAGACAGTGGATAAAGTAAATATATCAACAGTTTCATTGTGATTGCAAAGGGCAGCATCGCCGTTACTTTACGTTATATAACGGAACAATCATAGACATAGAGCTGTGTATAGTGATCAAGATTGTACTGGACTGGACTCTGCAATCATAATCATAAGGGACATATAGTAGTTAGTAGTAGTACTAGTAATACTTACTAGTATTAGTAAATACTAACTATTAACTATGTCTATTATTAGTAAATGATGCAACACTTATGTAATGGAGCAGTAATAGGGCACTAGCCAGGGCATTTATAAACCTACATGTGTACAATATTAAACTCTAGACTACTTATTAATTATTAATACTGACTAGACTCCAGTCTCCTTCTTCTTCTTCTTCTTCTTCTTCTTCTTCTTCTTCTTCTTCTTCTTCTTCTTCTTCTTCTTCTTCTTCTTCTTCTTCATCTTCTCCTGCTTCTTCTTCTTCTTCTTCTTCTTCTTCTTCTTCTTCTTCATCTTCTCCTGCTTCTTCTTCTTCTTCTTCTTCTTCTTCTTCTTCTTCTTCTTCTTCTTCTTCTTCTTCTTCTTCTTCTTCTTCTTCTTCTTCTTCTTCTTCTTCTTCGTTTTCTGCTGCTGCTGCTGCAACAACGGGAGAAGAGGCAGAGACCAATGATACTGGACTGTGGCAGACACCTGGAGGAATACCACCAATAGAATTGATCCAGAAACAATGGACCGAAGTCTGTGGAGATGCATGATCGCCTATGCCTGTTGGCAGGACACATGATGATGATTTTAAGATAGTTTCTTCTTCTGCTTCTTCTTCTTCTTCTTCTTCTTCTTCTTCTTCTTCTTCTTCTTCTTCTTCTCTGTCTTCTACTGCTGCTTCTTCTTCTTCTTCTTCTTCTTCTTCTTCTTCTTCTTCTTCTTCTTCTTCTTCTTCTTCTTCTTCTTCGTCTTCTTCTTCTTCTTCTTTTTCTTCTTATTCTTCTTCTTCTTCTTCTTCTTCTTCTTCTTCTTCTTCTTCTTCTTCTTCTTCTTCTTCTTCTTCTTCTTCTTCTTCTTAACATATCACACCCTAATGGCAGTATCTGCTATGTTACTACCTTGACCTTTCTATCATTGTCAGTTACTTCATTTATTCGAATAATTCCAACAATAAATTTGTGTCATTTATAAATGAAGACTTAGCTATAAAATCAATGTTTTCTCATCTCTTTAACCATTAAATTACGTAATTTGTTTCACTTTGGCACTCCCTATTCTAACATTTTGAAAAGTACAATGTTTTTAAACATAAACATTGTTAGTTAGTTGCATATCCTTTACAGGATGTTGCTGTCAACCCCAGCATTTTTTACTGTTTGTGATTTCTTGGCAAATTTATGTTCAATAATTTACCATTGCTTTCTGAATGGCCGGCACTCATACCAGTTATGAAATCTAGTGCAAGGCGCATCTGCTTCCAAATCTCCTATGGCTGTTTCAAGAGCGTGGGATTGTAAATTGTGTTCGCGAACTATTCGCCACAGCGCAGACATTGTTTGAACCTTAAAATACAAAGATGTTTTTTTTTAAAATTGTTTATATTTTATCATTTATTCACTTTCAATGTTGTATAACCCAGTCCAGTGGTCCCTTGTTTAAAATTCAGTTTGTTCCTCAACGTCTTTCTTACTTCTTTTCCTTTGTTGCTTATACTACAGGACAAGGTTGTATATAAGTACACACACCCACTGACATTTCATATGACAGAGTGATACATTATTTACACACTAACACTTTGTTTCCTTACATTTTGCAATAAAATTAATTTAATAAATCATAAAAGACACAAGCCATTATCATGGCCAGTAATTTTTACACATTTTAACATGGTTATAGTTTTATACATTTCCTACTCAGTCATCAGAATACAAGTTTGAAATATTTTTCAACAGAAAAAATAAGAGTAATTGAAGTTTTAATTTAACAAGCAACAAGAATAAACATCAATTGAACATTGAATAGGCTCTTATCCATTAATAGTGTAGTTATTTTTTTCTCATGGTTACTTATTCCTCTGTTTTGTGTGTGTGTGGATAGTTAATCATTTGTAATTACCTGTTGCTTGCTGCTGTAAGGTCATTTTCAGTTTGTTCTGACATGGTTTCAAACTCATCTTGTTTATTTCTTGTTGCTTTCATGTGTTCTCTGGTTAACTCATAACTTTAATTGCCTTAGTCATCATTTAGCAGGTCCTTTTCAGAATGTCACTGTCATCATGGAGCACTGAAAATTGTCTTGTTCCTGGCCATTTCCCCAGCAGGATTTCCATTCTCAAGGTGTCCTCAGGTACCGTGTCCATCTTCATGATGGTTCGCCCCTGTATTTTCTTCCAGGAACCATGTCTTCCATCACTGTTCTTGTTTTGACTGCTGGGCATCTCAGTATAAATAATGTAGCTTCCCCTGGCTTTCCACCTCCAGTGGCTGTAGACTACATCCTCCACCATTAGCAACGTGTTAAGTTACCAGGGCAAGTAGGTGTCCTGTCCAAGGAGCACTCGGCAGTGTCTACTTATCCCTGTAGATACTCAGTGGTGTCTATTTATCCTGGTAGATACTGAATGGTGTCTACTTATCCTGGTAGATACTCAGTGGTGTCCACTTATCCTGGTAGATACTCAGTGGTGTCCACTTATCCTGGTAGATACTCAGTGGTGTCTACTTATCCTGGTAGATACTAAGTGTTGTCTACTTATCCTGGTAGATACTAAGTGTTGTCTACTTATCCTGGTAGATACTAAGTGTTGTCTACTTATCCTGGTAGATACTCAGTGGTGTCTAATTATCCTGGTAGATACTCAGTGGTGTCTACTTATCCTGGTAGATACTCAGTGGTGTCTACTTATCCTGGTAGATACTCAGTGGTGTCTATTTATCCTGGTAGATACTCAGTGGTGTCTACTTATCCTGGTAGATACTCAGTGGTGTCTATTTATCCTGGTAGATACTCAGTGGTGTCTATTTATCCTGGTAGATACTCAGTGGTGTCTACTTATCCTGGTAGATACTCAGTGGTGTCTACTTATCCTGGTAGATACTCAGTGGTGTCTATTTATCCTGGTAGATACTCAGTGGTGTCTACTTATCCTGGTAGATACTCAGTGGTGTCTATTTATCCTGGTAGATACTCAGTGGTGTCTATTTATCCTGGTAGATACTCAGTGGTGTCTACTTATCCTGGTAGATACTCAGTGGTGTCTACTTATCCTGGTAGATGGTGTCTACTTATCCTGGCATAGAAGCATTTACAGTTAGAAACCATGACCCCATCTCATAGCATCTTGTGGCATAGTTTCTAACTGTAAATGCTTCTATACATGTGCTATTGTAGTGTTGTGGCCTCTTGTCTTCATTGTTCTCTTTCTAGGGGAGTACATAACACATAGTTACGCACTTTGGGTCTCTTTGTCCAACTTCAGCACACATTTGTGCAAGATTTACTTCCTCTAGATCAGACTCTATCCAAGCTGGCAGATTCCACCCACCCATAGTTAGCTTTTCTTTCCAAACAATTCTGCCTGGGAAGTAGCTTTGTGGTCTGTGCGATTTCCAGTTGTGACTGAATTTTTAATGTGAACAACTTACACCTGCACCTGTTTATTTTTGTTGTTGTTGTTGCCCTTATCTGAGAAAGCTAAATATGTGATTCACTGCCAAAAAGATCAGGGAGACATGCAATATGATTAGAAACCAACGGCGTTTGTATTTATAGAAATTGCAGTTTCGGTTGTCGGGTTCGAACTCAGTAACTCCTGAGCCTGAGATGGCTACCATAACATTTCAACTATTCCTCCCGTGAATGTAATGGCTTGTGTTCTTACTTGCTGGTCCAGTGTTGCAGGGTTGTAATCCTCAGGTTTCAAACCTCGGATGCTTTCACGACCACATGGGTCAACCTTATCTCGTGTAATTGGTGCCAGAACATTTTCAAAGATAAGGTGGCGGGCTATGATATAAACAACACATCAAATGCCATTTTGGTATTTAAAAAAATAGGGGAAATAATGTCTTTAACAATGTACCTTTTACTGCAGTTATAGTCTGCCAACTATTTCTATAAACTTTTTCTGAAATAGTTTAAATTACTAATTTAATGTTGCTGTAATGTGTTTTTTTTAAAATGTATTTATTGGCATTAGTGGTAACTGTAAATATAATTAATATTTTCAGATGAGAAGGATCCAAACATGAACTGTTGCTCTGACTTCTCGGACATTTTTGATGCACAGACATGCCAGGATGTGCATGCAGAGATAGAGGCAGCAATTCAGGAAACTTCAGAGAAGAAGATCTGTTCTCAGATCATCTATCCTCCAGATCTGGTGTCTCGTATTACAAATGACGTTCTTCGTATGTCTGTGTCAGAACCCTGTGGTATACGGGGTTGTGCAATCTACATAACACTCCAAGAAAAGGACAAGTCCTATAAGCTTGGTACCATATTTGGCAATCCTTTAGCTCCACCCACATTTGAAATTCACCTGACTCTTAAAGAAGATGACAGAAGCTGGAAAAAGTTGCAGAAAGTATATTATACAATTCGGGGCTGTCTTCTTAATTCACAGTGGACTGCAATGCCGAAAATACTTTGCTCTTCATATCATCTGGAAAAAAGAAGACTGTACCGTAGATCCGACAGCGTGGATTCAATTAACACGTAAATTTGACAAATGTGACATAGTATTAACAAATATTATATTGAAAATGTTATAGTGATCTTAATTGAGAAATAGTACTTTTTTTTTCCATTTAATAAGTTTTGTTAACAAAATAGAATTTGCATTTTGCATTTGACGTCAATATAGTTTTGTGTTTAGAGATGACACTACATTACATCTGTCTGCTAACCATCAGGTGAAAACTGTATCTAAGTTTGTCTCATGCCACTTGCTGCTTGAATTTGGGACCTAAAATCTCATGAAACCATTTAGGGTGCCCGTGAAGTTTCATTTTGCTTGATCTGTTCAAACCCATAAAATAAGATGCTGTTAGCATTATTCTCATGTCACCATTTGTTGATGAAACACTTGTTTAGACTACAAGCAGTCATCCTAATGCTGCTGACAAGAAAAATTAGCAATTTACATATTATGAGTTTTTAATCATTAAAACAATGGCAATTGTAGTTCCCTCGCAGATACTGCCTTTGGAGTGTGAGGTCTAGGCCTTCATGTGTTCTAGGCCTTCATGTGTTCTAGGCCATGGATATGAAGTTGGGTGGCCAGTGTCCTTCCTCATCACTTTTCCTTTTCTGAAAATTATCTGGTATTTATTTTGATGAGGCTTGGACAGCCCTGCAGCTGGTAGGAAACAAACACTCCTGCCTCTGTTAGGAATTGAACCCAGACCAGTGTTGTGGCAGGCAAGAACATGAACAAACCACTATGTCATTGTGGCTACTTTTGTTATTATTTGACTGTGGTTTTGATGAAGGAAAGTTTGTGGTGCTATTAAAACAGTTGGCAGTATTCAAGAAAAAGTAAATGCCTATACATCAGACCAATCAGAGCAGGGGGAACTACTCTGTAAAGAAATGCACAAAATAGAAACCCATTTGCCAAATAAAAGTATAGCATGTAGGCTGAACTTCACACTACATCAAGTGGCTTATAGTATACCAAGGTGTCGGGAATAAATTCTTTATGCTAACAGTCACCTACATAAATATAGACAGTTTATAAATTAATGGTATTTCATATACCTGTTTACAGGGGTAGACAAATCCATGGCGCTGGTCGCTGTGAAGCCTGGACATTTTTACCTGGTGCCTGAATTTGCAGTTATTTTCTTAGCCTGTATTTGCAAAATATTTTTGTGACCATTGCAGCACATGAGAAAACATTTGTTGTAGGCACAGATATATCAAAGTTAACAAAGTATTATTTTCTACTACTTTTATTAAATCATAATTTATTTTGCACCATTAATCCATTTATCTAGTTTTTCAGTATTTCATTAATGTATTCTTCTATGACAAGCTCGATCATCGAAGTTTTAATTTGAGCTGCTTTTGTATTGACAATGAAACGAATGTGCCATAAATGAACAAAACATGATTATTTTCTTTTAAACATTGTGTAGATCATTTGGTAATCTCTGTGTACAGACGGCATGCTGTGATATCACTGAAGACGGACAGTCATACACGACAGGATGTGTGATTTGTGCTCTTACCAAGTGTTATAGCTTCTTATCAGTGTCGTAGTACATTGATCCTGCAGAATCTCATTGTAGTAGAATACACATGGACACTGAAGTGTGATTAAAGCTGTGTATGAGTGTTGGTATGGGCTTTGAGTACTTTTTACTGGAACTCTTTGCAGTTAAAAAATACATATGGACATTGAGATGTGATAATGGCTTGGGTGTGTCTTTGTGTGGATTTGAACACTTAACTGGAACTCCATTATTTGCAGTAAGAAGTAATTGTATGACAGATGCCTTTGTATGGGTATGCAGTGTTATGGCTTAACATATACTAGACTATGACGCTAGAGGAAAAGCGACCATATCACTTCTTTACTGCTTGTTCTTCTCATAGAAATTCTAACTGCTTATGTTTTGAGGCCAACTGAACACTAGAATTTGACATGCCAGGATTAACAAATATCTCCTCATCTTTGAATTTAGACCTGATTACTGCAGTGCAGTTAATGCAATGCATCATCCACTATGCCAAAATGGCTATTTTAGTTTTTATCATTGACAACCATGCTGATCATTCTTGTCTTCCTGTATTTCATATTTGCAAATTAACATGAGCCTGTATTAATACATGCATATTCCTAAAGACTGTTTATGATGGCCAAGATTCATTTCTTATTTCATAAACATGTATTGTATCTATATGAATTGGAAAAATGCATGCCATTTGCTTCTAATTAAATGGTCACACAGCTTTTTTAATCAAATAAATTATTTCTATTACCTGGCATGATAGTTACAGAATATACTACCTTTATAATTAGGAAAATGCAAAGAATACCATGGACAGATAGAAAAATCAATGAACAAGTCCTACAAGAAACAAATGAAGATCGTAAACTGATTAGAGACATTAGACGTAGACAGTCACAATTTTGTGGGCATGTTATGAGAAGAAGTGAATTGGAGAACTTGGTGACAACTGGCAAGATCGAAGTGAGGAGACCAAAGGCAAGACCAAGAGTTAAATACCTGGATGGCATGGTCGAGGCAGAAACACGGAGCCGATCCATGACTCTGGTGATCAAGTGAGATGGCAAAACATGACCGCCCACACTTATCAGCGTTGCACATGATAGATGGATGGATAATTAGAAAGTTTCGGTCTCACAGGTCGTTGTCTTAATTATTTGAAGCAATACTTATCTTTGTATCTCATCTTGCATATTTTACTTCATACATTTCCTCATTTGTAGTCTTTCCTCTACTGCCTTGAAGTAGAAAGGTACATTGGGGTCTTGTTTAGTCTTTCATCTTCTCTCTTGGGGTGCTGAGGTGCCTGGTATCTTTGTTTAATAGAGTTAAATATACTCATGTCTGAGCTGCTGAACACAGACCAACAAACAATCCCCAGAAAGGTCATTCCTGCATTTCTATGCTGTTAAGTTTGTTTAAATACATTTTACATGTCAGATTTCATAAATGTTCCCAAATTACGAGATATTAATCATGAGTGTTTCAACATTACAAGATATTAATTATGAATTTTTCCATTCAAAGTTCTGGATATGAATTACTGATATCAGTTTTTTCACAATTTCTTAGCACATAGTTTGTTTAATTTGTCCTCTAATGAGACCAGCGGTCAGGATATTCTTTACCTTATTAGTATTTTCATAATTGCCTTCTACCTTGGAAGACCGACTTTCCCTATGGGGCACCTCCCTGATCTTAGTTTAGCAAATGAAAGACTCCTAATTTTGGAGACCGATTTTCACTGCTCCGTGAAACACCCTGCCTGCCTTGGTTCAGTATATTAAACAAGACGAAGGTCAACATGGCCGAATAGATAAGAACACGTGTTCTTAAACATCCAGTGTGCTGATGTCGAGGTAGCGGGTTCAATCCATACACTGGACAGTTGGAATAAAATGTTGACCTCTTGTTCTTGACTTGGGGATGTTAATTACAAGTACCTCTGAAGTCAGAGTGGTTTCGCCTGATGGCGAGGGACACTGTTAATAGGTAAAGCTAATCCACCTGCAAAATTCAGTCCAGCACTACTATAAATAGTGTGTATGGACTACCCTTCAGTTCAAAGCGAGCGAGCGCAAAAACAAAAAAAAACAAAAAAACAAGACTCTTGGGAAATGTGCTTTCAGTTGCCCTTGAGATACTTTCTGACCTTGTAGCAAATAAAACAATTTGCACGGGATGTCATCTACAGTTTTTTTACGTCTGTAAGCTTCCTTGACAGGGAAGACTAAAGATAAAAACATATTTTAATTAGATAACATTGTAGACTTAATTTATTGTTCTGCTAAATTTAAGTTTTCTTTGAACCCTTAATTTGTTGTCAGATGCTCTTTTCTAGCTGAAAACTGTATATAGTTACTCAATATGCCAAAAATATATTTTTGTCATGATTACCTGTATTTCACTGTATAGATTACATGTATTAAGAATGATCTGAAGTATTATTGCAACTAATGTGGAAAAGCTCACCTGAGTTGGAAGAAAGGTTTCATAATGAACGAGGACACTGTCCCCAAATTTCATTGTTCCAGATAATGAATTAACACAAAATTTGACTAGCAAAGGAAAGGCATACACAGAAAGACGAGAACATTTTGACCAAAGACTTTAGCAACAAAGAATAACTAGAAGAATACTTAGCTAGAAAACTGAAATATTATGGTCGCAAATGTGTAATTGATATGTATTCAGAAACCTGAAGCAAGATAGAATTGTTAAAAAATTACAATAAAATGAAAACAAGTTGGAAATTGATATTTGATAAAAGAATGCTCAGCATTCTTACTTGTTGGATTAAGAGTGGCTAAGCTATGAATGAGGCGATTTTTCAAAACAAGATGTATGGTGTGACCACCAGAGCAAGTTTTTAAGGTAATAACATAAATATCCACTTTACATAGGTGGTTATGTCTGTTGAAGAAACAGAGACAGGGTTTGGTTGGGAGCCTTGTGATGGTGTCCGTAAGACGGTCATGGAAACAATCCACTAATTTCAGACTAGTTTCACCAATATATGTCGTTACAACTTTTGCAGATTGTTCCAGGTATGCTGTCTTAGCAGCAACAATAAAATCATATATTCACAGCTTCATTTACTAACTGCACATATCATTTTACAATGTTTCTATTCTTCTTTATATTCTCCCCATTGTTGTCTTCTTCCTCTTGTTCTTGTTCTTGTTCAGCTTCTACTTCTCTTCTTACTTAGAGCTCTAAAAAACACTTATATGATACAACAAAAGCTCTGACAAACTCTGACATGATAATTATAACTCTGACGAACACTGACATGATAATAAATAATTATGGCCAACACTGACATGATAATTATAAGTCTAATAAACACTGACTGACATGATAATTATAACTCTGACGAACATTGACCTAGGAGCCTGGTTGTCATTGATTTAGTGGATATTATTACCACTGGGATAATTACTGTATCTACTTAGCAAGGCTAAGAACTCATGTGATAGGTAGGAATGATTTGATGTATGTTTTTACCAGACCAGGTTTCTAGAGAACTCTTTCAGTGTTTCTACTTATGTGATGTTTGTTTTTTGCCAGACTAGTCAAGGTTTCTGGAGAAGTCTTTCATTGTTTCTACGAATGTGATGTTTGTGTTTGCCAGACCAATCAAGGTTTCTGGAGAACTCTTTCATTGTTTCTACGAATGTGATGTTTGCCTTTATGTAGAACTTACTTTTATATTATGTCTTGAATTACTAACGAAAACATGACAAAAACCTAGTTTCCTTTATTATATTATATGTTGGCCAAGGCAAAAATGTGTAATTCATTGATGATGTATGTGTCTAAAGGAGTCATAACATAATCATAATATTCTGTCCCTAACTGAATATTCTTGAAATATGTGATTCTTTTACAAATTGATGTTGTTATATAATAAGCAGAGTGGTCATTTTGTTTCTGTGTTTGCTTTGTATGTTAGTGATAAGTACTAGCATAGTTTGAATATTAACATATACTACCAGTTTTGTATGTTAATATGTGCTACCAGAGTTATGTATGTTATTGACACATACTGTCACTGTTTTGTAATGTTAGTGACTCATATAATAACTGTTATGTATGTTAGTGATGCGTTTTCTCAGTATTGTATGTTGGTGTCATGTGCTATCACAATTTTTTTTAAATGTCAGTGGCACATATGGCCTCACTTTTTGTGTATGTTAGAATGTGCTATCGCTGTTTTTTCGTGAAGTTAGTTGACTCATAATACCACTATGTTGTATGTTAGTGACACTTTTTAACATTACTATATGTTAGTAGCGTGTACTACCACTGTTTTTTCTATATGTCAGTGACTGTTTTTGTATGTTAGGGTTACATACTAATACTTGGTGTTTTTTTATGTTAACAACTCATATCATTGTATTTGTATGTCAATGACACATTTTCAGGTATTGTATGTGAGTGGTACATAGAACTACCAAAGCTTTTTTGTGTGTTAGTAACCATGTTTTGTACATTAGGGATACATACTATCAGTGTTTTTTTGTAATTAGTGACTCATAATGCCACTATTTTGTATGTTGGTGACACTTTTCCACAGTATGGTATTTCCGTGGCATGTACTACCACAGTTGTGCAGTATGTTCGTAACAGATGCTACCACCATTGTTATATGCTGTCGACTGATAATACAACTGGTTATATGTTAGCAGTATGTACAACTACAGTTTATATCGGGAACACAAACTAGCACAATCGGGGACACAAACTAGCACAATCGGGGACACATACTAGCACAGTTTTTGTATCTTAGTTAGTGACGTGTACGTCACAGCTTTGTATGTTAGTGACATGTACCGGCACAGCTTTGTATGTTAGTGACATGTACCGGCACAGCTTTGTATGTTAGTGACATGTACCAGCACAGCTTTGTATGTTAGTGACATGTAACGGCACAGCTTTGTATGTTAGTGGTATATACCGGCACAGCTTTGTATGTTAGTGACATGTACCAGCACAGCTTTGTATGTTTGGTATATACCGGCACAGCTTTGTATGTTAGTGACATGTACCGGCACAGCTTTGTATGTTAGTGGTATATACCGGCACAGCTTTGTATGTTAGTGACATGTACCGGCACAGCTTTGTATGTTAGTGGTATATACCGGCACAGCTTTGTATGTTAGTGACATGTACCGGCACAGCTTTGTATGTTAGTGGTATATACCGGCACAGCTTTGTATGTTAGTGACATGTACCGGCACAGCTTTGTATGTTAGTGGTATATACCGGCACAGCTTTGTATGTTAGTGACATGTACCGGCACAGCTTTGTATGTTAGTGGTATATACCGGCACAGCTTTGTATGTTAGTGATCAATATTAGCACAGTGTTTCTATGTTAGTGACAACTATTTGCTGATCTCACGGTTTGTGAAAGTGTTGGCCTGATTTGTACAGTATGTAAATAAACATTGATATCTAGTCATATCTACTTGTCTGTTGCTATTTTGTGTGGTCTGAAAAGAGTGCAAAGAGAAGAATACTGTTACTAACCATGATCACAGTTTTAGAGTGGTTAATGCCCTTGCTTGTCAATAGGCGAGGTTCACTGCCCAGCAGTTTCAGTGATCCGTTCTTCTCCTGGGTCAATCCAGCCTCGTAAAATAATCATGGATAATTTTCAGAATTGTGTGGGAAAGGTGGTGAGGGAGGGCACTGGCCATCACATCTCTTTATGTCATTGCCTAGAATATTCAAGGCGTAAAGTTATACATTTCAGAAATATAGAAGATATGGAAAGAATCACACATACAACATATGGGGGGGGGGGGGGAATACATCAATAACATTAGATATGCAGATGATACAGTCTTGATTGCAGACAATGAACAATTTAGTAGATGCGGTTGCTGCACACAGTGAACAACTAGGGTTAGAACTGAATATTAAGAAGACACAGATTATGGTCGACACTGGGAAGAAGGAAATACCACAATGTGATATACGAGTAATATTTTATATGATATATTCTTAGGCAAGTGAATCGATACAGTTATCTCGGCACAGCCATAACATCTGATGGAAGGTGCCTTGAAGAGATTAGAATAAGAATTGCTATTGCGAAGGTAGGCTTTTGCAAGATGAAAAACATACTGACCAATAAAAAGATATAAATTTAAACGAGAAAAAGAGTGTTGAGTTGCTACATAGAACCTATACTTTTGTATGGATGTGAAGCGTGGACAATGATCAGTCAAGCTGAAAAACAGCCGATGGCTGTGAAATGTGGTTTCTGAGGAAATGCAAAGAATACCATGGACAGACAGAAAAACCAATGAACAAGTCCTTCAAGAAACAAATGAAGATCGTAAACTGATTAGAGTCATTAGACGTAGACAGTCACAATTTTTTGGACATGTTATGAGAAGAAATGGATTGGAGAACTTGGTGACGACTGGCAAGATAAAAGGGAAGAGACCAGGGGGAAGACCGAGAAGTAAATACCTGGATGTCTTGGCCACGTGGCATGGTCGAGACAGGAACATGGAACTGGTCCACGACTCTGGAGATCGAGTGAGATGGCAGAACATGACCGCCCACGCTTATCGGCATGGCACATGATGGATGGATGGAAAATTCCACACTGGCAGCAGTTTTTACTACTATTTTAGCATTTAACTGACTAGGAATATTGTCAGAGGAAACTGGACAACTGCCAGAGGTTAATCTACGCCAGCTCATAGACAATATCAGCCGTCAATGTCCCCAAGCAGAAATCATTCTTCAGGTAGCTACAGAAACATTACTCAACCAGCAAATTGGAAATAAAACTGACTGACTGGCATATAGTGTGTAAAATGAAGTTATACCTCTCCATAACACAAAGCTTGGGCTGAATTTAGAGCCCATGTGTTGCCCATGCAGCGTGATCCCTCTCTCAGACTTTCGAGTTTATTCAGAGGAAAGGTAACACCAAAACGTCTGGAACAAGACAAGTTGCAGAATCAGCAAAGCAATACTCTCTCTGCTTGCCGGAGCTTCCATCCTAGACCAGTTGCAGACCAAGACTTAGGACCTGGTCTGCCCTGCCATGACATTTAGTCTTTAGGTTGCATTTCCTCGCACTAGGATAAGGCGTGTACCCTCCCTAATTGCTCTTCTCCACCCTAAGCTGTTGGCACAATGTGGGGTGTCGGGTTTGGTGAATGCAGCCCCATATTTAACTCCACATTAAGCGTTAGAAGAAAGCAGGTAGTATCATCTACTGTCATATGGTAGCTTAGTCATATCTGACTAAGAAAGTAAAACTATTCCTGTAAACATAAACATAAACAGAGAATTTCAGCAACAAATAAACAGTATTGGAATCAGGGCACTCTTATCCATTCAAGCATGCTAACCTTATGCACAAAACATTAATCCTTGGTGTTGCCTTTCACCGCGAGAGTGGGAAATGAACATTAATCCTTGGTGTTGCCTTTCACCGCGAGAGTGGGAAATGAACATTAATCCTTGGTGTTGCCTTTCACCGCGAGAGTGGGAAATGAACATTAATCCTTGTTGTTGCCTTTCACCGCGAGAGTGGGAAATGAACATTAATCATTGGTGTTGCCTTTCACCGCGAGAGTGGGAAATGAACATTAATCCTTGGTGTTGCCTTTCACCGCGAGAGTGGGAAATGAACATTAATCCTTGGTGTTGCCTTTCACCGCGAGAGTGGGAAATGAACATTAATCCTTGGTGTTGCCTTTCACCGCGAGAGTGGGAAATGAACATTAATCCTTGGTGTTGCCTTTCACCGCGAGAGTGGGAAATGAACATTAATCCTTGGTGTTGCCTTTCACCGCGAGAGTGGGAAATGAACATTAATCCTTGGTGTTGCCTTTCACCGCGAGAGTGGGAAATGAACATTAATCCTTGGTGTTGCCTTTCACCGCGAGAGTGGGAAATGAACATTAATCCTTGGTGTTGCCTTTCACCGCGAGAGTGGGAAATGAACATTAATCCTTGGTGTTGCCTTTCACCGCGAGAGTGGGAAATGAACATTAATCCATGGTGTTGCCTTTCACCGCGAGAGTGGGAAATGAACATTAATCCTTGGTGTTGCCTTTCACCGCGAGAGTGGGAAATGAACATTAATCCTTAGCGATGCCTTTCACCATTAGAATGGGAAATGAACATTAATCCTTGGCGTTGCCTTTCACCACTAGAATGGGAAATGAACATTAACCCTTGCCGTTGCCTTTCACCCTGAGAGTGGGAAAAGAACATTAATCCTTGGCGTTTTCTTTCACCGTGAGAGTGGGAAATGAACATTAATCCTTGGTGTTACCTTTCACAGTGAGAGTGGGAAATGAATATTAATCCGTGTTGTTGCCTTTTACTGTGAGAGTGAGAAATTAAGATTAATCCTTGGCGTTTCCTTTCACCATGAGAGTGGAAAATTAACATCAATCCTTGGCGTTGCCTTCTACCGTGAGAGTGGGAAATGAACATTAACCCGTGCCGTTGCCTTTCACCCTGAGAGTGGGAAAAGAACATTAATCCTTGGCGTTTTCTTTCACCGTGAGAGTGGGAAATGAACATTAATCCTTGGCGTTACCCTTCACAGTGAGAGTGGGAAATGAATATTAATCCGTGTTGTTGCCTTTCACTGTGAGAGTGAGAAATTAACATTAATCCTTGGCGTTGCCTTTCACCATGAGAGTGGAAAATTAACATCAATCCTTGGCGTTGCCTTCTACCGTGAGAGTGGGAAATGAACACTAAACCTTGGTGTTTTCTCTCACCCTAGAGCTAAACGCCGGTCTTCATGGCGAAGGGATTTACGACTTTCTCTGTAATCCCGTATATCCACGTGAGGAACATAGCTGCACGAGATTCGGCAGCGGATCGCGTTGCGTTGGTTACTTACGGGGTATGTGAGCCGGTCGCTCAGAAAGCAGTGGCAAACTACTGAGTTTAATCTTGCCAAGAACATCAACAACAGCCGAAAATTGCCGGTATTGACTGCAACGTCCTGTAAGAGATATGCAACTTTAAAAAAAAGAGCTAAAACCCTAATCACGAGTCTAACTTGAAGTACAAATACATCATCATCATCATCATCATCATCATCATCATCATCATCATCATCATCATCATCATCATCATCATCATCATCATTATCATGAAACATGTCCTTTACAAAATGACGCTCTCTTGTCACAGAACTCGAGAAAGATTCTCGACTTTCTCTGGTTCCACGTGGCGTCTTTGATGTCCCGTGACCACCATTCCCCGTTGTCTCTAAACCCGAGTTATCTTCTTTCTCCATATTAATAAACCAGCACAGAACCGGTATTAGTTAGTTAGTTAGTTAGTTAGTTTAGTTAGTTAGTTAATTGGTTGGTTGGTTGGTTGGTTGGGTGGGTGGGTGGGTGGGTGGTTGGTTGGTTGGGTGGTTGGTTGGTTGGGTGGTTGGTTGGTTGGTTGGTTGGTTGGTTAGTTAGTTAGTTAGTTAGTTAGTTAGTTAGTTAGTTAGTTAGTTAGTTAATTAGTTGACAGATCATCCTCATTGCACATCGAACCATTCAGTCCATAAGCGCTCGGATCCCCTCCCCAGCAAATCCCGCAGCGTGTAGCGGCTAACGACGCCAGTTCTGTGTTGGTTTATCAATCTTCTTTGGCTTTCTGCGTAGTGTTCCTGTTTGGCCACCCCTCTTTTAATTTGCTGTTCTCGCAGTCTGGCCATGGTTGTAGATTCACACTCATCACTTGGTTCTCGCAAAAGTCTTACTTCTCGCAGCGCATTCAGAATGTCAGCCAGGTCCATGGCGCGTCCGTCCTCCATCTTAGCCTTATCTGCGAGCTTGTCAGCCCGTTCATTTCCTTGTACTCCCGCATGCTCTGGCACGAAGATGAAACTAATCTTTGCCAGCCGAGATCGCTCCAGAGACAGCAACCACTCTCTTCGGATCCACCCCATCTCTATCCTCTTGAGCATGCTCATTGAGTCGCTAAGGAAACATGCCCTAGTGAATGTCTGTGTCTCGAGCCATGTTATTGCTTTACTTACTGCCATGACTTCCATAGTCAGGCTACTTGTGGTCTCAGCAAAAGCACCAGAGTCCTCCTTCACAATTCTCCCTCCGGCCATGAGCTTCTCAGATGCCGGACGACCGACCCATCTGTGTAAATGACAATCAACACTTGTACTTCCACCTCCACAGCAGTCGGATTTTCTTGTCTGCATTTTCTGTCTAGTTGGATGTAAACAGAAAAGGATGTGCAGAAATCTGTTGGCACTTGTACCCACTCCTCGCCAGGTTCTAAGTCCTCAAGTGAACACACCTATTGAAGAATTTCTTCGGCTTGACCCATCCACGACCGTCCTCTTTTTAACCTTCTGCCCTTCACCTTCATAATTTTACTATGCAGTAGATGTTGAGGGTTTGCGTTAACTCTGAGGTAGGCGCGTGCTCTGCAAACTTGTATTCTGTCTTCAATGGTTGGAAAATCAAGAAGGTAGCGCATCGCCCTGCATGCTGTATCTCTTGTACATCCAAGAATAACGCGCATAGCTTCATTCTGTATCCTTTCCATCCTTTCTATCTGCTTAATGCTGAAAGTCAGGATTGCCATCGCATACTCAAGAACGGACATGACCAGCCCCTCGTGTAGAAGACATAGATGGTGCTGCTCACAGTTTGCTGCCGCCATCACCCGCATCGCAGCCAAACCCAGCCTGGCCTTTATTATCACCTGGTCTATGTGCTCATTATAAGCAAGGTTTCGATCAAACCGTATCCCCAGGTAATTCATTGCCTGCGTTCTTTCCACCGTCTCTGAACACAGCTTTACAGTTGATGTTGGAGTGTTGACAATATGATTATTCAACGAGAACCATGTCACTGTTGCCTTTGTTTGGTTGACCATTGCCCCAGCTTCATCACACCAAGTACTTATGTGATTGAGTTCGGTTTGCTGTTCCACAGCTGTTCCTTACCCTGACGATACACTAAAACATCGTCATCATATGACAATGTCTTACAGGTCCAGTGATCTGCTCACTGGTGATTCTCACAGCATCTCACAGAACCGGTATATGTTGCCTCTACACGCTGCGGGATTTACTGAGGAAGGGATCTGAGCACTCATGGACTGAATGGTTCGATGTGCAGTAAGGATGATCTGTCGACTAACTTCTCTTAGGCGATCCCTCTTCCCCACTCGACATTGGTTGGTAGCCGTGCATTGCAAAGTCTGATGCGCTTTACAACCAAAACCAAGGATTTACATTGGCACCTTGCCGTCTTGACAGACGATAGTTTGTGCTTTAAAAAGGCATAATAACTTTTAACTATGGCGGTAACGAGTGTGACTGATAAGGCCAATTTGCGCTGTAAATGTCCGTTCACAGTGGGTGCATGTGAACACGTGGTCATTTCCACCATCATGCACCATCTTACGTCTCAAACGCTTGGTGTGTGACTTTTCTGCAATAATTTTCTCCTTTGACTTTATTCCATTTCTGATATTTGCCCTCCATGCAACACGTTCAGCGGCGACTTGCTCCCAATGTGCATTATCAATGCCTGTATCAATCATGTCCCGCTTACACACATCTTTGTATCGTAGTAGAGGCCGACCCTGAGATCTCTTACCCATCTGTAATTCACCAAAAAAGATATCCTTTGGTATTCTACCATCATCCATCCGCCTAAGATGTCCTATCCATCTAAGTCTACGAAGACTGAGCATGGAATAAACTGTCACACAACCTGATCTTTCCAATACTTCAGTATTTGTGATTTTGTCTTGCCACTTAATACCAAGAATTCTTCGCAGACACCGCATATGAAAGCTGTTTAAATTGTTCTCTTGGTGTGAGTAAGTTGTCCAGGTTTCACTGCCATAGAGAAGAGTACTAAGGACACAGGCTTGATAGACAAGGACTTTTGTTTTGGCAGTAAGCTTCCTGTTCTCCCAGACTCTTTTTCTTAACCTGTTCATTGTTGTTGCTGCCTTTCCAATCCGGATGTTGATTTCCTGATCTAGGGATAATTTGCTATTTACCACCGATGATCAGTGACACCTATAGGTGTCTCCCACCGTCAGAGGCAACGCGTGGCGCCCCATGTCTACGCCAACTGACAAGGACTTATAACCCGTAACAGTTGCCTCTCGCTTTGATTCCGAGACCAGTTAAGACCAGGGATGGAGTTATTGCCTCTCCATAGCACAAAGCCTGGGCTAAAATATAGAGATCATGTGTTGCCCATGCAGCATGATCCCTCTCTCGGCCTGCCTAGTTCACTCCAGAGGAAAGGTAACACCCCTACATCTGGAACAAGACAAGCTGCAGAAGCTGCCGGATCAGCAAAGCAATGCTCTAACTGTCCGCCTGTCGGAGCTTCGATCCTAGACCAGTCGCCAACCAAGGCTTAGGGCCTGGTCTGCCCTGCCATGACAATTTTGTCTTTAGCTTGCATTTCCTCGCACCAGGGTAAGGCTTGTACCCTCCCAATTGCGCTCTTCCGCCCGAAGCCGTTGGCACAATGTGGGGTGTCGGGTTTGGTAAGCGCCGCCCAACGTTCGGCGCTAACAGAAACCAGGTAGTACCGTCTACTGTTATACGGTAGCTCAGTCATATCTGACTAAGACCTGACTGGACCAAGGATAGTAATCACGTAAATCAGTGATACTCGAACAGAGTGATTACCTCCCTGGTTAACGAAAAAAAAAAAAAATTCGCGAGAACCGTGAACAGAATAAATCTAAATAAACTGTAGTCATCGAAATGCAGTTAGGGCCGAGATTACAGACTTCGATTTTACCAAACACATCAATGAACATTGGCATTTTGTGAACACGACATAGCCCTGAGTAGTTAAAGGTTAAGGCACCATCAAGTGCCCTGCCAGCTGGCGTAGGCGTTCATGACTCTCCACAGATCTCGGTCTTTTGGTGTTCTGGATCAACTCTGCTGCTGATATTCCTCCACGCTACCGTCTCAATCCACCCAGAATCATTTCTCTTGGTCTGCCATTGCCTCTCTTCCCCTCGATCTTTCCAGTTGTCACGATGTTCTCCAATGCCTCTCTTCTCATCACATGTCCAAAGAAAACTCTTTGTTTCTTTCGGGCATTCGTTGTTAGTTACTCTAGCAGTCCAAGGAATTCGCGACATTCGTCTCAAAAACCACATCTCTGTTGCTTCTAAGTTCTTCCTAATTTGTTCATTTACATTCCGAGATTCACTGCCGCACAGCAAAACTGGTTCTATTTGGCATTTCAGCACTCTCTTTCTTACATTCATTGATAGTGATTTATTGCATAAGATACTCTTCATTTTCTGAAATGTGGCGTTTGCCTGCCCTATTCTGCACTTAATATCTGTTGTACATCTTCCATCTGATGTTATAAATGCCCCTAGGTATTTAAAATAATCCACTTTGTTAAGAATTTTCCCTTCTGTTTCTATGTCACATTTTGGTGCCAGCATTTTCTTTGATATCACCATTGTTACTGTTTTCTTGATATTCAAGGAGAGTCCTTTCTTTGCACTCTCTGTGGGACGCAGAGGTGTTTCCAAGGCACCAGGGCCGGGTTATATACTGGCCAAGACCTACTGACGCGTCCTCGTCGAGCGTCCTGGGCAACAGGTCCCTTCGGGGTCCTGGCTAAAGTCAGTAGGATCGCCGATTCCTCCGAAGTCGGAGAGTGTCTGCCTGTACGGCGAGGAACCACCAGTCTGCACACCAATAAGCCAGACATGGGACAACGGATACTCACGCAAAACTCAGGTCCTGTATGACATCACACTGATGTTGGACAACAGGATGCCTTCATCCGACATACAGGACTTCGCGTTGGAGCTCAAGCCAACGAACACAAGCAAGCAAGCACTCTCTGTTACTAAAATGTCCAACAATTGTTATCGGTCTGTTGCATTATCCGCCAGTAATACTGTATCATCTGCATAGAGTATATTGTTTATATTATATCCTCCGATTAGTATTCATGGCTTCTCTTTGATTTCTCTCATTATTACTTCGCTATATATATCCCTGTCATCCTCCTAGCTTTATCTGTTTGTAACTACCCTGTAGCGTAGCGTCAGCTACGATGATAAGGAATATATCAAAGTTGCTGCGGATAGACTTTCTAAGAATAGAAAACTAAGTCACTGGAGAAGACAAGACAGAATAGCTCGTAATTCTAGACGGAGTAAAGGTCCCAGAACAAGTCTAATCTTCTGACAGTGTTCAGGCAGACAGGAATGGCGTACAACTATACTGGTTTGATACAGACAGTCTGCCAAGGTTGTCTAGCTACGTGCCTGACATAAAAAGCTCGAGCCCCCAAAACTCTAATCACTCTCACTGACACAGAGAAAGATAGAGTAACATATATAACAGCGACAAACTTTCGTAACTTCTCACTCTACTATGACTAAGGGTACTAATTAAGGTAACAACTAGCGGTTGTAAATTTTAGAGACTACAAATGTTATAGATTAATCATTGATATGGCCTGAAAAAGCTGGTATTATTTGCATGCAGATGGTGGTGGTGGTGGCCAACGGTAAGTTTGGCCACTTATCTTCTGGTTCTCCGGCTTACACAGTGCGTGTAAACTCTATTTAGTAGGCATAAGTGAGATGGTGAGTGATACTTCACAATGTCACACAGGTTGGCACATCTAAAGCTTGGTGCTGAAGGTGTCAAATCTGTGAAATATAGTGAGAGTACGTGACTCTTCTGTCGAGACATATGTAAGCATCGGCCCTGGATTGTTCCTGATGGCCAATACATCTCATACAAAATTGCAGAAACAAAATAGCATGAGCTATCTGTCCCTGCTCCCTATAAGTCCCTATCCTAGGATAAATAGTAAAACACTGACCTAGGGAAAACATTTCAATAAAATCATTCTATCCTTTCTTATAAGTGAATATAATAATTATTCAGTAATAATTAAACATCTAATCATATAATGCATATCATAATTATATTATTAAAATACAATAATTACAAAGTAATCTAGAGGTAGATACATATACAATCTATTAAACAGATTACATATTATAGATATTCATGTTCAAATTCTGATGCTATATTCCTAGCATATATTTAATATAGTGATTCTATGTAACATATTTTAAAATACACACAATGTAGGTAATTATCATAATGGAATGTGATAGACTGAAAGTTAATGGAGTGGCAGGCAAGAACAGGACTGCGAATTGGTGAGAAATCACCGATAAGAATTAACGAACATGCCTAGGATCTACCACACTAGTATTTGACAATCGTACACTTGTTTAGTAAGATTTCCTATTTTCGCGGCATCGAAATATTCATTATTATCTCTAGGTATTCGCAATCACTATCACATCCTCGAAATATCATCACTAGGAACTGCCTCGTATTATTCCTAAACTAACGGCTCGATTAGTATGGCCTAGTCTACTGCTATACGGACTAATCGAAAATTGGGTTCTATCCGACTTTATCAAATTTACAACTATCTCACATCGTGTACACCTCTCTAAACCTCATGTAAAGGTAATTTTCTACACAGTTACGTTTTACCCTTTACCCTGCGTGCTTAGTAAACTACCTGTACGAAGTATAATATACGCGATCGAGTTTAGTCGGTAAAATAATTATTATGGTAAATAATTAGGTAAAATAACCTATCATCGGCGGTTTCCACTATTTTACTACACACAGAAATATAAGGCGCACACGACAATATTATATCGATACAAATAACTAGACCTTACCCTTCTAATCTTCTGACCACACTTGGGTACGAAAGCTGCTCTAGGTATCTCTCTAATATATTTTAAATATATTTATGGCCGTAATACGCGCCAAAGATAAAACTCTTAACACTTTAAAAGTATTTTATAGAGCCTAGCGACTAGCAGATGTTTCAACCCCATCGTCTAGATTGCGAAAGAACGAGTTTAGCTATTTTTCTCCTGACCGGAAGTGGTCGTGCCAGGGAGTTCGTTGTCGTAATTTCGCCGACCAAATTGTGAAATAGTCGTAGCCAAATTTATAGATTTGGCTGGGTACACTACTTTGTAAATTCAGCCTCTCCCCCGATCTTAATGTACCGTATTACTTCATATTAAAGTAATAACATTAAATAGGAGTTACTTTAAACTATAGCCATGTATTGTCTATACATAGATATATAGGAATTTTTTTTTTCCGCGTTTCCATCCTGTTTCAGGATATTGCGGTCAACACCAGCATCTTTCAGCTGTATGTTGATTCCTAGGCTAGATTACGCTCATCAGCACGCCACGACTTTCTGAGCGACCAGCTCCATACTCTCATAAGTCACTTTTGCGATTCGAACCACTGCTAATTCTCGTCGCGTCACGTGACGAGAGTATTCGGGGTTAGCGGAGAAAGCTGCTAACCCCTCGGCCATGGAGCCGGCTAGATATATAGGAATAAAAACGAAATTAAATTCTTCTATAATTACATAAGGGGTTTAAAAAGAATTTACTCCAATTTAAGCAAAATATGAAGAGGAAGCTGGGGACTTCGTCACACATTGCAAAGTCTGATGCGCTTTACAACCAAAACCAAGGATAGTAATCACGTAAATCAGTGATACTCGAACAGAGTGATTACCTACCTGGTTAACGGAAAAAAAAAATATTCGCGAGAACCGAGAACAGAATAAATCTAAATAAATTGTAGTCATCGAAATGCAGTTAGGGCCCAGATTACAGACTTCGATTTTACCAAACACATCAATGAACATTGACATTTTGTGAACACGACATAGCCCTGAGTAGTTAAAGGTTAAGGCATCATCAAGTGCCCTGCCAGCTGGCGTAGGCGTTCATGACTCTCCACAGATCTCGGTCTTTTGGTGTTCTGGATCAACTCTGCTGCTGATATTCCTCCATGCTACCGTCTCAATCCACCCAGAATCATTTCACTTGGTCTGCCATTGCCTCTCTTCCCCTCGATCTTTCCAGTTGTCACGATGTTCTCCAATGCCTCTCTTCTCATCACATGTCCAAAGAAAACTCTTTGTTTCTTTCGGGCATTCGTTGTTAGTTACTCTAGCAGTCCAAGGAATTCGCGACATTCGTCTCAAAAACCACATCTCTGTTGCTTCTAAGTTCTTCCTAATTTGTTCATTTACATTCCGAGATTCACTGCCGCACAGCAAAACTGGTTCTATTTGGCATTTCAGCACTCTCTTTCTTACATTCATTGATAGTGATTTAATGCATAAGATACTCTTCATTTTCTGAAATGTGGCGTTTGCCTGCCCTATTCTGCACTTAATATCTGTTGTACATCTTCCATCTGATGTTATAAATGCCCCTAGGTATTTAAAATAATCCACTTTGTTAAGAATTTTCCCTTCTGTTTCTATGTCACTTTTGGTGCCAGCATTTTCTTTGATATCACCATTGTTACTGTTTTCTTGATATTCAAGGAGAGTCCTTTCTTTGCACTCTCTGTGGGACACAGAGGTGTTTCCAAGGCACCAGGGCCGGGTTATATACTGGCCAAGACCTACTGACGCGTCCTCGTCGAGCGTCCTGGGCAACAGGTCCCTTCGGGGTCCTGGCTAAAGTCAGTAGGATCGCCGATTCCTCCGAAGTCGGAGAGTGTCTGCCTGTACGGCGAGGAACCACCAGTCTGCACACCAATAAGCCTGTGGTATAATAAAACGTCCTTACCCTTTCCTATTTATGGACTCCCTTAAAAATAAACAAACCCTTACAATTACTGTTTAAGTAACTTACTTAATGTAGGAGATAATAAAACAGCGATAGACTGACCGTGACACAGCTAAATTTATTTTGGCTTGTTTTCTCTCCCTTATCTGGCCAATCCTGGCGAGGGGGAAAACAAAGACTGAAGCGGCCATTTCTAGTCAAGAGAACACACAAGAAAGTCGACCTTTCCCTTCGGGGAGAAGGTAGTTTGCCTTAAAAACATGATTCTATTCAAGCTATTGGTATGTTATCTACATTATTAAGATATATTTATGTATTACATAAACCAGTATGTTTAATTAAGAATTAGTTACAATTCTCTTAAACCAGGCTGGATGATGTTTACTAAGGAAACACATGTGGGCGCCACGCTGTAATTTTTCCTATGTCTTACAATTTCAAAGCTATATGTTAATATCTTGTATAGGCATTATGAACTTATATCTCACTAGTAGTGCTATAATCTATGAATATTATGTGTACTGTAAAGTATCAACTCTCATGTCTGAAACACATTCTAGAGATTTTCTCAATGTAGGAGCAGACTCCTGATTCATGCTTCATAGTAAAGAACTAGTGTCTGTCAATTTCATATTCCTATGTTAAAACTTCTAGGCACTGTGAACAATATCTCACTATTTATGCTTAGAAATCTGCAAATAATCTATGGACTATAGAAAGGAAATTTTATCCATGCGGGGACATACAAATGATTACGCATATTCCTGACTCTTACTTAGTCAGGGGATAAAATATTTTGCCACATCATAATCTGTAACTTGGAACTATAGTGTTAAATTTTAGTACCATCCTTTTGTTAACAGATTAGTAACCACTCCATATGAGGGTGAACACATAATCATTTCATAAAATAGTGTTAGGGACAGGCCATGTTTGAATATAAATTCATGAACAATTAAACGCGTGATGTAAATGCATGTTCGGATAGGATTCACTCCGCATCACCTCACTGTAGTAGGAACAGAAGCGAAGTTTGATGTGAATAAATTGCTTGAATAATATCAGTCCTTGACAAAATATATCACAGCGACTACTATCCTCATCTGCTGTACGCAGTGGGGGAAAACAATGTATGTTTTAGTTATGGATTAACCCATGAGAAAATCCAAAAACAAAGGCTCCCCGCATCAGCATTATGATTAATTATTATGTATGATTATCGTGTACTTAATATCAGAGAAATGTACATGTATGTTTTTTTCTGGTATGAGAATTTTCTCTGTTCTGATTGTTACTTTTTCCTGTGGGAATATACATTTTAATGTTGCACCTTGGGATTAGAGGATGTTGATGTAAGAATCCATGTGTACGTCAGTATTTAAGAAGCCAATGTTGAATAGTCTTGACCTAATGATGATGATTATAGTGCCGAAAGGAAGACACGGCATTAGAAACCACAGGGATTCTGTATAGGCTATTCTCTTCAAGTAATGAGAGAGACAATATCAACATGTTGGATGGACAGAATGACTTCACCCATCCAATAGTCCCAGTAACAACAGAACAAAATATAAGTGAGAAAATACCTTACTCACTATGAAGAGTCAGAATGGCTCTACTCAGCAGTGAGGGACAGTGGAACATGGACACCCACTCCTTTCCCCTTCTCCCCTTGTTTTGTATTTTTGTTTGTAATTGTCTTGTGAAAGTTAACACATCACAATAGGTTAATGCTAGTGTTGTATTCTTGTCATCCCTTTTCTATAGAAGAGAAGCAGGTGGTGGTTGAATTTGGTGGGACTATATCACTAACACTGGATCCTGGGTCAACAGCCATAAAGTGAATGTCCAAACCATAGTCTGGATCTAGCAATACCTCCATGTTTACTGCTGCGCTCAATAGCTCCATAGCGAGCAACAGATAAATTAGTAGACAACTGACTGGGTGAGTGATTAAGTCCTATTTTAGTAGGAATATCCAGGATGGACTTCAAGATCTAATAATCTACAAAGATGAAGATCAACAGAGTAACTGACAACAGTGTATCGTCTGCTTTACGTCTGAGAAGTATCACCTATAAGCCTTATCACTCAGCACAATCAGTGAAACTATGGGACAATCCTACAAGTTACTAAAACTAGCAACAGTGAAAGCCCTTCAACTGTTGGTTGGGTTACCAAGTTAATATCCAACAATGGATAAGTCTTCGAAAGAATGTCTCACAGCTGCAACAGTCAAACATGGAATTCAGCTATTCAACACTAAGTTCTAGCTCAACCAAATGGGGAGAAGACACTGAACCACATAAGCCAATACAACCAAGGTACAAACTGCATATCATCTGAAACATAACTACGAAACCAGATTACCTCAAGGTTCCAAACCCTGAACACCATCAGATAAAAGACCATATGAAAGCAGCTAAATGTCTCTATATCTGCAACAAGAGGAATCATCCAATTGTTTGCAAACCTGTTACTGTGCTGGATTTATTCATCTGTGGATATATGTAGGTATAGATCAAGTGTGGCCCTAGTCACAGATACTACCATGAGATGCCTCTCAGTCAAATAAAGTTCTACACTGGACTAGATAACGACTAACTCTTTGCTGGTCCAATGTCAACCTAAATGCCATGGGTTATAGACTCGCGACTTGGTGGGTGTAAAATCTTTGTTGAACTACTTGGGATTCTGATATTAAAAGCAGAGCAGCTGAATGGACGTCTACTTGGCACCATGTATGGTGAGATGGTAAAGTACCTTCTGCAGAGCTTAAGTGGAAATTCCGGAAAGTTAGACCAACCTGAGGCCCCAAATTTCAAAAAAAGACACCGAGCCTACTGCAACAGAGTACTCGAATATTCTAGCCCGCTGAGGGATTTGTGATTGTGTGTAATTTCTATTATAAAGTATGATTTGCACCAGCCAATTACCAGTGACTAAATAGTAAGAACATGGCTGAGTGCATTAATTCGGTACCCAGATAATGGGAAAAGGATCTAATCGACAGCAAAGATGAACTCTTAACCGCACACCAGGAGATAAATGACTATTAATTAGTTTAATTAGTAATACAAAATGCTGTTTATGTGTTGTTGTTTTTTTCTGAAGGTAACAGGTCAGTAGTTTTTTTCCAATGGTATATATGTATAATATTTTGGCACCAACTCATTATTTTTAACAATGAGTAAATTGTAAAAGGTGTCAGAAACCAATGTTTATATGTTGGGTTCTATTTAATATCTTTATTTGCCTTAATTATGAGGGAAAATGAAAGTAGACCCAATTTGTGGTTGTTGTGTTGTTTGTAATAACATTGTTGTTGTTTTTTCTGGGGTCACTGGGTACTATGTTGTAATACTGCACATCATTCCCATGCCTGTCTGAGAATGCATAGTGTTTATTACACATCTATATATGTAATTGCAGATCTTGAGTTAATACCTGAACTGTTTGTCCAAAAGTGTTGTGTACATCAAGTAAATGTGGTGTCCAATAAGTGGTTGTTTATATATTGTGAGCAATCAATATCCTTCTAGCATCTATAGTTAATTTAAAGGGTGATGAAGTGGGAAGGGAAACCTACACACAGATGCCATTGTTTCAAGGATTGAACTCTTTTCTCCTGAGATTTGTGGTAAATATCCCTGATCACCCTGCATTCTGACCAGTGACCAGAGAATCAATAATACCCCCTAGACATTTTAACGAATTATTCTCAGGAATTAAAATCCACATCCCACATGTGTGGGCAACGTCCGTGAATTTAAAACTCATGGTAAACATCACAAATGGTGTATTATTGTGGGTATATGAATTCAGGGAAAACCTCTCGCAGGTAAACCAAGTCACTTCAGAATGTTATAGTGTTAGTAACAGACCTAATCACTCATTAGTATGAGCTGAGTCAAGTGTTATATGAACCCATAAGGGCTCAGATAAATATAGGTTTTTTTTGGTACAAAACTGTTTACAGGTAATATCTTGATTCTGGTAGATGCATCATGTAGTTGGTTGTTGGGTATGAGATTTTTTTTTAAAAACTCATATTTTATATCTTATTGATGGGAAACTCAGTAATGAACCTCCAGTAGTAAGGTCTCTGGGATGGTAAACTCACATAAGATAGGTAATTCAGTGAATGTTTAGAATTCATAGTCATTCCCATTTGATGTTTGAGGTATGGTTCTGCTACTCTGGTATTCGCTTTAAATGGTTTAAAAGTGGTGTACTCATGAACACACTACTATATTATGTATCCATAAGGTTTGTGTTCCTACATATGAATCATGTGTTAATTAACTATTTTGTCATTGATTATCATTGTATTTTCATGCTTGATCTGCTTGTATAAGTCATGTAATATTGAAAAATTACCAAGGCAGCAGAGAGTGATAGACAATTTTATAGATAATTAGGACAGATAAGTTAGAAATCCAATAAATTTTTTTAAGGGAAAAATTTAATCAACAAATGATGATTCAGTAGGAAAGTAAATAATACCTGAGAGATAAATTAAACCAGGGGAAAATAGCAGTAACTAAAGTAAATGAACTAAGGGTTAAGGCCTAAACCACCACTTGCAAAAATGTAGACATGATTAATGGAAGGGAAGGAATATTGTAAGAATTTGCAGTATTTAGGGGCACCCTAATTTAATCCTTTTTTTTCATATAACATAACATGTTCTACAACACCGGTAGTAAAGTAAAGTGAATAACTGATGGATACTTAGGAAGAAAAGCCATACCGACACTTATTCTACTCCACCGGTGATATGAGTAGTAGTAAGAACTAACTCAGATGGCCCATATGTTAATAAATAGGGTCAACCAAAATATTCATCTGGTGATTTAAGGGAGCCTGATCAACTCACTTAAAGATCCAACAGAATATAAGGTATTTCTTTAAATTATCCACCCCGATTCCATTATTAATGGTAGCGGAAACAGACCGTATAGGTATGTAAAAGGTATAATTAAAGAATTAACTTAAGAAATTGGAATTTCAAATAAACTTCAGGAGATACCGGAAAAAATCTGTGCCAATCTCTAGTAAGAGACTGAACATTTCAGATATTGGCTCCTTAACTTTGAAATTTACAGTTTAACCTCACTAAGTGAAATGTTCACTATGAGTAGTCCTCATCAAAAAGAGGAATGAAACAGCTTTTAGTAGCGATTAGCTTACGTAAAGTTATTTCAGTAATTGCCTAACTAAAATTAATATTCTCATAAGGGAAGAATTAAAAAGGGCAATAAAGGGTACAATAGAGGCGCGCGACTCAATTGTATTTTCTTTAAAACTAACCGAGTAACTAAATTCTAGATAATGCTCGAAGCCTACTAATAGGTAGGTGAATCAGAAATCAATCGCAAGACGAAACAGATTTCTACATCTCAGTTCTGATTTGGATGATATGCCAGCATTAAATATGTGAAAGCAGATCCAGACTAACAGAGATTAGCTTAAATAACTGATACGAATCAGTAAAAGCAACAATTAAATAAACAACTCTTGAAATAGATGCTGTTTATAAATAGGACGAACTCCTTGACGTGAAGACAGGGGAAACGCCTAAAACTTATACAGTGAACCCATGCTAGAAAAATGGAATATAGCTGTGTAAAAACCAAGCAAATTGGAGCAGATAGCTGAAGAATTGCTTGATATTTACTAGAGTAGGAATTTCAATCAGGAATCCAGCTAGTAAATTATATAACAGTTCACAGATAGACCTTCGTCAATCTAAATAAATCCAGAGTTTCCACGTATTAAACGGACGAAAACAAAACTGGAGAGAAACATTAAGAGTACCTTACCTGTTATCTTGAGGACACAACTCAGGAGACGCCAGTATTAGAGGGATATACAGATGTAATAGTAATTTTACAAAAACTAGTAACCCACATCCATAACTGGGAGTGTACCAGCAACTTGATTGTCTGGAAGACTATCACAGGAAACCATAAAGGGGCTTTTAACTTCTCACTGAACTGATTATATATGGTAGGAGACAATACGTCTGAACCTACATAACAATGTATGTTGCTAAGTTGAAAATAGTCTAAAACCTGGAGGGAGGCAGACGACGATCAATGTACGCCAAGCGACGCACAATTGCTCGTAATTCAACACCAAAGCAACAAATACAGAGTGAAACTCAAACACATCAAGTTAGAATTACTAATAAGGATTCTAGCGTAAAATAGATCTAGGTCAGAAGGAAAAGCAGAGAGAGAGAGAGAGAGAGAGAGAGTAAGCTAAGAATTACTTCGTTTCTGATAGATTCATGTTCCCCGGAATAGTCGGTTCAGAACGGAAATCTAGAAAAGTTGGACCTTGTTTACATGTTAGACGAGATTCTCGGGAAAAACCCGCAAGAGAAAGGGACACCACTCTAATCAGTAGTTATCAAAACTGATCGGAAAATCCCATAACTCGACTAATAACCCAAACACATGATGTATTGGATGAAAATGTATTCAACAGGAACCATATTTAGCTTCCTTTAAATATCAGATCTATAGTTAAAACAAACGTCTAACTTACAGGGAGACGGGCGAGTTTAATATGCTATCAGTAGACGCAGAATTAACCGTCGAGTTTAACATAATCTCAAGATTGATAATCTAATGACAGAGAAATCAAGCTTAATGATGATATTTCAATTGCTTCAAAAAGTCGCTTTGATGCAGACAAACTAGTACTTGAAAGTAACAAATTATCAGATAAACACTCATATTTCAAACAATAGCTGACAACAGTGGAGAGGGTGCTACACTCTTTCACTAAAAGAGAAATAATCCATTAGGGTTATGCCAGTTGTCGTGACTAGAAGAAAATGGGCGTGGCTCTGGTAGATTTTAATATAGGAAAGAAATGTAGTAAAGTAATAAGGGATGGATACTAGGGGAGTCAATGTAAAGACGGAAATTGTAGAGTACTACTCGACCATTTAATTTCTGAAAGAAATAAATGTCTTAAATTGGGGAGGCGTGTGGTATAATAAAACGTCCTTACCCTTTCCTATTTATGGACTCCCTTAAAAATAAACAAACCCTTACAATTACTGTTTAAGTAACTTACTTAATGTAGGAGATAATAAAACAGCGATAGACTGACCGTGACACAGCTAAATTTATTTTGGCTTGTTTTCTCTCCCTTATCTGGCCAATCCTGGCGAGGGGGAAAACAAAGACTGAAGCGGCCATTTCTAGTCAAGAGAACACACAAGAAAGTCGACCTTTCCCTTCGGGGAGAAGGTAGTTTGCCTTAAAAACATGATTCTATTCAAGCTATTGGTATGTTATCTACATTATTAAGATATATTTATGTATTACATAAACCAGTATGTTTAATTAAGAATTAGTTACAATTCTCTTAAACCAGGCTGGATGATGTTTACTAAGGAAACACATGTGGGCGCCACGCTGTAATTTTTCCTATGTCTTACAATTTCAAAGCTATATGTTAATATCTTGTATAGGCATTATGAACTTATATCTCACTAGTAGTGCTATAATCTATGAATATTATGTGTACTGTAAAGTATCAACTCTCATGTCTGAAACACATTCTAGAGATTTTCTCAATGTAGGAGCAGACTCCTGATTCATGCTTCATAGTAAAGAACTAGTGTCTGTCAATTTCATATTCCTATGTTAAAACTTCTAGGCACTGTGAACAATATCTCACTATTTATGCTTAGAAATCTGCAAATAATCTATGGACTATAGAAAGGAAATTTTATCCATGCGGGGACATACAAATGATTACGCATATTCCTGACTCTTACTTAGTCAGGGGATAAAATATTTTGCCACATCATAATCTGTAACTTGGAACTATAGTGTTAAATTTTAGTACCATCCTTTTGTTAACAGATTAGTAACCACTCCATATGAGGGTGAACACATAATCATTTCATAAAATAGTGTTAGGGACAGGCCATGTTTGAATATAAATTCATGAACAATTAAACGCGTGATGTAAATGCATGTTCGGATAGGATTCACTCCGCATCACCTCACTGTAGTAGGAACAGAAGCGAAGTTTGATGTGAATAAATTGCTTGAATAATATCAGTCCTTGACAAAATATATCACAGCGACTACTATCCTCATCTGCTGTACGCAGTGGGGGAAAACAATGTATGTTTTAGTTATGGATTAACCCATGAGAAAATCCAAAAACAAAGGCTCCCCGCATCAGCATTATGATTAATTATTATGTATGATTATCGTGTACTTAATATCAGAGAAATGTACATGTATGTTTTTTTCTGGTATGAGAATTTTCTCTGTTCTGATTGTTACTTTTTCCTGTGGGAATATACATTTTAATGTTGCACCTTGGGATTAGAGGATGTTGATGTAAGAATCCATGTGTACGTCAGTATTTAAGAAGCCAATGTTGAATAGTCTTGACCTAATGATGATGATTATTATGCCGAAAGGAAGACACGGCATTAGAAACCACAGGGATTCTGTATAGGCTATTCTCTTCAAGTAATGAGAGAGACAATATCAACATGTTGGATGGACAGAATGACTTCACCCATCCAATAGTCCCAGTAACAACAGAACAAAATATAAGTGAGAAAATACCTTACTCACTATGAAGAGTCAGAATGGCTCTACTCAGCAGTGAGGGACAGTGGAACATGGACACCCACTCCTTTCCCCTTCTCCCCTTGTTTTGTATTTTTGTTTGTAATTGTCTTGTGAAAGTTAACACATCACAATAGGTTAATGCTAGTGTTGTATTCTTGTCATCCCTTTTCTATAGAAGAGAAGCAGGTGGTGGTTGAATTTGGTGGGACTATATCACTAACACTGGATCCTGGGTCAACAGCCATAAAGTGAATGTCCAAACCATAGTCTGGATCTAGCAATACCTCCATGTTTACTGCTGCGCTCAATAGCTCCATAGCGAGCAACAGATAAATTAGTAGACAACTGACTGGGTGAGTGATTAAGTCCTATTTTAGTAGGAATATCCAGGATGGACTTCAAGATCTAATAATCTACAAAGATGAAGATCAACAGAGTAACTGACAACAGTGTATCGTCTGCTTTACGTCTGAGAAGTATCACCTATAAGCCTTATCACTCAGCACAATCAGTGAAACTATGGGACAATCCTACAAGTTACTAAAACTAGCAACAGTGAAAGCCCTTCAACTGTTGGTTGGGTTACCAAGTTAATATCCAACAATGGATAAGTCTTCGAAAGAATGTCTCACAGCTGCAACAGTCAAACATGGAATTCAGCTATTCAACACTAAGTTCTAGCTCAACCAAATGGGGAGAAGACACTGAACCACATAAGCCAATACAACCAAGGTACAAACTGCATATCATCTGAAACATAACTACGAAACCAGATTACCTCAAGGTTCCAAACCCTGAACACCATCAGATAAAAGACCATATGAAAGCAGCTAAATGTCTCTATATCTGCAACAAGAGGAATCATCCAATTGTTTGCAAACCTGTTACTGTGCTGGATTTATTCATCTGTGGATATATGTAGGTATAGATCAAGTGTGGCCCTAGTCACAGATACTACCATGAGATGCCTCTCAGTCAAATAAAGTTCTACACTGGACTAGATAACGACTAACTCTTTGCTGGTCCAATGTCAACCTAAATGCCATGGGTTATAGACTCGCGACTTGGTGGGTGTAAAATCTTTGTTGAACTACTTGGGATTCTGATATTAAAAGCAGAGCAGCTGAATGGACGTCTACTTGGCACCATGTATGGTGAGATGGTAAAGTACCTTCTGCAGAGCTTAAGTGGAAATTCCGGAAAGTTAGACCAACCTGAGGCCCCAAATTTCAAAAAAAGACACCGAGCCTACTGCAACAGAGTACTCGAATATTCTAGCCCGCTGAGGGATTTGTGATTGTGTGTAATTTCTATTATAAAGTATGATTTGCACCAGCCAATTACCAGTGACTAAATAGTAAGAACATGGCTGAGTGCATTAATTCGGTACCCAGATAATGGGAAAAGGATCTAATCGACAGCAAAGATGAACTCTTAACCGCACACCAGGAGATAAATGACTATTAATTAGTTTAATTAGTAATACAAAATGCTGTTTATGTGTTGTTGTTTTTTTCTGAAGGTAACAGGTCAGTAGTTTTTTTCCAATGGTATATATGTATAATATTTTGGCACCAACTCATTATTTTTAACAATGAGTAAATTGTAAAAGGTGTCAGAAACCAATGTTTATATGTTGGGTTCTATTTAATATCTTTATTTGCCTTAATTATGAGGGAAAATGAAAGTAGACCCAATTTGTGGTTGTTGTGTTGTTTGTAATAACATTGTTGTTGTTTTTTCTGGGGTCACTGGGTACTATGTTGTAATACTGCACATCATTCCCATGCCTGTCTGAGAATGCATAGTGTTTATTACACATCTATATATGTAATTGCAGATCTTGAGTTAATACCTGAACTGTTTGTCCAAAAGTGTTGTGTACATCAAGTAAATGTGGTGTCCAATAAGTGGTTGTTTATATATTGTGAGCAATCAATATCCTTCTAGCATCTATAGTTAATTTAAAGGGTGATGAAGTGGGAAGGGAAACCTACACACAGATGCCATTGTTTCAAGGATTGAACTCTTTTCTCCTGAGATTTGTGGTAAATATCCCTGATCACCCTGCATTCTGACCAGTGACCAGAGAATCAATAATACCCCCTAGACATTTTAACGAATTATTCTCAGGAATTAAAATCCACATCCCACATGTGTGGGCAACGTCCGTGAATTTAAAACTCATGGTAAACATCACAAATGGTGTATTATTGTGGGTATATGAATTCAGGGAAAACCTCTCGCAGGTAAACCAAGTCACTTCAGAATGTTATAGTGTTAGTAACAGACCTAATCACTCATTAGTATGAGCTGAGTCAAGTGTTATATGAACCCATAAGGGCTCAGATAAATATAGGTTTTTTTTGGTACAAAACTGTTTACAGGTAATATCTTGATTCTGGTAGATGCATCATGTAGTTGGTTGTTGGGTATGAGATTTTTTTTTAAAAACTCATATTTTATATCTTATTGATGGGAAACTCAGTAATGAACCTCCAGTAGTAAGGTCTCTGGAATGGTAAACTCACATAAGATAGGTAATTCAGTGAATGTTTAGAATTCATAGTCATTCCCATTTGATGTTTGAGGTATGGTTCTGCTACTCTGGTATTCGCTTTAAATGGTTTAAAAGTGGTGTACTCATGAACACACTACTATATTATGTATCCATAAGGTTTGTGTTCCTACATATGAATCATGTGTTAATTAACTATTTTGTCATTGATTATCATTGTATTTTCATGCTTGATCTGCTTGTATAAGTCATGTAATATTGAAAAATTACCAAGGCAGCAGAGAGTGATAGACAATTTTATAGATAATTAGGACAGATAAGTTAGAAATCCAATAAATTTTTTTAAGGGAAAAATTTAATCAACAAATGATGATTCAGTAGGAAAGTAAATAATACCTGAGAGATAAATTAAACCAGGGGAAAATAGCAGTAACTAAAGTAAATGAACTAAGGGTTAAGGCCTAAACCACCACTTGCAAAAATGTAGACATGATTAATGGAAGGGAAGGAATATTGTAAGAATTTGCAGTATTTAGGGGCACCCTAATTTAATCCTTTTTTTTTCATATAACATAACATGTTCTACAACACCGGTAGTAAAGTAAAGTGAATAACTGATGGATACTTAGGAAGAAAAGCCATACCGACACTTATTCTACTCCACCGGTGATATGAGTAGTAGTAAGAACTAACTCAGATGGCCCATATGTTAATAAATAGGGTCAACCAAAATATTCATCTGGTGATTTAAGGGAGCCTGATCAACTCACTTAAAGATCCAACAGAATATAAGGTATTTCTTTAAATTATCCACCCCGATTCCATTATTAATGGTAGCGGAAACAGACCGTATAGGTATGTAAAAGGTATAATTAAAGAATTAACTTAAGAAATTGGAATTTCAAATAAACTTCAGGAGATACCGGAAAAAATCTGTGCCAATCTCTAGTAAGAGACTGAACATTTCAGATATTGGCTCCTTAACTTTGAAATTTACAGTTTAACCTCACTAAGTGAAATGTTCACTATGAGTAGTCCTCATCAAAAAGAGGAATGAAACAGCTTTTAGTAGCGATTAGCTTACGTAAAGTTATTTCAGTAATTGCCTAACTAAAATTAATATTCTCATAAGGGAAGAATTAAAAAGGGCAATAAAGGGTACAATAGAGGCGCGCGACTCAATTGTATTTTCTTTAAAACTAACCGAGTAACTAAATTCTAGATAATGCTCGAAGCCTACTAATAGGTAGGTGAATCAGAAATCAATCGCAAGACGAAACAGATTTCTACATCTCAGTTCTGATTTGGATGATATGCCAGCATTAAATATGTGAAAGCAGATCCAGACTAACAGAGATTAGCTTAAATAACTGATACGAATCAGTAAAAGCAACAATTAAATAAACAACTCTTGAAATAGATGCTGTTTATAAATAGGACGAACTCCTTGACGTGAAGACAGGGGAAACGCCTAAAACTTATACAGTGAACCCATGCTAGAAAAATGGAATATAGCTGTGTAAAAACCAAGCAAATTGGAGCAGATAGCTGAAGAATTGCTTGATATTTACTAGAGTAGGAATTTCAATCAGGAATCCAGCTAGTAAATTATATAACAGTTCACAGATAGACCTTCGTCAATCTAAATAAATCCAGAGTTTCCACGTATTAAACGGACGAAAACAAAACTGGAGAGAAACATTAAGAGTACCTTACCTGTTATCTTGAGGACACAACTCAGGAGACGCCAGTATTAGAGGGATATACAGATGTAATAGTAATTTTACAAAAACTAGTAACCCACATCCATAACTGGGAGTGTACCAGCAACTTGATTGTCTGGAAGACTATCACAGGAAACCATAAAGGGGCTTTTAACTTCTCACTGAACTGATTATATATGGTAGGAGACAATACGTCTGAACCTACATAACAATGTATGTTGCTAAGTTGAAAATAGTCTAAAACCTGGAGGGAGGCAGACGACGATCAATGTACGCCAAGCGACGCACAATTGCTCGTAATTCAACACCAAAGCAACAAATACAGAGTGAAACTCAAACACATCAAGTTAGAATTACTAATAAGGATTCTAGCGTAAAATAGATCTAGGTCAGAAGGAAAAGCAGAGAGAGAGAGAGAGAGAGAGTAAGCTAAGAATTACTTCGTTTCTGATAGATTCATGTTCCCCGGAATAGTCGGTTCAGAACGGAAATCTAGAAAAGTTGGACCTTGTTTACATGTTAGACGAGATTCTCGGGAAAAACCCGCAAGAGAAAGGGACACCACTCTAATCAGTAGTTATCAAAACTGATCGGAAAATCCCATAACTCGACTAATAACCCAAACACATGATGTATTGGATGAAAATGTATTCAACAGGAACCATATTTAGCTTCCTTTAAATATCAGATCTATAGTTAAAACAAACGTCTAACTTACAGGGAGACGGGCGAGTTTAATATGCTATCAGTAGACGCAGAATTAACCGTCGAGTTTAACATAATCTCAAGATTGATAATCTAATGACAGAGAAATCAAGCTTAATGATGATATTTCAATTGCTTCAAAAAGTCGCTTTGATGCAGACAAACTAGTACTTGAAAGTAACAAATTATCAGATAAACACTCATATTTCAAACAATAGCTGACAACAGTGGAGAGGGTGCTACACTCTTTCACTAAAAGAGAAATAATCCATTAGGGTTATGCCAGTTGTCGTGACTAGAAGAAAATGGGCGTGGCTCTGGTAGATTTTAATATAGGAAAGAAATGTAGTAAAGTAATAAGGGATGGATACTAGGGGAGTCAATGTAAAGACGGAAATTGTAGAGTACTACTCGACCATTTAATTTCTGAAAGAAATAAATGTCTTAAATTGGGGAGGCGTGTGGTATAATAAAACGTCCTTACCCTTTCCTATTTATGGACTCCCTTAAAAATAAACAAACCCTTACAATTACTGTTTAAGTAACTTACTTAATGTAGGAGATAATAAAACAGCGATAGACTGACCGTGACACAGCTAAATTTATTTTGGCTTGTTTTCTCTCCCTTATCTGGCCAATCCTGGCGAGGGGGAAAACAAAGACTGAAGCGGCCATTTCTAGTCAAGAGAACACACAAGAAAGTCGACCTTTCCCTTCGGGGAGAAGGTAGTTTGCCTTAAAAACATGATTCTATTCAAGCTATTGGTATGTTATCTACATTATTAAGATATATTTATGTATTACATAAACCAGTATGTTTAAT
This sequence comes from Cepaea hortensis, assembly GCA_963921405.1. Taxonomy (NCBI): domain Eukaryota; kingdom Metazoa; phylum Mollusca; class Gastropoda; order Stylommatophora; family Helicidae; genus Cepaea; species Cepaea hortensis. The sequence continues at coordinate 133,763,047 of OY992880.1, read as the reverse complement.
TAAGAATTAGTTACAATTCTCTTAAACCAGGCTGGATGATGTTTACTAAGGAAACACATGTGGGCGCCACGCTGTAATTTTTCCTATGTCTTACAATTTCAAAGCTATATGTTAATATCTTGTATAGGCATTATGAACTTATATCTCACTAGTAGTGCTATAATCTATGAATATTATGTGTACTGTAAAGTATCAACTCTCATGTCTGAAACACATTCTAGAGATTTTCTCAATGTAGGAGCAGACTCCTGATTCATGCTTCATAGTAAAGAACTAGTGTCTGTCAATTTCATATTCCTATGTTAAAACTTCTAGGCACTGTGAACAATATCTCACTATTTATGCTTAGAAATCTGCAAATAATCTATGGACTATAGAAAGGAAATTTTATCCATGCGGGGACATACAAATGATTACGCATATTCCTGACTCTTACTTAGTCAGGGGATAAAATATTTTGCCACATCATAATCTGTAACTTGGAACTATAGTGTTAAATTTTAGTACCATCCTTTTGTTAACAGATTAGTAACCACTCCATATGAGGGTGAACACATAATCATTTCATAAAATAGTGTTAGGGACAGGCCATGTTTGAATATAAATTCATGAACAATTAAACGCGTGATGTAAATGCATGTTCGGATAGGATTCACTCCGCATCACCTCACTGTAGTAGGAACAGAAGCGAAGTTTGATGTGAATAAATTGCTTGAATAATATCAGTCCTTGACAAAATATATCACAGCGACTACTATCCTCATCTGCTGTACGCAGTGGGGGAAAACAATGTATGTTTTAGTTATGGATTAACCCATGAGAAAATCCAAAAACAAAGGCTCCCCGCATCAGCATTATGATTAATTATTATGTATGATTATCGTGTACTTAATATCAGAGAAATGTACATGTATGTTTTTTTCTGGTATGAGAATTTTCTCTGTTCTGATTGTTACTTTTTCCTGTGGGAATATACATTTTAATGTTGCACCTTGGGATTAGAGGATGTTGATGTAAGAATCCATGTGTACGTCAGTATTTAAGAAGCCAATGTTGAATAGTCTTGACCTAATGATGATGATTATAGTGCCGAAAGGAAGACACGGCATTAGAAACCACAGGGATTCTGTATAGGCTATTCTCTTCAAGTAATGAGAGAGACAATATCAACATGTTGGATGGACAGAATGACTTCACCCATCCAATAGTCCCAGTAACAACAGAACAAAATATAAGTGAGAAAATACCTTACTCACTATGAAGAGTCAGAATGGCTCTACTCAGCAGTGAGGGACAGTGGAACATGGACACCCACTCCTTTCCCCTTCTCCCCTTGTTTTGTATTTTTGTTTGTAATTGTCTTGTGAAAGTTAACACATCACAATAGGTTAATGCTAGTGTTGTATTCTTGTCATCCCTTTTCTATAGAAGAGAAGCAGGTGGTGGTTGAATTTGGTGGGACTATATCACTAACACTGGATCCTGGGTCAACAGCCATAAAGTGAATGTCCAAACCATAGTCTGGATCTAGCAATACCTCCATGTTTACTGCTGCGCTCAATAGCTCCATAGCGAGCAACAGATAAATTAGTAGACAACTGACTGGGTGAGTGATTAAGTCCTATTTTAGTAGGAATATCCAGGATGGACTTCAAGATCTAATAATCTACAAAGATGAAGATCAACAGAGTAACTGACAACAGTGTATCGTCTGCTTTACGTCTGAGAAGTATCACCTATAAGCCTTATCACTCAGCACAATCAGTGAAACTATGGGACAATCCTACAAGTTACTAAAACTAGCAACAGTGAAAGCCCTTCAACTGTTGGTTGGGTTACCAAGTTAATATCCAACAATGGATAAGTCTTCGAAAGAATGTCTCACAGCTGCAACAGTCAAACATGGAATTCAGCTATTCAACACTAAGTTCTAGCTCAACCAAATGGGGAGAAGACACTGAACCACATAAGCCAATACAACCAAGGTACAAACTGCATATCATCTGAAACATAACTACGAAACCAGATTACCTCAAGGTTCCAAACCCTGAACACCATCAGATAAAAGACCATATGAAAGCAGCTAAATGTCTCTATATCTGCAACAAGAGGAATCATCCAATTGTTTGCAAACCTGTTACTGTGCTGGATTTATTCATCTGTGGATATATGTAGGTATAGATCAAGTGTGGCCCTAGTCACAGATACTACCATGAGATGCCTCTCAGTCAAATAAAGTTCTACACTGGACTAGATAACGACTAACTCTTTGCTGGTCCAATGTCAACCTAAATGCCATGGGTTATAGACTCGCGACTTGGTGGGTGTAAAATCTTTGTTGAACTACTTGGGATTCTGATATTAAAAGCAGAGCAGCTGAATGGACGTCTACTTGGCACCATGTATGGTGAGATGGTAAAGTACCTTCTGCAGAGCTTAAGTGGAAATTCCGGAAAGTTAGACCAACCTGAGGCCCCAAATTTCAAAAAAAGACACCGAGCCTACTGCAACAGAGTACTCGAATATTCTAGCCCGCTGAGGGATTTGTGATTGTGTGTAATTTCTATTATAAAGTATGATTTGCACCAGCCAATTACCAGTGACTAAATAGTAAGAACATGGCTGAGTGCATTAATTCGGTACCCAGATAATGGGAAAAGGATCTAATCGACAGCAAAGATGAACTCTTAACCGCACACCAGGAGATAAATGACTATTAATTAGTTTAATTAGTAATACAAAATGCTGTTTATGTGTTGTTGTTTTTTTCTGAAGGTAACAGGTCAGTAGTTTTTTTCCAATGGTATATATGTATAATATTTTGGCACCAACTCATTATTTTTAACAATGAGTAAATTGTAAAAGGTGTCAGAAACCAATGTTTATATGTTGGGTTCTATTTAATATCTTTATTTGCCTTAATTATGAGGGAAAATGAAAGTAGACCCAATTTGTGGTTGTTGTGTTGTTTGTAATAACATTGTTGTTGTTTTTTCTGGGGTCACTGGGTACTATGTTGTAATACTGCACATCATTCCCATGCCTGTCTGAGAATGCATAGTGTTTATTACACATCTATATATGTAATTGCAGATCTTGAGTTAATACCTGAACTGTTTGTCCAAAAGTGTTGTGTACATCAAGTAAATGTGGTGTCCAATAAGTGGTTGTTTATATATTGTGAGCAATCAATATCCTTCTAGCATCTATAGTTAATTTAAAGGGTGATGAAGTGGGAAGGGAAACCTACACACAGATGCCATTGTTTCAAGGATTGAACTCTTTTCTCCTGAGATTTGTGGTAAATATCCCTGATCACCCTGCATTCTGACCAGTGACCAGAGAATCAATAATACCCCCTAGACATTTTAACGAATTATTCTCAGGAATTAAAATCCACATCCCACAAAGCCAGACATGGGACAACGGATACTCACGCAAAACTCAGGTCCTGTATGACATCACACTGATGTTGGACAACAGGATGCCTTCATCCGACATACAGGACTTCGCGTTGGAGCTCAAGCCAACGAACACAAGCAAGCAAGCACTCTCTGTTACTAAAATGTCCAACAATTGTTATCGGTCTGTTGCATTATCCGCCAGTAATACTGTATCATCTGCATAGAGTATATTGTTTATATTATATCCTCCGATTAGTATTCATGGCTTCTCTTTGATCTCTTTCATTATTACTTCGCTATATATATCCCTGTCATCCTCCTAGCTTTATCTGTTTGTAACTACCCTGTAGCGTAGCGTCAGCTACGATGATAAGGAATATATCAAAGTTGCTGCGGATAGACTTTCTAAGAATAGAAAACTAAGTCACTGGAGAAGACAAGACAGAATAGCTCGTAATTCTAGACGGAGTAAAGGTCCCAGAACAAGTCTAATCTTCTGACAGTGTTCAGGCAGACAGGAATGGCGTACAACTATACTGGTTTGATACAGACAGTCTGCCAAGGTTGTCTAGCTACGTGCCTGACATAAAAAGCTCGAGCCCCCAAAACTCTAATCACTCTCACTGACACGGAGAAAGACAGAGTAACATATATAACAGCGACAAACTTTCGTAACTTCTCACTCTACTATGACTAAGGGTACTAATTAAGGTAACAACTAGCGGTTGTAAATTTTAGAGACTACAAATGTTATAGTTTAATCATTGATATGGCCTGACAAAGCTGGTATTATTTGCATGTAGATGGTGGTGGTGGTGGCCAACGGTAAGTTTGGCCACTTATCTTCTGGATCTCCGCCTTACACAGTGCGTGTAAACTCTATTTAGTAGGCATAAGTGAGATGGTGAGTGATGCTTCACAATGTCACACAGGTTGGCACATCTAAAGCTTGGTGCTGAAGGTGTCAAATCTGTGAAATATAGTGAGAGTACGTGACTCTTCTGTCGAGACATATGTAAGCATCGGCCCTGGATTGTTCCTGATGGCCAATACATCTCATACAAAATTGCAGAAACAAAATAGCATGAGCTATCTGTCCCTGCTCCCTATAAGTCCCTATCCTAGGATAAATAGTAAAACACTGACCTAGGGAAAACATTTCAATAAAATCATTCTATCCTTTCTTATAAGTGAATATAATAATTATTCAGTAATAATTAAACATCTAATCATATAATGCATATCATAATTATATTATTAAAATACAATAATTACAAAGTAATCTAGAGGTAGATACATATACAATCTATTAAACAGACTACATATTATAGATATTCATGTTCAAATTCTGATGCTATATTCCTAGCATATATTTAATATAGTGATTCTATGTAACATATTTTAAAATACACACAATGTAGGTAATTATCATAATGGAATGTGATAGACTGAAAGTTAATGGAGTGGCAGGCAAGAACAGGACTGCGAATTGGTGAGAAATCACCGATAAGAATTAACGAACATGCCTAGGATCTACCACACTAGTATTTGACAATCGTACACTTGTTTAGTAAGATTTCCTATTTTCGCTGCATCGAAATATTCATTATTATCTCTAGGTATTCGCAATCACTATCACATCCTCGAAATATCATCACTAGGAACTGCCTCGTGTTATTCCTAAACTAACGGCTCGATTAGTATGGCCTAGTCTACTGCTATACGGACTAATCGAAAATTGGGTTCTATCCGACTTTATCAAGTTTACAACTATCTCACATCGTGTACACCTCTCTAAACCTCATGTAAAGGTAATTTTCTACACAGTTACGTTTTACCCTTTACCCTGCGTGCTTAGTAAACTACCTGTACGAAGTATAATATACGCGATCGAGTTTAGTCGGTAAAATAATTATTATGGTAAATAATTAGGTAAAATAACCTATTATCGGCGGTGTCCACTATTTTACTACACACAGAAATATAAGGCGCACACGACAATATTATATCGATACAAATAACTAGACCTTACCCTTCTAATCTTCTGACCACACTTGGGTACGAAAGCTGCTCTAGGTATCTCTCTAATATATTTTAAATATATTTATGGCCGTAATACGCGCCAAAGATAAAACTCTTAACACTTTAAAAGTATTTTATAGAGCCTAGCGACTAGCAGATGTTTCAACCCCAACGTCTAGATTGCGAAAGAACGAGTTTAGCTATTTTTCTCCTGACCGGAAGTGGTCGTGCCAGGGAGTTCGTTGTCGTAATTTCGCCGACCAAATTGTGAAATAGTCGTAGCCAAATTTATAGATATGGCTGGGTACACTACTTTGTAAATTCAGCCTCTCCCCCGATCTTAATGTACCGTATTAGTTCATATTAAAGTAATAACATTAAATAGGAGTTACTTTAAACTATAGCCATGTATTGTCTATACATAGATATATAGGAATAAAAACGAAATTAAATTCTTCTATAATTACATAAGGGTGTTAAAAAGAATTTACTCCAATTTAAGCAAAAGATGAAGAGGAAGCTGGGGACTTCGTCACACATTGCAAAGTCTGATGCGCTTTACAACCAAAACCAAGGATAGTAATCACGTAAATCAGTGATACTCGAACAGAGTGATTACCTCCCTGTTTAACGGGGAAAAAAAATATTCGCGAGAACCGTGAACAGAATAAATCTAAATAAATTGTAGTCATCGAAATGCAGTTAGGGCCCAGATTACAGACTTCGATTTTACCAAACACATCAATGAACATTGACATTTTGTGAACACGACATAGCCCTGAGTAGTTAAAGGTTAAGGCATCATCAAGTGCCCTGCCAGCTGGCGTAGGCGTTCATGACTCTCCACAGATCTCGGTCTTTTGGTGTTCTGGATCAACTCTGCTGCTGATATTCCTCCATGCTACCATCTCAATCCACCCAGAATCATTTCTCTTGGTCTGCCATTGCCTCTCTTCCCCTCGATCTTTCCAGTTGTCACGATGTTCTCCAATGCCTCTCTTCTCATCACATGTCCAAAGAAAACTCTTTGTTTCTTTCGGGCATTCGTTGTTAGTTACTCTAGCAGTCCAAGGAATTCGCGACATTCGTCTCAAAAACCACATCTCTGTTGCTTCTAAGTTCTTCCTAATTTGTTCATTTACATTCCGAGATTCACTGCCGCACAGCAAAACTGGTTCTATTTGGCATTTCAGCACTCTCTTTCTTACATTCATTGATAGTGATTTATTGCATAAGATACTTTTCATTTTCTGAAATGTGGCGTTTGTCTGCCCTATTCTGCACTTAATATCTGTTGTACATCTTCCATCTGATGTTATAAATGCCCCTAGGTATTTAAAATAATCCACTTTGTTAAGAATTTTCCCTTCAGTTTCTATGTCACATTTTGGTGCTAGCATTTTCTTTGATATCACCATTGTTACTGTTTTCTTGATATTCAAGGAGAGTCCTTTCTTTGCACTCTCTGTGGGACGCAGAGGTGTTTCCAAGGCACCAGGGCCGGGTTATATACTGGCCAAGACCTACTGACGCGTCCTCGTCGAGCGTCCTGGGCAACAGGTCCCTTCGGGGTCCTGGCTAAAGTCAGTAGGATCGCCGATTCCTCCGAAGTCGGAGAGTGTCTGCCTGTACGGCGAGGAACCACCAGTCTGCACACCAATAAGCCAGACATGGGACAACGGATACTCACGCAAAACTCAGGTCCTGTATGACATCACACTGATGTTGGACAACAGGATGCCTTCATCCGACATACAGGACTTCGCGTTGGAGCTCAAGCCAACGAACACAAGCAAGCAAGCAAGCAAGCACTCTCTGTTACTAAAATGTCCAACAATTGTTATCGGTCTGTTGCATTATCCGCCAGTAATACTGTATCATCTGCATAGAGTATATTGTTTATATTATATCCTCCGATTAGTATTCATGGCTTCTCTTTGATCTCTCTCATTATTACTTCGCTATATATATCCCTGTCATCCTCCTAGCTTTATATGTTTGTAACTACCCTCTTTATTTCCCATTTTAATTGCTGCTACTTGATTCCAGTAAATATTCTTTATTATTCTTAAATCTTTCCCATCAATGTTGATATCTTCCAACATTTTAATCAGCTCATCATGTTTTACTTTATCAAATGCCTTAGTATAATCTATGAAGCACAAATATATGTCTTTCTGTGTCTCTGTTGACCTTTCTATACTATATATATATTGTATACTATATATATTGTATACTGTATATATTTCGTACTATATATATTGCACTGTTTGTACCCTTTCCTTCCACAAAACCATACTGTTCTTCACTAATTTCCATTTTTAGTTTCGTTCTTGTTCTTCTCGTTATAATTCCGAGTAGAAGCTTAGTGATATGGTTTATGAGGTTAATTGCACGAAAATCTTCTCATTCAATTACTCGTGGTCTTTTTGGTATAGCTATAAATACAGATTTCATCATTCGCTCGGTAAGTATCCACTGCTGTAAATATCTGTTAACATTGTGGTTAATATATCTACTCCAAATTCTCCCAGTACTTCTAATTCTTCTATTGTGATTTCATCTGGCCCAGCTGTGTTTCCTCTCTTCATATGCTTGACAGCGTCATCAACTTCTTCTTTTAGAATAGGTGGGCCTCCTAAGTTACTTTTTTCTGTTAATTCTTCCCTTTCTCCGTCATTTAATTCTTTTATATACTCATTCCACCTAGTCATTTTAGTACCTTCCTCCAATAATATCTTTCCTGTTGATTGTTTATAAATTTCAAACACTCTGTATTTATTCTTATTTTTCATCTCGTGAGCTCACTGATTTGTCTGTGCATTTGTTTTGTTTCTTTAATGGAATTTAATTCAATTTTTTATTTTGCACTGCTCGTATAACCAACTTTTTTTTATGCCTTCACACATTTATCTCTTATTTCTTTATTTATCTTAACATATTCTTATTTGTAATTTTTATTCTGTTTCCTTTTCCCCATTAGCATTAAGATGTCTTCATCCATCCATCTTTTCTTAGCTTGTTGGCTTCTCTCATGTAATATTTCTTTGCTAGTTTGATGAATGGAGTCCCTTAACATTTCCAGTTGTTTATTTATACTCTTTATTTTAGCTATTGCATTGTACCTATTTTTCACAGTCATTCTGTATTGTTCTTGAATTTCTTTATCTACTTTCAGAACCTCTTTATTAAGTCTCAAGTTCTTAACCATAGTTTTTCCCTCTCTTTAATCTTACTTTTATTTGTCCACATAGTGGTACATTATCACTATTACAGTCAGCACCAGGCATTGTCTTTACATTAATTAACGCATTTCTATATCTTTTATTAATAAGTATGTAGTCAATTTGGTTGCGTATTTTCTTATCAGGGCTTTTCCATGTGTATAGTCGTCTTTTATGGTGTTTAAACCATGTGTTTCCAATTATCATATCATTAATATTAGCCCATTCTATTAGTTTCTCTCCTCGTTCATTTCTTGTACCTAAACCGTAATTCCCCACTATATCCTCTAGTTTTCCCTTTCCTACTTTTGCATTAAAATCTCCCAGTATTATTTTTATTTCTTGTGATCCAATTTGAGCTATTGCCATTTCTATTTCATCGTAAAAGTGTTGTATTTCTTCTTCACTACTGCTTGTTTTGTTGCATATATTTGTATAATATTTATTTCTATTGGCTTGCCTTTGAGTTTGACCATAATAACTATAGCGAAATACACCGGTATCCGTTAATTGACTTTGCTGTTTTTTCGTCCTTTTCGTCCTGTTTTTTTTTTTCTTTTCCATATGTATCCCCTCCAGAATAAATTATTGTATGGTTGTCAGCTATAAATTTGCCCGATCCCTTCCATCTCATCTCACTTACGCCTAGTATATTCATTTTCATGCTATCCATCTCTCTTAGAACATTGTTCAACTTTCCCAACACATTTAATGTCCTAACATTCCATGTTCCTACTCTAAATTTATTTAAGTTAGTTATGGTTATGCCATCAGTAGCTGGATGACGGTTTGGTGTCACCTGTGGTTCATGACCGTCCCTACCGGACGAGGATGTCCTAAGACAGCCATAAACGTCGTTCACTAACTCTGAACTACGTTTTGCCACGAAGTCTTGGGAAGATAATGTGGTGGTTTCCCCTTGCCTTCCACATCCACATGGTGGTCTTTGAACTCTGCCTTTGACAGCCATTTCAGTTTGTCAGGACAAGTGAGTGCCCTGCTCTGCTCAGCTGCAGAGTTATCCACTGATTCCGGTGGATACTCGGTCCCCAGAGCTGTGTTAGCCACACCGTGGTGTGTTTCCATCCTCTACCACGGGGAGGTGCAGTTGGGATTTTCCATTCCTACAGTTATGGTCTATGACCAAAACTCTACAGTACTTTTAGAGGTAAAACCTTTTTTAAGGTAACTAAGTACAATTTCGTGGCTCCACATGGATATAATGACGAAGTGCAGAATAAATTATTTCGACTAAACATCTTTCATTAGCAATGGAAAACATACCATACTGTAAATAAAGTATATCTGCCTGCACGTCAGTTTCTCTCTCTCTCTCTCTCTCTCTCTCTCTCTCTCTCTCTCTCTCTCTCTCTCTCCCTCAGTGTATATGTGTGTGTTCGTGTTTGTGCGTGCATGTACATATGTATGTATTCGGTAAATACGTTGGTAGATAGGTTTGTATATACGTGAAAGCATTTAGGAACGAACTAACATTTGACAAAAGAAATCCCTAACCTGCACAGTCCGTGGCGACTGCACCAGCCAGGCAGCCGTAATTCATCAGGTTCAAGACCCCCGTACCTTATATCGCAAGATACTATAGGCAGTAGATGACAGTAGATGACATTAAATGACAGTATTAGACAGCCATGCAGATACGTAAGATGTTTGGTGAGTAGGGGTGTAGGTCAGTAGAACGAACGACCGTCCGAATGAACTTTATTTTCAAATGGTTAAGAAGTGGGCAGACAGGCCCGTCTGACATTCTGCTCTTCTTATCTCTTTCCTCTCATTCATTGTTTCATTCATACATCACTTATAGAGCTAATCTTAGACGACAACAGAACAATATACATTAAAACGCATATAAAATCTATATCTATAAAACAGAGTGTATGTTTGTTTGTATTGTGGGTTTGTGGATTTGGATGCGTTCGATAACGGTACATCCGATTGAGATGAAATTTTCTACACGTCTTCCTTTCATTCCTGTGCAACCGACTATAATAATTTCTTAATGTAAAATCTTCGACTTATTTAATAACATTTACTTTTCCATTTTCATTATATAATGTCTATATAGCAGGGGCACTTTACTCTAGAAAAGTTATTTCAAGGGGCATAACTTTTAATAACATTTCTATATACTTTATAGTCATATTGTTGGACTTACCTGCACTATTGTTAAACTCTTTGTCTATAGTTATTTTTAGGCATATGAGTTATATTAAATAATGATATAATATTTAAGGTATTTTTAAAGTTTGCATAAAAATAATGCATTATGCATAACATTTTAACCCATCTTTTTCTGCTTACATAACTTATCAACTGTCATGTCGGAGATTAAAAACAGTTTTCATTAAAAGCCCCACCAGGGACTGGGTGAAGCCGGGCCGGGACAGACAGACAGACAGACAGACAGACAGGACAGGACAGGACAGGACAGGACAGGACAGGCAGGACAGACAGGACAGACAGGACAGACAGGACAGACAGACAGGACAGACAGACAGGACAGACAGACAGGACAGACAGACAGGACAGACAGACAGGACAGACAGACAGGACAGACAGACAGGACAGACAGACAGGACAGACAGACAGACAGGACAGACAGACAGGACAGACAGACAGGACAGACAGACAGGACAGACAGACAGGACAGACAGACAGGACAGACAGAAAGGACAGACAGACAGGACAGGCAGACGGGACAGACAGACAGGACAGACAGACAGGACAGACAGACAGGACATACAGGACAGACAGGACAGACAGGCAGGACAGACAGGCAGGACAGACAGACAGACAGGACAGACAGACAGGACAGACAGACAGGACAGACAGGACAGACAGACAGACAGGACAGACAGGACAGACAGACAGACAGGACAGACAGACAGACAGGACAGACAGGACAGACAGGACAGACAGGACAGACAGACAGGACAGACAGACAGGACAGACAGACAGGACAGACAGACAGGACAGACAGGACAGACAGGCAGGACAGACAGACAGGCAGGATAGACAGACAGCCAGGACAGACAGACAGGACAGACAGACAGGACAGACAGACAGACAGGACAGACAGGACAGACAGGACAGACAGACAGACAGGACAGACAGGAAAGACAGACAGACATGACAGACAGACAGACAGGACAGACAGGACAGACAGGACAGACAGGACAGACAGGACAGACAGACAGGACAGACAGACAGACAGGACAGACAGACAGACAGGACAGGACAGACAGACAGGACAGGACAGACAGACAGGACAGGACAGACAGACAGGACAGGACAGACAGACAGGACAGGACAGACAGACAGGACAGGACAGACAGACAGGACAGGACAGACAGACAGGACAGACAGACAGGACAGGACAGACAGACAGGACAGGACAGACAGACAGGACAGGACAGACAGACAGGACAGGACAGACAGACAGGACAGGACAGACAGACAGGACAGGACAGACAGACAGGACAGGACAGACAGACAGGACAGGACAGACAGACAGGACAGGACAGACAGACAGGACAGGACAGACAGACAGGACAGGACAGACAGACAGGACAGGAC
>OY992880.1:133738303-133748303 GCA_963921405.1 Cepaea hortensis | reverse complement strand
CTGAAAGGACATTTGTTGACATGTTTATACCACAATAAGATATGACTGAAAGGACAGTTGTTGACATGTTTATACCACAATAAGATATGACTGAAAGGACAGTTGTTGACATGTTTATACCACAATAATATATGACTGAAAGGACAGTTGTTGACATGTTTATACCACAATAAGATATGTGTAGCATAACGCTAACCACCATTATTCATTTACCAACACCTGCCGCAAAAAGAGGAAACAACATTAAAAGAAATTGACTTCACAACCGCAAACGGAGACTAGGACTTAAAACTTAACATCGAAACTGGAACTGAACAAGTGACAGATGACGTGGATTCTTAGAAAGATATCATCAGACGAAGCTCGGAAGACCATTGGACGAAACAGACACGTGACACGGCTTTCGCGCCAACGCCGGTATAGATTATGATAAGCAGCGCACTCTTGCAAAAACATGCCTGGCGAACAGACATCAAAAATTGTGTGACCAAATTTTCAAATAGAGGAGGCAGAATGTCTGAATTCCAGGTGAGCTTGTTAGTCCCGAGATTAGACTAAGAACCCGATGTATCAGGTATCAAGTAATGGTAAACCGTGTTTGTAATGTCAATTGAAATTTATTATTATTAATTAAAACCTCTGAAATATAAAAATGCTCGACTGTAGATTCTAACGACGCAGAGCCGTTCCCGGGCAAAATGACTCTCCAATACTCTCTTCGATTGCAATCTCTGATATTCTTAGAGATAATTATTAACTTTAAGAAGTGCATTATACTACTACATTCTATTCTAAACAACTGTGAGAAGTGATGATTCTGAAGCAATCTTGTGCATTTCACCAGAAACACTGATAAAAGATGCTATCACTACCTACAGCTGAAATGACAGTTCGTGTACTAGAATAAGTGCCTTATTCTAAAACAGACTTATCTATGCCTATTTACAATCTAGAAAGCTGAAAGAGAAATCAATCTTTCCTTTCTCCTTCATCTATTGAATTAATAGGGTTTGACGGAATAAATATTTATATTTATGTCAAATTTTAATTAGATAAGAGCACTTATGAACTGCATTGCATCAGAAGAGTTGTGCTTCGTGGAACTCCATCACACGAAGTGAACTTAACTCATTACTCAACATAACTTAAAACACAACACCACTCAACACCACTCATCACCACACAACACACCACTCAACACAACAACAACAGATAATGGGAGAGAGTTATTAGACACAAGAAGAAGAAGAAGAAGTTAATTGGGAAAACACAGAGAATTATTTATACACGCGATAAACACCATTTAGTGGAAGAAATGTTCTAAATGTATGTCATTTATTTACATGCATCTTGACATATTCTCACTCTTGTCACTGTCTTACTGTACACGTTCACTGACCCCAGGTCAAATGAGAACTTACATACAGCAGGTACCAACTGAGACAAGACGTACACCGTGTGATAAACTCTGACCACCCCAAATTAACCCAACACTAGCTTAGAGAGAAAAGGAGGGGAGGGGAACTAGTTCCTACTTCAGGAATTTAGGTTTCTTTTACCTACTTTTAAAAGATTGTATTGGTAGGAATGTACATATATATGTGAATATTCATCAGTGATCTTGGTGGCTACATACCAACAACCACCCAACACATCAGCAAACTAACCACCTAAATCAGACCTGAAAGAGGGAAGCCGAGAGAAAGAGATGAGCCACAAGTGAGATGGAGGATGACTTGGCCATGAGCAGAGTATGGGGAGGCCTTCAGTGGAGCTATACGGGCAGACCTGAAGTGGATCCATCAGTCAATGGACCCTGGCTTACCTAATCTTCCAGTCACCAGGTTACTTTTCTCATTGGTACACACCACACCCAATTTCAGGAACACTGATATGTTTATGGTTGAGACAACACTATCATACTTAATATGTACAACATCAAAATGTTTACTATGTTTTCACACTTGTTGACATCTCATATATTGATGCTTGTTATTGCTTGTCTGGGACAATGGTCCAATGTGCAACTGTTCTATTACTTTGTGTAAATCACAACAGAGATGTATGTACTGACCAGAAGGCTCAGGCCAGTCAATAAATGATTAACATGAATTGACCTTCTGTTAATTTGTCAAGTTCAAACCTATCTGTACCAACAACTTCTTTGTACATCATGTTGTCAAAATCTAATGTGATTGTTTGTGTTTGATTGTTTAAAGATAAATTAACTCATAATGACCTACTGAATGGGGAAATAAAAAGACTCTAGATCTATCAACTGCTCAACATCCATGTTTTCTTCATCTAAATCAGGCTGAGAAAATTCTCCAGACTTTCCTCAGATTTGATCAACTAAAAGGGGGCTCCAGAGCTATCAGAATCATTGGAGAAGGGGCAGATTCCCAGTTAGTAATTACCATTCTTACCAGGGCCATAATCTATATATCCTAGACAATACTTAATAGAACGAGGCCTGCAGATAACTCAAGGTTCATATTCTGGGGTTATTGAAGATAGAAGAGGATGGGGCTCTACATCTTTTATTAGAGATGGGGCATGCACTACAGTGATCTCCCACTCCCTTCAAAAATATATGACAATATGACTGAAAGGACAGTTGTTGACATGTTTATACCACAATAAGATATGATTGAAAGGACAGTTGTTGACATGTTTATACCACAATAAGATATTATTGAGAGGATAGTTGTTGAAATGTTGATGCGACAGTCAAAAAGGTCGAATCATGGACAATACTGTGAGCATCACGGCTCAGTCAATACTAGAATGTCGGTGATTGAGGCCTGCGGCAAGTGAACGCAGTTTCACAATTCCGACCTCACGGGTTCGTAGTCCGCCGAAATTGATTGGGGAGCTGATTGTTTTGCTGTGATTTTCACAATATAGAGTGTCTGCCGGTAATAAAGCAGTGGTAAAATAATGAGCGTAAAATTACCTCGAAATCGAAACAGAAATACATGATGAGGTTGGCTACTACGTTCTGTAAATAACATGCAAAAAACTGTAACTAAATGAAAGAATATTATAGCTGAATTTATCTTTAAACCCATACAGAAAAGAAGATAATAGCTGAAAGTAAACATACCTTGAATATTACGATAGGAATCA
This sequence comes from Cepaea hortensis, assembly GCA_963921405.1. NCBI lineage: Eukaryota > Metazoa > Mollusca > Gastropoda > Stylommatophora > Helicidae > Cepaea > Cepaea hortensis. The sequence goes on along the minus strand of OY992880.1, from coordinate 133,745,174 downwards.
GAGGGCGAGGCTAAATTCTAATTTACAAACTATTTACAAAATAAATGGGGGGGGGGGGGGGGAATCATAGGTTAATAAACAAATTCCACAAAGGGTATTGCCGTTTGATTCAGCTTTATTTTACATCACAACATTACATTTGAAGTGAAACATGCACTTTTTGCGTTTAAATTTAATGAGGCACATTGCAACATTATGTCTAATCACGCGCATTTCAAAGAACAGATATCTGATAATTAAAGAACAATGTATTTTAAAGAAAATCTGGGCACATATTTCACTGAGTCTCGTTTGGTCAACAACATTATGAGCTTACTACCAGGCATCACTACACCACCAGTGCAGGAACACAGCGTTCTATGCCGTTTACATCTTCTATCTGTTCTAAAGCACAGTGATAATAAATTAAAAGGAAAACTAAAAGTAATAGGAAAAAGTAAACGGAAATAACGTGTAGTGTAGTGACGTGAAATAGAGGAAAGGTAAAAGAAAGCAAAGCAAGACTAAAGTGAAATGAATTAACGTAAAGTATAAGTAAAGGGCAAGTAAATACATGTATAAATAAGTACAAGTAGAAATACATACAGGTACAAGTACAAGTATAAATACATACAGGTACAAGTACAAGTATAAATACATACAGGTACAAGTACAAGTAGAAATACATACAGGTACAAGTACAAGTATAAATACATACAGGTACAAGAACAAGTAGAAATACATACAGGTACAAGTACAAGTAGAAATACATACAGGTACAAGTACAAGTATAAATACATACAGGTACAAGTACAAGTATAAATACATACAGGTACAAGTACAAGTAGAAATACATACAGGTACAAGTACAAGTAGAAATACATACAGGTACAAGTACAAGTAGAAATATATACAGGTACAAGTACAAGTAGAAATACATACAGGTACAAGTACAAGTATAAATACATACAGGTACAAGTACAAGTATAAATACATACAGGTACAAGTACAAGTATAAATACATACAGGTACAAGTACAAGTATAAATACATACAGGTACAAGTACAAGTATAAATACATACAGGTACAAGTACAAGTATAAATACATACAGGTACAAGTACAAGTATAAATACATACAGGTACAAGTACAAGTATAAATACATACAGGTACAAGTACAAGTATACATAATTACAAAATGATAAGGTTGTATGCTACATCTCATAATTTTCCCTCCGTTGGTTACTTAGTTATGGATTTTTATACGGTGCGCAAATGCACAAGCAACACAAATAGGGGTATCCATTGGGTTGACAAAATTCTAGAAGACCTGGACTTTGCCGACGACATAGTGCTTTTGAGTTCAACACACCTAGATGCCCAAGAGAAAATAAACCATCTCCAAAATGTTTCAGGACAAATTGGTCTCTAAATTAACACTGCAAAAACAAAAACTATTGATCTTACCAACAGTTCAGACGACACTAAATTAAACAACCATGTTCTTGAAAAAGTCAACAGCTTCCCATACCTAGGAAGCAAAATGACATCTACAGGGGACTCAACGCCAGAAATATTATCTAGAATCGCACTGGCATCTGGTGCCTTCAGTAAGCTGTCAAACATCTGGAAGTCAAAGACACTCAGAAAACATACGAAACTTAAAATCTTCAACTCTTGTGTGATTCCAGTGTTAACGTATGGATGTGAGAGTTGTAAATCAACGGTAGCTTTAGATAAAAAATTAGACAATTTAGAGAACAAATGTCTTAGAATAATTCTAAACCTCCACTGGACAGACTTCAGAACCAATTCGCAAATAAGACAAGAGACTAAGCAAGATACAGTATCCAATTTCATAAGAAGACGCTGTTGGAACTACATCGGCCATGTACTCAGAATGGACAAGACAAGACTCCCCTACCTAGCCCTCATATGGTCACCAGTAGGGAAAAGAAAACGGGGAAGACCAAGAGAGACCCTGCGTAGAACCATCATCAGAGAAGGCTCATTCAACGGCCAAGTGAACATCCATGATTTACAACAGGTAGCAGCGAACCGCCAGACATGGAGAGCCATGACTTCTGCCCTATGCGCCGCCTTAGGCTCAAGAGGAAGGACTAACTAACTAAACAGTTGGGAACGCAACTTACGTCCACACACACGAATTAACAATTAACATCTTGTGCCATGCCAAGCCTGTTGTGGGTGGTAATGTTAAACCATCTCACATGATCACCAGAGTCGTGGATCAGCTCTGTGTTCTTGTCTCGACCATACCACGTGACCAAGCTATTCGGGTATTTACTTCTCTGTCTACCCTTTGTTTTTTTACCCTATATCTTGCCAGTTGTTACCACGTTCTCCCGTGTATTTCTTCAAGCCGGCTTCGTGGCTTAGAGATTATGACTTTTCTCCGTAATCTCGTATACTCTCGTGGGTAACGTGATGACGGTGAGAATCTGCAGTGGTTCGAATCGCATCGGTAACTTACGGGGTATGGGAGCCGGCCGCTCAGAAAGCAATGGCAAACTACTGAGCGTAATCTTGCCAAGAAATCAACAATCAGCTGAAAGATGCTGATGTTGACAGCGATGTCCTGTAAAGGATATGCAAAAAAAAAAAAAAAATGTGTCCTCACAAATGTCTCTAATCAGTTTACGGTTTTCATTTGTTTCTTGTATAACTTGCTGATTGGGTTCTCTGTCTGTCCATGGTATACTTAGCATTTTCTTTTGATACCACATTTCTATTGCCATTAGATTTGTTCCATCTTGTCTGCTCATTGTCCACTTTTCATATTCATATAAAAGTAGAGCTTCAATGTTCACCACTCTTGTTCTCGTTGGAATTGACATCTGTTCATTTGTCAGTAATTGTCCATCTTGCAAAAATAGGGATTCTTGTTTTAATCTCTTCAAGGCATCTCGCGTCAGAATATTGTTTAAGGAAAATTTCAATTTACTTGAGTGTTACACCATCACCAACAGCCTAAATAAATCACAGGTCGTGGTACAAGATGCTGGTGCGCCTCCGTCAATCAAAATTTCTAATTACGAATTGAAGGTTGTCCATGAGTTCGTGTATTTGGGGTCGATAATATCAGATAATCTTTCCTTAGAAACATAACTCGACAGACGCATTGGAATGGCAGCCACAACACTTTCCAGGCTAACTAAAAGAGTTTGGGAGAACAACAGACTAACAGAGAGTACAAAAGTTCAAGTATATAAAGCTTGTGTTGCTAGCACACTACTCTATGTGCCTCAATCCTGGACCTTGTACTTAAGACAGGAAAGAAAGTTGAGTTCCTTCCACATGAGATGTCTGAGACATATCCTGGGCATATCATGGAAAGACCATATAACAAACAAATACGTGCTTGATAGAGCGGACATTACCAGAGTGCACTGCCTCCTCAAGCAGAGACGCCTCCGGATGTTGGGCCACGTATCTCGAATGGAGGATGATCGTATTCCCAATATCTCCTTTACGGAGAACTAGCCACAGGGAAGAGGCCAACAGGAGGACCCCAAATGCGATATAGGGATGTGTGTAAACAAGATATGAAAACCCTTGGCATAAATCCAGACACTTGGGAAAGAGTTGCAACAGACAGATGTTCCTGAAGAAGAGATGTACGAAACGGACTGGTGCTCTTTGAGCGCGATCTGATCTAACAAACTGAGGATAGGCGGCACAGGCATAAAATGAAGTCACTTACTGCAGGACCTGCCTCGTCTTACAGATGCGGAAACTGTGACAGAGATTGTCACTCTCGCATCGGACTATACAGTCACCAGCGGTGCTGTCAGGTACCTCCTCAGCGGCACGACTCTATAGTCCTTCAGGACTGAAAGAGGCCTACAACTACTACATTGTGGTATTTTTCTCCCTCTCAGAGATGACCATACTCTCTGTTCTCTTACATTTTAAGTATAATCCTAGTTATTCATTGTCTACAATAACTGCATCTACCAAATGTTGCAGACCTGCTCGTCACCTGCAATCAATACTGTATCATCCACATATCTAATTTGACTGAAGTCCTGTTCCCCCAGTGGCGATTTCTCTCATATCTTCTAAATTTATCACTGTATATGGAAAAACATCTGGAGACATTACACATCCCCGTCGCTCACCTCTCTGCATATGCTGATAATGACCTACTTCATTATCAATCCTTATGGCAGCTTGTTGTTACCAATATATGTTTTTACAATAATATTCACTTATTAGAAATAAACATATAAGTATTAACAATACACACATTAACAATTAACATACCAATATTAACAATTAACATAGGCATATTACAAACTAACTGATTCAGTGTTGAAGGATAACATAATGTGACATATTTGGACAGAAGGACGATATATCGCCATACAGGGTCATCGTGTCATTTGATTTGTTTTGTGGTATCGTTCGCAGGTGCAATGCTCAGTGAACGGAACTTTAGATTATACATTTTTTTTCCATTTCATTGTATATATATATATTAGCATATACATATTAACAATTAACATATAAATATTAACAACTAACATATAAGGACGGAAGTAGGGAATGCATAGAAAACAGTAGATATAAAATCAATCAAGGTCCGGGCATGGACGTAAAACCAAACAGGGTTTCATGGACAATTTGAAAGCACGAACGGGAAAATAATATGGACGGATAGTTGTCTGTCCGACTACCTGTATGTTTGTCCGACTTGCTGTCTGTCGATCGATATGGTGGCCTATCTGCCTGTATGTCGGCTGGTGGTTTGTCTGCCAATTGATTTATCTCGTAAACTTCCGGTGCACTGATGCCGAGGTAATGGGTTCAACCCCTGCTACGGTCAGTTGGACTTATCGTCATTGACTTGGTGACGTAAATTTCAAGTGGCTAAGAAGTCGGAGTAAATTTCTTGACGGCGAGGAGAACTGGTAACAGGGAAAGTTATCCACACACAAAAATAAGTCTTGCGCTCTCCCCAGTAGTGACAATAACAAGGAGTAGTAGGACATGTATGGACTACACTTGAGTTAGAAGGAAGCAACGAGAAAGAACAACATACCAGCCGAGAGAGGCAGAGAAATACCGACAATGATATATGTGAAAATACAGAGAATGATTTATGTGTAAATTAAGAGAATGATATATGTGGAAATACAGATAATGATTTATGTGTAAATACAGAAACTGATATATGTGGAAATACAGAGCATGATATATGTGGAAATACAGAGAATGATATATGTGGAAATACAGAGAATGATTTATGTGGAAATACAGAGAATGATTTATGTGGAAATACAGAGAATGATATATGTGGAAATACAGAGAATGATGTATGTGGAAATACAGAGCATGATATATATGTGGAAATACAGAGAATAATATATGTGGAAATACAGTGAGTGATGTATGTGGAAATACAGAGAATGATTTATGTGGAAATACAGAGAATGATTTATGTGGAAATACAGAGAATGATATATGTGGAAATACAGAGAATGATATATGTAGAAATACAGAGAATGATATATGTGGAAATACAAAGAATGATTTATGTGGAAACACAGATAATGATTTGTGTGGAAATACATAGGATGATGTATGTGGAAATACAGAGAATGATATATGTGGAATTACAGAGAATGATATATGTGGGAATACAGAGAATGATATATGTGGAAATACAGAGAATGATGTATGTGGAAATACAGAGAACGATTTTTGTGGAAATACAGAGAATGATGTATGTGGAAATACAGAGAATGATATATGTGGAATTACAGAGAATGATATATGTGGAAATACAAAGAATGATATATGTGGAAATACAGAGAATGATATATATGGAAATATAGAGAATGATGTATGTGGAAATACAGAGAATGATATATGTGGAAATACAGAGAATGATTTATGTGGAAATATAGAGAATGATGTATATGGAAATACAGAGAATGATTTATGTGGAAATACAGAGAATGATTTATGTGGAAATATAGAGAATGATGTATGTGGAAATATAGAGAATGATGTATGTGGAAATACAGAGAATGATATATATGGAAATATAGAGAATGATATATGTGGAAATATAGAGAATGATGTATGTGGAAATACAGAGAATGATATATATGGAAATACAGAGAATGATATATGTGGAAATATAGAGAATGATATATGTGGAAATACAGAGAATGATATATGTGGAAATACAGAGAATGATATATGTGGAAATACAGAGAATGATGTATGTGGAAATACAGAGAATGATGTATATGGAAATACAGTGAATGATTTATGTGGAAATACAGAGAATGATATATGTGGAATTACAGAGAATGATATATGTGGAAATACAAAGAATGATATATGTGGAAATACAGAGAATTATTCATGTGGAAATACAGAGAATGATATATATGGAAATATAGAGAATGATGTATGTGGAAATATAGAGAATGTTTTATGTGGAAATACAGAGAATGATGTATGTGGAAATACAGAGAATAATATATGTGGAAAGCATAAACACCTGAGCATCAAATAATATAAGCAAGACGTCTTGTTCGTCTTGTTCTTCTTCTTGTTCTTCTTGTTCCTGTTCTTGTTCTCGTTCTTCTTCATTATCTTCTTTGTAGAGCCCATGCCGTATGTTGTTGGTCAACGTTTCTTTCCACAGTAGTCTGTCTTGAGTTCTGTCAATAATTTCTGAAAGCGACGTTGCTCAGTGCCACGATGTCTAGAATCTTCTCTCTTGGTCTTCCCTGCCTCTCTTTCCCTCCAAGTTTCCTGATGTCACAACGTTCTCCAACTTTTCCTTTCTCACGATGTCCCAACAGAATGTAGATTGCCAGCTTTTGATGCGATTAATCAGTTCTCTTTATGAG
>OY992880.1:133713303-133730803 GCA_963921405.1 Cepaea hortensis | reverse complement strand
GAGGACGGGACCATAAATGTAGCAGTGATTCTGGGAGGACGGGACCATAAATGTAGCAGTAATTCTGGGAGGACGGGTCCATAATTGTTGCAGTGATTCTGTGAGGATGAGACCATAAATTTCGCAGTGATTCTGAGAGGACGGGACCATAAATGTAGCAGTGATTCTGGGAGGACGGGACCATAAATTTAGCAGTGATTCTGGGAGGACGGGACCATAAATGTAGTAGTGATTCTTGGAGGACGGGACCATAAATGAAGCAGTAATTCTGGGAGGACGGGACCATAAATGTAGCAGTGATTCTGGGAGGACGGGACCATAAATATAGTAGTGATTCTGGGAGGACGGGACCATAAATGAAGCAGTAATTCTGGGAGGACGGGACCATAAATGTATCAGTGATTCTGGGAGGACGAGACCATAATTGTTGCAGTGATTCTGGGAGGACGGGACAATATATGTAGCATTGATTCTGGGAGGAGAGGACAATACATTTAGCATTGATTATTAGGTCGATATAATAAATGCAGCTTTAATTCTGAAAAGATGAGACTATAAATGTACCATTGATTATCAGAAGACGAGGGAATAAATGTAGCATTCATTCAGAGAAGACGAGACAATTAATGCTGTCAAGATAATAAATGTAGCATTGATTCTGAGGAAATTAGACAATAAATATAGACTTAAATTTGAGAGGATGAGACAATAAATGAAGCACTGGGTATGAGCAGACGAGACTAGGGTAACGATTAAATCTTAGCCACCTATTCACTTGGTAAATCTTTACGCTCACGGATAAGATGAGAAATGTATATGGTGGAGTTCCAGTAAAAGTGTAAAAAAGACTGCAGTCAAAGTGTAAAATAGACTGCAGTAAAGCTAAAAATATGACTACAGTAGTGCTGTATAAAAGATTGCAGTAAAGCTCTAAAAAGATTGAGGTAAAGCCGTAAAAATATTGCAGTAAAGCTGTAAAGCAGATTGCAGTAAAGTTGTTAAAAAATGCATTAAAGCACTAAAAAAGACTGCAGTAAAGCTGTAAATAACCGAACAGGTGAACTGGAATTGGTCAGCTTTACAAGAGCACAATCACCGGTGGCAAAACTAAAGGCCACTTGTTTTGTTACTAGTGAGATTGACCTTTTACCCATGCCTATTGCTTTGAGTTTTTCATGCCAGCTTCTGCGCAGCTCCATTAGATTTGCACGCCCAATGAGTCTTTTCGGCGCTAGGTCTACTCCGATGACGGCTGAACTTCAGCTAAGTAACTTCTGTATATATTTTTTATGTAGGTGTATCAGTGTTTCTTTGTTGTTATGTGCTGACGAAGGCTTATATCTGCAACGTCAATATGTTACTTGTGATTGTGTTTTAGTGAAGCTGATCAATTCCACGTCACATGTTCGTTGATTTACTTCAAGGATAGTATTATACTCACTGATTTTGTCGTAGTAGTGCTGGCTGATGCTGTTGTAGGGGCGCTGGTTGATGCTGTTGTAGTAACGTTGGTTGGTGATGTTGTATTAGTTCTGGGTGATGTTGTAGTAACGTTGGTTGGTGATGTTGTATTAGTTTTGGTTGATGTTGTAGTAACGTTGGTTGGTGATGTTGTATTAGTTCTGGTTGATGTTGTAGTAACGTTGGATGGTGATGTTGTATTAGTTCTGGCTGGTGATGATGTAGTAACGTTGGTTGGTGATGTTGTATTTGTTCCGGTTGGTGCTTTTGTAGAGGTGCTAGTTGATGCTATTGGAGTAGTTCCGGTCGGTGAGGTTGCAGAGGCACTGGTTGGTGATTTTGGTGTAGTGCTAAAGGGTGACGTTATAGTAGTGCTGGTTGGTGACATTATAGTAGTGTTGGTTGGTGCTTTTGTAGTAGTTTCGGTTGGTGCTGTTGTAGAGGCACTGGTTGGTGCTGTTGTAGTAGTTTCGGTTGGTGCTGTTGTAGAAGTGCTGTTTGGTGCTGTTGTAGTAGTTCCGGTTGGTGCTGTTGTAGAGGCACTGGTTGGTGCTGTTGTAGTAGTGCTGGTTGGTGATGTTGTAGCAGTTCCTATTAATGCTGTTGTAGAGGCGCTAGTGGATGCTGTTGTAGTAGTACTGCTTGGTGCTGTTGTAGTAGTTCCGGTTGGTGTTGTTGTAGAGGCGCTGGGTGGTGCTATTGTAGAGGCACTGGTTGGTGCTGTTGTAGTAATTCCGGTCGGTGCTGTTGTAAAGGCACTGGTTGGTGCTATTGTAGGAGTTCTGGTTGGTGACGATGTAGTAGTACCGTTTGGTGTTGTTGTAGAGGCACTGGTTGGTGCTATTGTAGTGGTGCTGGTTGGTAATGTTGTAGTAGCTCCGGTTGGTGCTGCTGTTGAAGAGCTGGTTGGTGCTGTTGTAGTAGTACCGGTTGGTGCTGTTGTGGTAGTGCTGGTTGCTGCTGTTGTAGTAGTACCGGTTGCTGCTGTTGTAGTAGTACCGATTGGTGCTGTTGTAGTAGTTCTGGTTGGTGCTGTTGTAGAGGTACCGGTTGGTGCTGTTGTGGAGGCACTAGTTGGTGCTCCTGCAGACATACTTCTTGGTGTTGTTGTACTGGTGCTTTCTGTACCAACTGTACCAACTGGCACAGTTATAGTAGTGCTGACTGGTTCAGTTGTACTGGTGCTTTCTGACGCAGTGGTGCTAGAAGTGAATAACGCTGTGGTACTAATGCTGCCAATTGCCGGTGTACTCTTTACTGAAATAAAATTCAGCAGTAAAAACAGAATGTAGGTTAAATTTCATTCGTAAGTTTCTGTTACATTTACTGCTGTTACTACTACTACTACTAGCTGCTGCTGCTACTACTACTACTACTACTACTACTACTACTACTACTACTACTACTACTACTACTACTACTACTACTACTACTACTACTACTACTACTACTACTACTACTACTACTACTACTACTACTACTACTGCTACTGCTGCTGCTGCTGCTGCTGCTACTACTACTGCTGCTGCTGCTGCTGCTACTACTACTACTACTACTACTTCTACTACTACTACTACTGCTACTACAACAACTACTACTGCTACTGCTACTACTACTACTACTGCTACTACTGCTACTACTACTACTACTTCTACTACTACTACTACTACTACTACTACTACTACTACTACTACTACTACTACTGCTGCTGCTGTTGCTACTACTACTATTGCTGCTGCCTCTACCATCAGTACTGAGTACCCTACTAACTCGCTGGCGATCCAGTCTGTCCATAAAATCTCTTTGCCTGGTTTGTAAACCATTTGCTTGTATGTGTCTTGTGAGTGTGGGGATGCTTGTGTGGGAGATGTGTGAGTGTGTGTTTAGGGTATGCGTTTAGATGGGTTGGGGCGTGTGAGTATTGGTGGGTAGTGGGATTTGTGGGTGTTAGTGGGATGTGTTGATGAATGTGTGGGGGTGAAAACAGGGGTGTGGGAATTGGTGTGAGGGATGTGTGTATGGGTGAAGGATGTGTTTATGGGACGTATGCTGGGGATGAGTGTATAGGTGGGGGATATGTGTGGGTGGGTGGGGATGTGTGGATGATTTGAGGGAAGTATGGATGGGTGGAGGGGTTGTGTGGGTAGGGGATGTGTGTGGGTGGATTCGTGATGTAAGGGTGGGGGTGTGTAAGTGGCTGAGGGATGTGTAGGTGGGTGATGGATGTGTGTGTGTCGTGGCGGGATACATGAGTGGGTGTAGGATGTGTGTGGGTGGGGGTATGTGTGATCGATAGATGTTTGATTGTGCGTGGGTGGTTGGGTGTGTGTGGATGCGTAGTGGAGGATGTGTGGGTGAATGTGTGTTAGTGGATGGGTGGAGAATGTGTGTGGGTTGGGAAAGGTGTGTGGTGTGTTGGTTGGGGATATGTATGTGGTGTGTGGGTGGGGGATGTGTGTGCGGGTGGGCGATTTGTGTGGTGTGTGGGTAGGTGAGGGTATATATGTGGGTGTGGTGGGGATATTGTGTTGTACGTGGGTTGGAGATATGTGTGTGGTGTGTAGGTGGGGGATATGCGGTGGTATGTGGGTGTGGGATGTGTGGGTGATGAATATGTGTGTGTGGTGCTTGGGTTGGGAATATTGTGTGGGTGGGGGATGTGTGTGGTGTGTGGGTGGGGTTTATGTGTGTGGTTGGGGATGTGGGTTAGGGCATGTGTGGGTGGGTGGAGGATGTATGTGTGGGTGGTGGGGTGGGTGTGAGTGGATTGGGGATGTATAGGTGGTTAGAGAGATGTGTTTGTGTGTGGGTAGGGACATATCAGTTGGTGGGGATATGTGTGTATGGTTTGGGGATGTGTGAGTGGATGCACAATGTGTGGGTTGGTGGGGGATGTGTGTGTGGGTGGTGGGGTGAGTGTGAGTGGGTTGGGGATGTATAGGTGGTTAGAGAGATGTGTTTGTGTGTGGGTAGGGACATATCAGTTGGTGGGGATATGTGTGTATGGTTTGGGGATGTGTGAGTGGATGCACAATGTGTGGGTTGGTGGGGGATGTGTGTGTGGGTGGGGAATATGTGTTCGATGAAGGTGTGGATGGATAGAGGATGTGTGAGTGGGGGATGGATGTGTTGGTTAGGATGTGTATGTGGGTGGGCGCGGGATGTAAGGGTTGGTGGAGGATGTTTGTGTGGGTGGTGAATGTGTTTGGGTTTGGGGAACGGGTGAGGCCAGTGTATGTGTGGTGGGGGATGTGCGGGAAGGGATGGGTCAGTTTGTGGGGTATGTATGTGACCCTGGGTGTGTGTGTGTGTAGGGGTGTGTGTATGGGTGGGGTGATGTGTGGGTGGGGTTATGTGTGGGTAGGTGGGAGATGGGCCTCATAACATGGTAACTTACCTTGTTTATGTTTACAACATTCATTTCACAATGTTTTTGTTTCTTCCTTTGTGAATGTATAATGCTCTTGATGAACGAAAGATGAGTACTTGGAAGGGCCGAATGAAAGATGCCCAATTTGTGACCCTTTTAAAATAAAGTTGATTTGATTTTGATTTGATTTGATTTGTCTCTCTTGTGTTCTTCTCCATCCTTTTCCATTGATCTTAATCTATGTGAACACACAGTACAATATCCCATTGATCTTAACCTATGTTAACATACACTACAATATCCCGTTGATCTCTGCGTCTTTTAAACCGATCTTAAAGTATCTTAAATATCATCTGCAGACCGATCTCTACTGGTTTCCGGAGGACAGCCAGTGGTGGACGAAAAGCCCAATATACGGAAGTGAGGCTAAGCAGCCATGTGCAGGACGTGACGATTCTTTGGGTGAGCCCAGTATCAGAGCACTGTGCGTCGGCTCTGAAAGTATGGAAGCTTCCTTGGATGGCGGGGAATGCCCATGGTCTGCCCCTGCCTTCCCTTGAGGCTGATCTGAATGGACCAGCTGGGATGGGGATGATACCACAACAGTAAGTTGACCGTCCTACGAAACACCCGGGAAGGTTAACCCGATCAACAAATGCCGGCAGAAGTCGGATGTGTCTGCCGAAAGGTGCAAATATCGCAGCTTTGCTGTAAACAGGCACAACACAATTATGTCCAAAAAGTATTCCGGATGAACGCAGAAGAAGAAGAAGAAGAAGAAGAAGAAGAAGAAGAAGAAGAAGAAGAAGAAGAAGAAGAAGAAGAAGAAGAAGAAGAAGAAGAAGAAGAAGAAGAAGAAGAAGAAGAAGAAGAAGAAGAAGAAGAAGAAGAAGAAGAAGAAGAAGAAGAAGAATTCTATTGGCGGTATTCCTCCAGGTCACCGCCGCAGTCCATCCAGTATCATTGGCTTCGGTTCACCCCAGTCTCTTCTCTCTCTGATCTTTCAGGTCGTCAGGATATTCAGTTATCACCACATGACCAAAGAAGACAGTTTGTTTTCTCCTTATTTTTGTGTATATTGTTCTTCTTCCATTAGCCTTTTACAATTATTATTACTACGGTAGTCTAAAGTATTCGCAACATATGTCTCAGAAATCACATCTTCCTTGCCTCCAAGTTCTTCCTAATGTGTTCGTTCACTCTCCATGAGTGGCTGTCATACAACAGAACAGGTCCTTTCGCTACTTTCTTTCTTGACATGCAATGTTGAATATTACTAGAATATACATGGGCAATCAACTTCCCATTCCGCTTGAAATGAACAAGCGCGTGAAGGTCTGTTCTATGTTCACCACCATACATGCACACATGCACGCACACACGCGCCATATAATACATATACAATGCACAAAGCATACCGTTTACCTGTTGCATCCCTAGCAGTTGTTGTATGTGTTGGTGCAATTGTAGTCGTTGACAATGATGATGTGGCTGATGTTTCTTCCTCTGTTGGTAGCAAAGCTGTTGGCGTTGCTGATGCCGATGTCGTTGATGCTGTTGACTGTAGCACAGTTGCTGGTCTTATAGATGATATTGGCGTAGATGTATTGGATGAAGATGAATTAGGTGGCGATGTGGTTGGTAAAGATGGTGTCGAGGTAGCTGTTGCTGGTGCAGAGGTGGTTGATGTGGTCGGCGTTGGTATGTATGCGGTTGAATCAGATGATGTTGGGGTAGAAAATGTTGATGTAGATGTTGTTGAGACAGAAGGTGCTGGTACAGATGTTGTTGAGAAAGATGTTGTTGGTGCAATTGTCGAGAAAGATGTTGTGGAGTTAGATGTTGTTGAGACAGATGTCGGGACAAATGTTGTCGGGACAAATGTTGTCGAGATAGATATCGTTGCCGTAGTTGATGAAAGATGTGATTGTGATGCTATCGTTGTGTCTGATGTGTTTGAACGTGAATCTGTTGATTCGAGTGTTGATGAAAATGTTGCTGACGCGGATGTTGTATCTGTTGCTGCCGTAAATACCCCGGCTCCACTAGAGGTTATAGCTGCAGCTCTGGACTCTGTTGATTTCGAATTTGTTACGGAGTTTGAAGTGGTCAGTTCAGTTGATGGTGTCATTGTCGTGGTTGATGCTGTCAGTGTTATTCTAGAAGTATCAATGGTAGTAGTGGCTGACGATGTTGTCGATGGTGCGAGTGTAGTCTCTGATGTTATAGGGTCGGTAGACACGGCAGATATTTCAGTTGGTGTCGCTGTGGAATTACTAGTTGTCGCTGTTCCAGTAGGGGCCGCACGTTTGACGAGATGTTTGACTAGATGTAAGTACAACTTCTTATTTATTAACGAAAGTTCGTTTCTCGGTTCTTCTTTGCTTAGCAGATGCCGTCCTGTTCGCGATCGTATTCTGAATGTGGGAAACTTATGAAAGTAAAATGGACCTTCTGAAGAGGCATCTATGATGGACAGGTTAGCTGGATACAGATTCCTACACGAACTTATTGAAGCCCACGTATTGTTACCCGTGTTGGTAATGTTTGGTGCGGTCTGCATAATTTCAAGATTCTCCTTCCGTATCGATTGTCGTACTAAGGTGTTCATAGATCTGGTCAGTTTGTCTTTTGAAGCAACAGTGTTTTTGTTTATTTTTTGCAGGTGTGGTGTAGATTTAGCTGTAAGAATATATTTGGAAAGTAAAAATTTAGGACGATATTTTACCAGTAGCTTGTCTTTTTGAAAGGATAATGTTTTTCGTAGCTTCAACGTTAGCCACGTGAGTGCAGATGATGCCTTACGGACTGATTGCAGGAGTGATCCTGTGTCTACATATGCACTAGAATGGTGATCTTGTGATCCCGTGTCTACATATGCTCTAGAATGGTGATCTTGTGATCCCGTGTCTACATATGCTCTAGAATGGTGATCTTGTGATCCTGTGTCTACATATGCTCTAGAATGGTGATCTTGTGATCCCGTGTCTACATATGCTCTAGAATGGTGATCTTGTGATCCCGTGTCTACATATGCTCTAGAATTGTGATCTTGTGATCCTGTGTCTACAGATGCTCTAGAATAGTCATCTTGTGATCCTGTGTCTACATATGCTCTAGAATGGTGATCTTGTGATCCTGTGTCTACACATGCTCTAGAATGGTGATCTTGTGATCCCGTGTCTACAGATGCTCTAGAATGGTGATCTTGTGATCCTGTGTGTACAGATGCACTAGAATGGTGATCTTGTGATCCTGTGTGTACAGATGCTCTAGAATGGTGATCTTGTGATCCTGTGTCTACAGATGGTCTAGAATATGATGTGTCCTTTAACCTCATATGTATCAAAGCGACATGTTTCTGGGTCACATCTGCGACATTTGGGTGTCTGATATTTCCTAGGGGCTTTAAACGCTCCATCAATAGTTGTTGTTCAGCACTGTTAGCACCACTCCTAGACTCTATTGTTGTACCTACCAACATATAACAATAAATATATTAGTTTGCATAATGTAGCATGGGCACAAAACACAAACAATACAAACAGCCAAATATATGTGAATAACTCTAGACCAGCATTTGGCAGGTCAACAATGCCGAATGAATAAGATGTTTAGTTCTTAAACTTCCGGTGTACTGATGCCGAGCAGCGGGTTCAACCCCTACACCGGTCAGTTAAACTAAATTTTTGACTTCTCGTCCTTGACTTGTGGATAAGTAGATTACAAGTACCCAGAAGTCGGAGTGGGTTCGCCTGATGGGGAGGGACACTGGTAATAGGAAAAGCTAATCCACATGGAATAATTAGTCGTAGACGTAGGAGCTCGTGTATGGACTGCAGTTTAAAGCGCGCGAAGGCAAAAGAAGAACGTAATTGAAACACACACACAAACCCACACATACGTGCATGCGCGTACGCACATACACACATATCCAGAGATAACATGGTATAAACATGTTGTGGACATATGAATATACTGAGATGTATCAAAATGACAGTTTGTTAGTCCCACTGCAGTGGTTATATTCCACAATCATTTATTAGAGACAAATAGATTGTGGAATTATTATCTTTGATTCAACAGCTATAAGTAAGAAATCTAAATGACACAGCATACAATACCAAGGTCTATGCATTATAGCAGGCACACCAAAGACACCATAAGTAGAAGCACTGAAAGTAGCAATGTGAGGAATTCAGGTACATCGTTGAAGAAATGCCAAAAGATGAACTCACATTGCCGAAATAACCAGACACACAGCATGCATAACTTGAGACCACTCGCCAGAACTGGTTAATCGCTCAAACAAGACTAAAGATAAGTTCACAACAACATGAAATAACATATTATAAGATAGAATTGAGGAATTAAGGTACCCAGAATAAATTATTTAACGGAATTTAAAAAGTACACATTTATTATCCCACATTGGCAATTTATAATAATTTAATAAGCAGAAATTGACTAACAGCCAGCAGTGACACTACATGAGGAGTCAATCTTGGCTGCAACAAATACCAACAACTGTAAACCAACAAGTAAATAGAGAATATCTTTCCACTCGTTGAAGCGTATTGTTAGTTAGTTAGTTATTTGGTTAGTTAGTTAGTTAGTAGTTAGTTAGTTAGTTAGTATGTTAGTTAGTTAGTTAGTTAGTTAGTTAGTTAGTTAGTTAGTTAGTACGTTAGTTAGTTAGTTAGTTAGTTAGCTAGCTAGCTAGTTAGTTAGTTAGTTAGTTAGTTAGTATGTTAGTTAGTTAGTTAGTTAGTTAGTTAGTTAGTACGTTAGTTAGTTAGTTAGTTAGTTAGTTAGTTAGTTAGTTAGTTAGTTAGTTAGTTAGTTAGTTAGTCGCGGTCCCAACCTCACGGAAAGGGGTCACATCATAATGCTCAATTACTGTGCCAGTAAATACCACACAAAGTGCTCCTCACTGTCCCATGTGAAAATTGGAAGCGACAGCAGTCTCAACAAACAAACATCACGCACAGGCATACATGCACAAAGCCGCTGCCATAATGCCAAAAATAATAGTCAGCCACTAAAATTACCGTGCATCGTGGATGGAAGCGGCAGTCACTAGAAAATCAGCAGTTGCACACAAATTACTGAATAAGGCAAACCCAGCTAGTTCAGCAACCAGCCGTCCGCCAGTTTTCTGAACATGCAGTTCGTTCACAATGCTAACAACAATGGATGGCGGTAGAAACATTCCACATAAAATCCACAACTCACAGTGTCGCTCCACGCACTTAAATCAGCAACCGGGCGACAGAGTGTATTGTATATATGATCCTAGTCACATATTTGTGTGGACCAATCAGTACTGAATAGGTCATGTCCTCCACAGATCCGTTAAAATCACAGATGGCCGCCTTTACCTCCTAGGGCATCACCTGGTGTCCACCTTAGACTGGGTCAATCTGGTAGCCCAGGTCATTTTACACAAATCTGCCTTGATGGGGATTTGAACACATGACCCTTGAGCTTGGAGGCAACCTTACAAGCCACTGAGCCACCGCGGCTGCTGGAAAGACACTATAGTAAGACAACTGCAAACTCGTGTCAGTGGATGATATCTACATTCTTAAATCGGTTTCTGTTTAACCAACGTTTACATCGATTGTCTCTTTGTTTTAGTGTGTGTATAGTGCAGGAGAAGAAATAGAACATCACGGCCTGGGGAATATGGTGCTGGGGAGAGTAGCCACAGGATCTGGCCGACAATCAGGACCCCGAGGAAAGGTAAGATTGACAAATAATGCTACTGGTCCGATCAGTATTGGGACTCTTCGGTGGCTGTTGAAGATGAGGGCGGAGCAAGTATGGGAATGAGTAATGTGATGGCGGTTCTTGACTGATCTCATTCCTTTTGGTTTACGTCGGGGAGTAACTGAGATGCCAACGCATGCGACGTGAAAGCTACAATTCCATTTTTCAGAAGACTCACAACCAACCAATCTTGAATCTTTCGTCTTTATATCTTTCTGAAGACTCACAACCAACCAAGCAACCAATCTTGTATTTTTCGTCTTTATATCTTTCAGAAGACTCACAACTAAGCAACATTCTTGTATTTTCTGTCTTTATATCTTTTAGAAGACACAACCGACCAACCAATCTTGTATTATTTTGTCTTTATATCTTTCAGAAGACACAACCAACACATCAGTCTTGTATTTTTCGTCTTTATATCTTTCAGAAGACTCACAGCCAACACACCAATCTTGCATTTTTCATCTCTATTTAGTATACTGATTAGTGTATAAAATTTAATTTATGTGCTCAAGGAACACATAATGACAATAACATATTCAATGGTTACTGAATGGTTACTGATCGATGATGATCTTGACAGATAAAATGCCAGAGCGATAATGAAATCCACAATAATGATATATATGATGATAAGAATGATGTGTGTATATTAAGGGTGCTCCACGGGGAGTAATAACGGTAATAAAATAGGATATACAGGCAGTGTTGATGGGATATATAGGATGATAAAATAAAATATACATACAGTGTTGTTTCCAGACAACGAACAGGATCTATAACATTGAGTAGATGGGGTTAATGTGCACGGTGAACACTTAGGGTTAGACAGAGATTGTGGTCTTCTCTACGAAGAAAGAAATACTGCAATATAAAATGGGGGTACATGGGAGTACTCTTAAACAAGTAAACCGGTACAACTATCTCGGAACAGACATAACATCTCATTGGAGGTGACTTGAAGATATTTGAACAAGAATCGCTATGGTGAATGTAGTCTTTTGCTAGATGGAAAGCATACTGACTAATAAAACGATGTCGATTGCAACGAGAGAGAAAAAAAACGCATACTTTTGTATAGGTGTAAAACGTGGACAATGAGCAGACAAGATGAAAAACAACTGATGGTCCTGGACATGTCTGAGGAAAATACAAAGGATAAATTAGACAGACAGAAAAACCAATGAGCAAGTCCTACAAGAAGCAGATGAAAACCGTAAAATAATTAGAGAAATTAGACATAGACAGTCAATATATTTTAGTTACGTTAGGAGAGGAAATAAACTGGAGAACTTGGTGACAACTGGCAAGATCGAGGGGGAAATAACAAGGAGTAGGCAAAGAGATAAACATTTAGATGACTTTGTCACATGATATCATAGAGCTAAGAACATAGAGCTGATCTACAATTCTGGTGACCGTGCGAGATGACCGCCCAATTTATCGGCATGGCACAAGATGATGACAATCTTGTTGTCAAGACGACTACTACGTCATGAGATCAAGAGAATAATGAAGGAAAGTAACATGATACATGATTCTTACGCTAACATGAAAATTACCAGCATATGTGAATCCTGAAGATTCCTGCGATCTCGCCGAGGGCAGGGAACTCTTCCAACTGTCTGAGATTAGTAGGGCGGCTACATTCTGGCAACTGATGACAGCAGTAACGGTCGTGAGCACAACTGCAACTTCAAACACAGAGGTCAGATCAGACACCGTTCTTTCCTTTCTTGTTTCGGGGGCGGGGGGGGGGGGGTGTCAGCATGGCGCTCGCTCTGAAACTTCCGGTGTGCTGATGCCGAGGCGCTGGCTCAATCCATAGACCGGTCAGTTTGATTAGAATCTTGACTTCTCGCCCTTGACATTGGAACATAAATTATAAGTACCCCAGAAGTCGGACTGGATTTACCTCATGGCGAGGGACACTGGCAGTAGGGAAAGCTAAACCACATGCAAAGAAATCAGTTGAGAGTGAACTATACTTGAGTTCCAAGCGAGGATACGGAGAAATATGTCTTGTGAATAAACTAGTGAGTACAAGAGAAGAGGCCCGACACGCTGGAACATTCCAGTGACATTCTCTCATGTATTAAATGAATGCATACATGTTGTACGAGGAGCGGCTGACAGAGTGACTAGATCGCCGGCTTCTCTTTCGGGGGACCTGGTTTCGAATCCTCCGTAAGGTGTGGGAATATTTTTTTTCTGTCGAAGGCAAAAAGAAAATCCTAACCTGCCAGACGGCCTTAATTCCTCAGGCTCAAAAACTCCCCCCCCCCTCCCCCGGCCATACACCGCAAGGTGCTATATTGGCAGTAAATGACAGTTTTATACATGTTGCATGTGCCTCGCAGGACGTTGCCACCAAGCACAACCCCACAATGATTTGCTAGGTAAATCGAGGTTCAGTAGTTTGTCATTACTTTCTGAACGAGAAACCCAATTGACCGGCGTAGGGAATGAACCCCGCACCCCATCAGCGCAACGGAAGTTTAAGCGGCCACGCTGATATCTACATGAATATAACATGATACATAATCAGAATGACACTGATTTACACCCATAGCAAATACGGCAGAGATGTAGCCATTATAAATAACGGAGTGTTTAGTTGGTGGCGCATCGTAGTGCGCTTGTTCCATATCTAACATGTTATAACCTTTACCTTAAACTTTCACACCACAAACGACAACACCGACAATGGAATCAATATAACTTTAAACACTTCACATCCCTAGCGGCAACACATACCACGGAATTACCTTAAACATTTCACACCCTTGACGGCAACACATACCATTGAATTACCTTAAACACTTCACACCCCTAACGGCAACACATACCACGGAATTACCTTAAACACTTCACACCCCAAGCAGCTTTTCTCTTGAAAGGCGTTAACTCACAACGAGAACTTGTTAACCATATCAAAAGAAAACAGCGCACATGCTTTTGGCACGTCCTAAAACGGGAAAAGCTGGAGCATGTCGCCACAATGAGAAAAGTAGAGGGCAAGAGAAGCAGGGGGAGACCAACAGAAAAGATACTGGACAGTTTGATTTCATGACATGAAGGAACATCGGTATCAGAAATTATTGGCAGCACGAGTGACAGAAGGTTGTGGACAGACATGATCACCAACACCATACGGCACGGACAATAAGAAGAGTCGGACTACGGGAGACAGAAGGTTGCGTACAGACATGATCACCAAAACCACACGCCATGGACAATAAGAAGATTGGCAGTACAAGAAACAGAAGGTTGCGGACAGACATGATCACCCACGCCATAAGACATGGACAAGAAGAAGAAGAAGAAATACAATCAACATCCTGTTTACATGTGCACAATAAATATCATCCAATGTTATTATAGTTTAAAAATGTTAATATTTATAGACATAGTCAGGAATACCCACATGAATGCAAGAATCACATACGCATGTTCATATACATGAAACTGTTTACATAGCCAGAATATAGGAATTACTGTACCGTGTTTATAGCACATACTGTATGGTAGAATGACACAGGACCTCTCAGCTAAGATACACTTGCAACCACAAACTGTGGCAGTGCTACAAGGAGCGAAAAGTAAGTCAGGATCAATATACAAAGTGTGGGAAGCACGTTCTCATTTGGCGCGTGAGCACTAGATTCTGGCTGCTCCCGTAGCTAGGACAGGGCAGGGCCCGTTGTCATGCACTACAAGCAAACTAATCCAGTTTCAATTAAATGCTCGCTAATATGCCAGGTCAGTGACAGAAGTCGGGGGTTGGGGGGGGGGGGGAGGAACAGTGGGATTAATTATATTTGTTCAAAGATCGCTTAAGTTTATCAGGAAACAAACCAACATCCTTTAAGGATTATGGGACTGACGTCATGTATGAAGTCATCTGTTGAAGTCCTGTAAAGAGAAGTTTAATGTGTGAAACACGGAAATTGTATAAATAAAGATATAAACCGATAGCTGGTTGGTTAGTTAGTTGATTGGTTGTTTGGTTGATTGGTTCGTTTGTTGGTTGGTTCGTTGATAGGTTGGTTTATTGATTGGTTTGTTGATTGGTTGATTGGTTAGTTGGCTGGTTGATTGACTGTTTGATAGATTGATTTGTTGATTGGTTGGTTAATGGGTTGTTTGCTTCCCTAGCCGGTTGGTTGGTTGAATAATATGTTGGTTGGTTGATTGGTTGCCTTGCTGGTTGACTTGTTGATTGGTTGGTTTATTGGCTGGTTTCTTCGTTAGTTGATTGGATAGCTGCTTGGTTGGTTGATTGATGAATTAGCTCGTTGGTTGGCTGGTTGTTAGGTACGATGGTTGCTTGATTGATGAATTAGCTCGTTGGCTGGTTGTTAGGTACGATGGTTGCTTGCTTGATTGATGAATTAGCTCGTTGGTTGGCTGGTTGTTAGGTACGATGATTGCTTGATTGATGAATTAGCTCGTTGGATGGCTGGTTGTTAGGTACGATGATTGCTTGATTGATGAATTAGCTCGTTGGTTGGCTGGTTGTTAGGTACGATGGTTGCTTAGTCGGTTGATTATCTGCCTGGTTGCTTCGTTAGTTTGTTGGTGGGTTGGCTGGTTCTTTGGTTAATTTTTTTCTTTAGTTGTTTGGTTGGTTTGATGGTTGTTTGATTGGTTGGTTATTTGTTTGGATAAGGGATTGGTTGTTTGATTGATTGGTTGATTGATTGGTTGGTTGGTTGGTTGTTGGATTCCAGTGTGTTGATTTCGAGGTAGCGAGTTCAACCTCTACACAGTACAGTTGAACTAAAATATTGACATCTCATCCTTGACTTGTGAACGCTAATTACAAGTCCCTCAGAAATCGGAGTGGATTCGCCTGATGGCGAGGGACACTGGTAGTATGGAAACCGAATCCACATGCAACGATCAGTCCGGTGTTCCCATTATTAGTCGAAACTTATTAGTAGCATATGTACGGACTACGCTTGAGTTTAAAAGCGAGATAACGAAAGAAACATATTTTGGCCGTATTTACAATTTGTAGCAGGCCCGACATAAGTATTTGGACGGCCGTGAAAAGTTCCTGGGTGAACTTAATTATCAACACTCTCTGCTAGATTAGGATTAAATTCAGGAATTATTGATCGACTTTTCACGTTTCACGAAAGCATCTGTCAATCAATCTGTCACCGATGCAATCAGCCGAACGTTCACAAATCGCCGTACACAAACAAGTGAATACTCGCACAGACAGACACGCACATCTTGCTCCGTTTCAAAAATACAATGAAAAAACTTTCGTAGCGACTCACTTAATTATTTAATCAATGAGTAAATCAATTGGTTAGTCTCTTTCGTGGTTTTGTTTCATGGCCTAACGTGTCCTAATTCAGGTACTGGTTTAGAAATGAGTGAAGGATAGGTCTCAGCAGAAATACATTTAGTATCAAACTTAAAATCTCTCGCCTTCGCCTTCAGAGGCCTTCTAACACTCGTCCATAGGAGATGAACAGGCATTGTGGGTGGGTTTTTTTTTTTTTTTTGGCATATCCTATTTACAGGACATCGCTGTCAACGCCAACATTTTACTGCTGTTGTTGATGTTTTGTTGCGAATGCGGTTCGTGAGCCGCTTACCAGGCGTTCGAAACTCAGCTTTGACTGATTTGTGCAGCAGACGGTGTCGCGTTGTGCTATAACGTGTTGGTATGGGAGCCGGTCGTTCAGAAAGCCATGGCAAACTACTGAACGTAAAAACTTGCCTAGTATATCAACAACTGCTGAAAAATGCTGGTGTTGACTGCAACGTCCTGCAAGGGATATGCAACATAAAAAAATACAAGGAATTAAATGACATGAGAGATTCACCAATGTAAAGCTCATGGAGAGAACTAGACAAATACCAGTGAAGCAAGAAGGCAAGTAAAGATTCTGCCACTGGGTGAGACACACAATGAGAAAACCTGAGCAGAGTAAAACTAGAAAGAGCTGGTCTGGAATCAACAGGGCAAAAGTAATAGAGAAAGACATAAACCGCATGGAGAATAGAAATAGAAACATAAATGAATTATACTGGGAGGACATTGGTGGAGCCGCTTGGGATAGAAAATGAAAGGAAAGCTTTGGGTGACTTGGTTGAGCGCCTATACCCCAGTGGGGAAACAGGGTCAAAGAAACAGGAAGAAGAATGTGCGGATCCTTTTCCAAGCCTTGTTGTATTTTGAGTACAGTGCAGTCCTGATAAGGCGGACTCAACTGAGACCCAATAAATAGTTCTTCTTATCAGAAATTCCTCTTATAAGAGCTGAAGCAAACAGTAATAAATTTACAGCTACAATACAATATTGTTCTTCACAATAGAAATTCCATACATCCGAGATAGCCTTAAGCGGCTTGCACTGTATGTGGTAAGTAAATAAGGGATCCATGTCTACAACTTGACGTGTGTTGGGTATATATTTATGGACATGTAATCGGCAGTCGATGAGTCGTGCCCGTCGTCTTTACTTCCCGCAACATTTCCTGGTACACATTTTAGGCTGTGTCGACCTGGGAGATCAAGTTAATTTCTTTACATCTCCCGCCTCC
Source organism: Cepaea hortensis (assembly GCA_963921405.1). NCBI lineage: Eukaryota > Metazoa > Mollusca > Gastropoda > Stylommatophora > Helicidae > Cepaea > Cepaea hortensis. The sequence goes on along the minus strand of OY992880.1, from coordinate 133,713,631 downwards.
AGGGGTTCTCGAACACTTCGTCATCGGGTCACCAGGCACTGCGCTACAGACTGATATATAGGTCATAAGCCAGAGAGACAGATAGTTTGACAGACGGGTAATCAATCATACACACAGGCATGTAATCGAACAAACAAACGGGCAGGTAGTCAGACGTACAGAGGACAGACAGATACACAGACAGATAAACAAGTAGTACTGCTAACTAGGGTTAGAACTGAATATTAAGAAGACACAGATTATGGTCATCACTGGGAAGAAGGAAATACCACAATGTGATATACGAGTAGATGGACACATTCTTAAACAAGTGAATCAATACAGTTAT